>CM056194.1:33902355-34347355 GCA_029692085.1 Gymnothorax javanicus | reverse complement strand
GTTTCCGAGATTTTTCCTTTGTTTCGTACTGTCTAGCTCGCTCTGCTTCCTTATTTCACTCGGACTAGATTTATGTCCTTTGGAAGCGCGAGTCTCTCTCTCCTATTTTGTCTGTGTTTGTCTCTCTTACATTTCTGTACTTCCTTTCATTCCGGTCACTGCATTTGGCGTCTCGAAACACCAGCCATCACAGTACGCTCTAGCCAACATGGAGACGTCAGCTGTGGCCGAGATTGAAAAGGTTGTCAACAGCCAGCAAGCTATGCTTTCTGGTCTCGGCAAGGGGCTCTCCAGCCTGGGCAATCAGCCGGCTGGTTTGGCTGAGAGACTCCGCCTTCAGGAGAATTTGTTGCGAAAGCAGGACAGTGTTCTGTTAAGCTTGACCGAGAGTATCGGATCCCTGTCTACACAAGTTTCACAAAATGTTGCACAAGCATCGCCCATACACCTTCCTCGAGAACCAAAGTTACAGTTGCCCCAAAGATATAGCGGTGAGGCCAGAAAATGTAAAGATTTCATCGCCCAATGTGAGATATTTTTTAAGGCTCAGCCGTCACGATTTGTTAATGAGGATTCTCGGGTGGCATTTATATTATCCCTGTTGGCTGGCACAGCACTCACTTGGGTCGGCCCACTTATCAGATCTAATTCACCGGTCGTAAATTCTGTGGAGGCTCTTGTTAGGGAGATGGTGTCAGTGTTTGATCAGGATGTTTGTGGTCAGGACGCGGCTATGCGTTTGATGCATCTGAAACAGGGCAAAGAAAGTACCGCAGAGTTTTCTATTTTATTTTGCTCCCTGGTGACAGAGACTGGCTGGCCGGAGGCTCCTCTTATGACTGTGTTCAGTCATGCTCTCTCTGAGGAGGTAAAAGACGCGTTGACTACATTGGAGCCCTGTTCGACTTTCGATTCTTTGGTTCACACTGCGGTGCGAATTGACAATCGCATTCGTGAACGTAACAGGGAGAAACTAAACAGATTGCCGCTTGCTGACAATGGGGCCAAGGCTGCTAGTGGTGAGTGTGCGGTTCCTATTCCACCCATTGAAAACTCCACTCCGGTTGAGGCCATGCAAGTTGATAGCTCGTTTGAGAGTCAGACTCACAAACCTGTTCGCAGAAGAATAATCTGCTTTAATTGTAATAAACCGGGTCATACCCGTCCACGTTGCCCAAAGCTTCAATTATTGCACTTACTCTTGTCCGGGAGAATTTCGTTTTGCCCACAATCGGATTCTTTGGCCAGCTGGCATCAATTGTAGGCGGCGCCCGGACTCTATTTAAACCCAAGTTCCGCCTCGTCGCCTTTGCAAGAGTGTCAGTGTTACCATTGTGCTGTAGCCCGCAAGATCTCTAGCTAGAGAAGTGTTGAGGAATTAGTTGCAGAAAAGGAAAGTGTTAGTTAGTAAAGGGAATCTCTCTCCCCTTTCCTCTTTCTGTGCACCGTCTGTTGCTTTGTCTTTTTATCTCGGTTTCCAAGATTTTTCCTTTGTTTCGTTGTTTAGCTCGCGCTGCTTCTTTATTTCACTCGGACTAGATTTATGTCCTTTGGAAGCGCGAGTCTCTCTCCTATTTTGTCTGTGTTTGTCTCTCTTACATTTCTGTACTTCCTTTCATTCCGGTCACTGCATTTGGCGTCTCGAAACACCAGCCATCACACAAACGGATTAAGGTCTGGACTTTGAGCGGTCCGAGTAATAACCTTTATGTCTCCAGATGTTTCTTTCCAACTGAGATAATTCTAGCACAACTTAGAAGTGTGTTTTGGGTCATTATCTTGTTTGCACAGATATAGACGCCGGCGTCCGTAAATTCCTAAATGCAATGCCCTAATAATTCTGTAATTGAATTTCCAAATGTATTGCTTCACTTGAATAATTTGTGTCTCTGTGACACAAATACTGAGTTATAAAGCTTAAATAGGCTCATACATCGCAGGAAAAATTGGCATTATTTGTATTCTGCGCAAAGGGGTTAGCTAGTCCTGGAGAAGTTGATCTACAATATTATAATTTTGATGACCTTGCAGGATGCTCATCAGGTCGTCTCATTGATTAAGCTGGTCTACCAGCACAGCTGATTTTTTTTTTTATCAGCTCATGAAAAAAGATTCACAAGCAGGAAGAAATTGAGCCAAGCACAGCATGTATAAATGTGCAGCACAACCCTGGCTTACTCTTTTTTGTGAAGGGCATTTTTCAGATTTATAGCATTTCAAAGAGTTTAGTGATGATTGAAATTGAGATGCACTTTGTCTTCTTTCAGGAGAAAGACAGTTCAACTCAAGCACTTCATTAACTCCATTCGTAGTGCCTGTTTTCTACATACTTGATTGTTTGAATGTTATTTCATGAGATCACTTAGGACAGTGAAGAGCGACCAGATTTTGATTGGCGCAGTTCAATATAATTGACAATGATCTAAAGTTGTGTCAATTTTACAAATTATTTTACTTCTGTAGTCACAACATTAATTATAATTTTCAAATACTTCTGTGGAGTCATGGTATGGTTGGATGACATGGACATCACATTTAAATTTAACACATTTTCAATTCAGTGGGTATTGATATACTGTGTATTGAATTATAAAACAAGCCATTATTATTCTCAAGTTTAAAGATTTCCTTTTTTGAATTAAACTGAAGATTCCAGAAGATTAGTTTTAATTATTATTACCCATTAGAACAGGAAAAAATGGCAATTGTATCCGTTCCTGAATTTGGTCGAAACAAATAATAATGAAAAAGTATGAGTATAATCAATAGGCCACAATATGTGAAGAATGATTAAAACAGCTTTAATTGCAAATAGCATATATCCTTCATCCTAAATAGTGCATCAGATTATCAAACAACTGTCTTCCCAATTTTTCAACATGAACATCACATCCTCAGAGACCCCAGCAAAACTGTATAATTCGACTTTGAAATCTGAGGTTTTTCCTTGAAAATAATAAATAATTAATTAATTCAATCAACTAAAAATAACATCATAACAAAACAAAATTGGTTTTTTAGTGTAATTTATTTCATAGAGAAGTAATTGGCATTTAGTAACCTATAAGAGCCCACAATAAAGTAAGTTATTATAGATTTAATATTAGCTCCAGCTGTTAAGATAGCAAGCAATAAAAAAAGGATTGGCCGCAGGCCTACTTCCGTAATTAATGTATGCACAGTACATGTATAACACAAGATACATGATAGCGTGAAGAATGAGATAGAGGCTGATATGTGTTTGTGGAAGGTCTAAGATATGTGCTTGTGTAGGGGCTGATATACTGTATGAGCTTGTGGAAGGGTCAGCATTTAGACTGTATCTCTGCATTCTGCTTCTGCACCAGTGCAGTCCTCTCTTTCGCCCGGGCCTCTGCAGGGCCCCTTTCTCTGCAACAGAATGCAGTGAGCCTTGGTGAGGGAGGGAGAGGGGAGGAAGAGAGGGAGGGAAAAAAGTGAAGCTCATTCAAGCATGAAAGACTCCTGCGAACTGCAGCAGAGTAGTCTGCGGGTACTGGGGAGATGTTCTGACACTGACAGATCACTAGATCACTGCCTGTTCTGGAAAACATAATACATTTATGCCTATTTTTGGGCACACATTTAAGATTGGCTGCCATATATTCCAAAGTACAAGAGCTTAAATAACATGAAGCCAGAACCAACTACTCAAAAAAGTAACAAAGTGAACCGTTAAGTTTGCATACCATAGCCATCCTGTTGCTCGGACCATGTCATTGTGCTTGTAAAAAGTGTTGTTTTGGAAGTAGTTATTTATTCCTGAATTAAGTGTGTTTAACTCAAAACAGCTGCAAAACAAATACTGTGCAGAAACTGCAGACATACTGGAAAATATACCTCCAAATACAATAAGATGGGAAGGATAAATAGAATTCATTATCAAAAGAGAACCTGATATTCACTTCATGAAATGGATCCTGTAGGAATATTGAATCTAGCAGGACTAAACATACTTTACATTCTACATGCATTACCTCCCTTTCTCACTCCTCCTCTCTCTCACTCTCTTTCTCACTGTTTTGCTTTTTCTCTTCTCCCTTTTATTTGTCCTCACAAAAATTGTCAGCTCTTGCTACCTCTTCATTTTTTTCCTGAACTGCATTATGGACCTCAAAAATAATAACTCAAGCATCAAAAGTAGCAAAGGCGTACATTAGCGAGGGTGGAATGTCTAGTGAATTACCTGTGGTCTGCCTTTGTGATGCTGTGAACCAGTTTTCAGACTGTGAGCAGCAGCAGCAGTACAGCATCATGAAAGGCACTCTGGGGACTTAGGTCCGGGAGCATTATTGTGCTCTAAAGGCAGAGTGTACTCCAGAGCAGTGCCAGCTATCATATCTGTTAGGACGATTTTCCCCATTCAGTGGATTCATCACATTCAGTAAATAACATTAATTCTCAAACTGTACACAATTTTTGCATTTCTTGTTGACAGAACACAATGTTAACATTTTTTCAATCTTTCTGGTTTTATATAAATTTGTGCTTGACTTTGATGGGGGTTTTATGTTAATTTTTCATGTTATTACTTCATCGGCGCGGTCAGTAGTTTAAGAGGAGCAAGCTCTTGGCCAGCTCTTGGGGTCAATTTTGTCCTTACCTGCCCACATCTCTCCTTCCTCTTCCTCTCATTGTTTTATTACTATGACGTTTATTCAGCTCTGCTCCAGCCATTTAACAGCTTTCTGGCAAGTGCTCTGCCACACTGAAAGCCTTAAAACAGAGGGCCAATAAATGGTTTTGGAAGGTACTCTTGGAATTTTTAATAGAACCCTCAGCTTCATGAAAAAGAACAACTCACTACTCAGGAAAAGTTTACTCCATGTAGCCTACATCTTCGAAGGCACTTATTTGTCCCAGAAGTACGTGCTGGGTAAGAGAGTGCTTTGTCAGCAAAAATCGATCCGGCATTAACCTCTTAACCCCGAAAGCCCCCGGTACCAGGGGCAAGCTGGGTATGGCATGCCGTGGACCTGTGACCCTTAGGGTGCTTTCACACTAGGGACTCGGGCACTGATCCGAGTACGCTTGACTCCAAGTCCAGTTCATTTGGAAACTGTGAACACAAGAATATCGTCCTGGGGCACGGTGAACGAGTCCGCTTGGAAGAGGTGGTCTCGGGCACAGTTCATCCATACTCGTACCAAATGTGAAAGTAACTGTTCATGAACACGGAAGTAGGCTGTTACATTACGTCTTAACTATTCAACTCTTTTGTCCTACAACCCCATTTCCAAAAAAGTTAGGGCGCTGCGTAAAATGTAAATAAAAACAGAAAACAATGATTTTCAAATCATTTTAACTTTATATTTATTTGAAAATAGTACAAAGACAATATATCAGATGTTGAAATTGAGATATTTTATTGTTTTTTGGAAAATTTGTGCTCATTTTGAAATTGATGCCAGCAGCACATTTTAAAAAAGTTGACACAGGGGCATGTTTACCACTGTGTTGCATCATGTCTTCTTCAGTCAACACTCTGTAAACTTCTAGGAACTAAGAAGACCAACTGCTGTAGTTTTGAAAGCAAAATGTTTTCCCATTTTTGCTTTATGTCAGAATTCAGCTGCTCACTTTGCAGCCTCCTTTGTCATATTTTTTGTTTAATAATGCGCCAAATATTGTCAGTGCGTGACAGGTCTGGATGGAAGGCAAACCACTTTAGCACCCAGACTCTTTTACTACAGAGCCATGTTGTTGTTCCTGAGTCCACTCCATACAGTAATTTCCACAACAGAATCCTGTCTTTTTTTAATGGAGTGCTGCCTGAGGACCTGAAAATCACAGCCATTCAAAATTGGATTTTGGAGGTTTTTCTGGATTCTCTGAATCTTTTAATGATATTATTTACCATACAGGATAATTTCTCCAAATTCTTTGCAATTTTAAGTTGAAAATATTATTCTTCAATTGTTAAACTATTCCCCCATGCAGTCTTTCTTAGTGTGGTATTTCCCCTCACCATATTCACTTATGAAAGACTTTTTATACCCAATCATGTTACTGACTTGTCACTAAATAATCTAATTAGCTGTGGGATGTTTTACCAGTTGTCAGGAAGCTGAGGAGCATGCAGGGAGGTGTGGCAACAAATAGGAAAATAATCTAAAAATCAAGCAATGAATGTGGGGCAGTGGTAAAATATATAGTATATAGTATATAGTATATAATACACTATATATGTATACAGCAGAGGCGGTCCGTCAGCAGTTACAAAGGCCTTCAGAAACCTCGCCTTTCAATACTTAATAACCTAAACCTCTCGCAGTTCAATTTTCCTGATTTGCAACAGTTGCTCGGACTAATTGCTTGAACAACAGTCAATTTTACTTTCGATAGCATTGTTATACATTACACCGCAAAATTATTAGGCGTTTTCTTCCACACATAAATGGTGACTTAAAATATCAATATGGCTTTATAAATTCTGCGCTCATATCTATATTATGAATGAAGTCACGGCTAAAGGGCGTTGTTAGGCACGATGCAGAGCTGAGTGACAATTGAAAGGATGAATACTGCAAAGTCAGCGAAAATTTAGGATTTTTTGCATTTATATTGCCATCCATGTCATATCAATTATATAAATATAGGCAATGGGCATTCACTTTTTCATTATCCTTTCTTATTATAGGTCATGTATTGGTCTTGGTTGTTCAGTCGATAAATTGTGTGATTGTTAATCAGGCGAACTAAAACAAGAACAGCTTGAGGGCAATCGAGTGGTAAAGAGTGCGGTTACTGAAGGCCGTCAGAACACCTGATGGCACGCCGCTGGTATAC
Source organism: Gymnothorax javanicus (assembly GCA_029692085.1). Taxonomy (NCBI): domain Eukaryota; kingdom Metazoa; phylum Chordata; class Actinopteri; order Anguilliformes; family Muraenidae; genus Gymnothorax; species Gymnothorax javanicus. Next base: position 34,340,548 of record CM056194.1, on the reverse strand, counting down.
AGTATATATATTCGTACCCCTGGACGAAATTCGTCTATATCTCGTTAATTTCTAATGCTTAGGCCATCTATGGACGCTCATTCCATCAGCATTTGAGTTGGAGCAGCTGCCTGCCACAGAACGCCAACACATTTTTAAACTTCACTATTGCATTTCTCACACAATTATAACTGATTCATATTGAATTTAAACGACAACTGCAAGCCGTCTGCCTCCTGTGACCAGAAGTGTAAAATCCAGGGGTCAGAAAGTAGAAGTCCTGCCAATTTTTTTCCTCCCACAGAATGAGCTGATCACTCATATTGGCTCTATCTCCTGTCCAAAGTAAATCCAGGTGGTTGGAATAAAGTTCTGGGGAGGATTTTTACTTTCTGAATCCAGACTTTACACCCCTGCCTGTGACATCACAGGCAAAACTGACTGAGGCACTCTTACCCAATTTAAAATGAGAATTTCTCAATAAATAGTTCTTGCATACAGGTAATACCCCCGTTCCACAGAGCTTTCTGGCTCATTGGTCACTCGTCGGAAGCAAAGTTTATTTCTTTGATCCGATGAGGCGAAATCGTCCGATGAAGGAACTAAGCTAGTTCCTTCATTAGACGATTTCGCCTCATCGGATCACGCCCGACATGTCAAAACACTGACCTGATAGTGGACAAACATGAATCGAATTCATCGGCCTGTGATACGATAGTCTTCCGTGGGTGACCGGAAGAAATAAACTTTGCTTCCGACGAGCGACTGATGAGCCAGAAAGCTCTGTGGAACGGGGGTATGAAGCCTATATTATTCTGACCTCAAAGTGATTCACTTTCGATATATTATTTGTAACCTTGGCCATTTGGGTATACCTTTAATGTTGAAAAATAATAAATTAGCCCTCTGCAGCTAATTTTGAGTTATTCCGTTTAACTTTTTGTTGTTTATCTTTGATCACTTTAAACTGATTTCCAAATAACGTAAGATACTAAGGATGTGTGGAGATCATTGGGACAGTAATTTGGGCTTGTGGTGAAAGGCCTCTGTCACATATTGTTATTTGCAGGAGAAGATAATCAATAATCAGTTTGAGGAAGCAATGACAGTATGACTCAAAATTACAGGTGAGGACAGGTATGGCAATTACTGTTAATTGAATACTCTTCTCTTGAAGAGTAGATTTTTAAAATGCTGTTTTCCCGTTGAATTTATATTAAGCCTTTTGGAACACCATTGCTTTTTACTGCGATTATATACAATGTTATATCAGCATTATGGTATTCTGCTAAGAAAAACATTAAATATTTAAAATGTAAAAATATCACGTATTTGTAATTGCAACCATTAAGAGGTAATTTAGGACCATACAATATTCTATTGCCTGGATCTGAGGTATTTTGAGCAAACTCACCATAGTTATACCTGTATCCTTTCACTGGCTGCATGTTGTACCCACTCCATCCAAATAAACTGCAAGCTATGATCCTCTACTTCTTGTGGCAGAACCTGGAATTTTAAGTACTTCACTGGGATATGGTACTGAAGGGCAAACACATACACCCCATTTGGATATCACTCACACAAAGTATGGTCCAGCTACACTATTCGCTCAGTTTTAGACATCCGAACCTTCACTGTTGTCAGTGCTGTCTCTCTCTAATCCTCTTTGTTCAGGGCTGGCTAGCAGCTATACTGTGCGCAGACCAAAGGCAGCTAACCGTGGCTAAACTGCAGTGAAATCTCACCACTGCAGAGATTAGAGCACAGTCATAATGGCAGATAGTGCGGGGAATGCAAATGACACACCCATCGCACATTGTGAGCCTTATCTTGTTTTGGTTGTACAATATGTCTTTATGGCTTAAATGGAGGATAAATAATCTGTTTAGCTCTTGTTGTGATATCAATTCCGTAGAGTCCAGAGATATTAAATACAGTTAAACCTAACAGCATTTTGCATGATATGTTTAAGTGAAGTATGTTTTGGAATGCAAACCTTCGCTGTTCTGCTGAAATTAGAACAATGTTTATTTGTGAACAGAACTCAGAGCCATACTTTATAAATAAAAAATAGAAAGACATTTTGTATCCAATGAAATGCAAGTAGTGTTTCATAAAAAAATGCTCAGTCTGTATCATGTATTTCACACCTAAGGCAGGTACAACAGGAAAAGCAGCAAAGCCTTTTTCTGCAGCTGAAATAGTGTCGACAGTGAAGGTTTATATAGTCAAATCCAGTGGAGTGTAGTGACTTGTACAGATAGACAAGCAGAGTGTGATGGTTTATGTGTAGCTGAAATAGTGAGTATAGCAGCAATGATTTTTGTGAAGCTGAAATATCCGGTAACGTAGTGATGTTTATATGTAACTGAAAAAGTGGGTTTAGCAGCGACGATTTATGTGTGCCTGAAATGGTGGGTACGAATGATATGGTTTCTGAGTGGCTAAAATAGTGGGCATAGCAGAATGGTTTCAGTGTCACTGAAATAATTGGTAAAGCAGTGATGGTTTATGTGTGGATGAAATAGTGGTAATAACAGTGATGGTTTATTTGTCGCTGAAATAATGAGTAAAGTAGAAATGGTTTATGTGTAGCTGCAATAGTGGGCATGACAGTGATGGTTTATGTGTGGATGAAATAGTGGGTATGGCAGCGATGGATTGTATGTAGCTGAAATAGTGGGTATGGCAGCAATGGTTTATGTGTGGCTGAAATAGTGGTATGGCAGTGATAATTTTTGTGAAGCTGAAATATCCGGTAATGTAGTGATGTTTATATGTAGCTGAAATAGTGGGTAAAGTAGTGATGATTTATGTATAGCTGAAATAGTGGATATAGCAGCAATAGTTTGAGTAGCTGATTTAGTGGGTATAGCACCGATGGTTTATCTGCAGCCGAAAAACGGGTAAAACAGAGATGGTTTATGTATTGCTGAAATAGTGGGTGAAGTAGTGATGGTTTTTGTGCTGCTTAAATAATGGGTTTCACAAGGGGTACCAGCAGCAATGGTTTATGTGTGGCTGAAATAGTGGGTAAAGCATCAATGGTTTTGTAGGTTGAAATAGTGTAGAACTGTCTGCACATGAAATCAGATGAGAGCTCATGCTGCCTCAATTGCTCCCAGGGGTCCTTTCACACGATCTGACAATGCAAAATGTCTTGTCTCTTTCTCTTATGGTCTTTCCTCTGCTATTTCTTTCTCTCTCCATTTGAAAAAAAAAAAAGAAAAGGATTGATATGATATGTAGTTTATAGTATTTCAGTAGTAATTTATGAGTCTTTCAACTGAATATAGTTGAAGCACAACTCTACCAGATTTGTAAACGTGCACATTTGTGATGAAAAACACTACACCTTACTCCATGCTATGCATGCGTGGCCATGTACAACGTACCTTGCATGTGCAATAGTCATCTAGAGTTAAGAAAATTAGTACCTATGGACACTTTTTGGTGATGAAGGAGGTGGGACAACCAATGGTATCCTCCTGTTCCAATGGAGGGTCTTTCAGAGCTGCTTACAATCAGACAATGAGCTCTAGTGCCCTATCAGGACTGTTCAGAACTGCGCACATTCACATTATCTTTCCTAAGGGTCTGCCTTCATACCGAGTCCAAGAGATCAAATAACTGCTCCACTGTGCAAAATATTTGTCCCATCTCCCAATCTTTGGGCCTGGCCCTGTTCCACAATGCAAGATTGCTGATTTGGCCAGATTACTGCTCAAAGTAAAACCTGGAATGGCTCTTTTTACTTCAGTTCATGTTCCAGATTTGAGGGGTTTCCAGGTTTTACTCGAGGAAATATATCCAGCTAACTGAGGACTCCTGTTTTATGGAACAGGCCCCTGCACTGCAAACTACGCAGCTATATTTTAAAAAACACACCTGACCTTAAAGGGGAACTATTATCCTTTTTTATATTGTCTTAGATGCAGTGTTGCAATGAAGGAGGTTCACATTAAACATGGTGAAACTTTCAAATAATGAGGTAAATGTATGTAATCCCTGTGAGGTATGCAATATATTGTTTTCAAGGCACTTCTGCCATAACCACACCCCCTATGTTGTGATGCATTGGGCTATTTTGTGATTCGGTTCAGGATTGATTAAGGTTAAAGTCAGGGTAATGGTTAGGGTTTAGGTGTTCTCTGGAGTACAGAGGAAGATGAAGCGAGGGAAATACAGCCTAAAGTAAATAAATACACCTCACACTGACTATTACAAAAGATCTCTCCATTACTAAGGGTCAATGATGTGGAACAACTTACCTCAATACATCCAACCCTCAACTTCTCTACAATCATTAAAGAAATTGTAGACTTTTATTCACCTCCGCCATGGTGGTCTGTGTTTTTGCTGGCATTTATCTGTTTTTTGCCGGCATTTATCTGTTAGTCTGTCTGTTTGTCTGTTAATCTCTTAGCAGCATATCTCAAAAACGGCCGCATAGATTTTAACCAAACTTTGCAGGATCTTAGAGTAGCGCAAGAGGAACGAGTGATTAAATTTTGGCATATCTGGGCCAAAGTACAGCTGAGATATAGGCCAAAGTTAAAATCCAGCTATGCTGGCAGAGATTTGGAGTCTTTCCAATGGGCCGGATTTCCAATCGGCGTGCTTTTGGGTTTTGCTGCCACCTGGCGGTGGAATGCAACAATACCCTACATCAGTTAACGAAAATAACTAATGCACAGAGTTGCCTTGGCGTGGCGGAGGTGCTGCGCTCTCTGAGTGCTCTTGTTTATTTTTATATTCCCTGAATTATGTATATCCTATTTTGTTCACTAGTAAACTTTGGTATTCATTCTATATGTATTTCAATATATAAATTTGCTTTGCTTCTACTTTTCGCTATGTGCTTTTCCTTACTTTTGTAAATGTCTAATGAAATCAATGAATTTTATTTTTTTTCCTTTGTCTATTTGTATGTATTCTATTATTTTTTATGTCATGTATATTTTACCACTTGTCTGTTTATGTACTGTTCATTTTACTGTGAAGGGCCCCTTGGAAGTTTTTTAACTGAAAGAGCCACCCTGTTAAAATAAAACGGAAATAATAATAATAATAATAATAATAATAATAATAATAATAATAATAGTCATCATCATCATAATAATAAATACCTATTTTTTTCTCCTTATCCAATGTGCAGCAATAGAACACCTGAGGAAAATCAAACAGTATTACTTTAGTTAGTCATGATAACTTGGATAGTGACCATAACTTGGTCACTATCTAATTGACCCACTCTTGTTCATTGGTGTGGGACCTCATTTTACATGCAGCTGGTTCATTGTTTCCAGCTCGACCATTTTGTCAATGCAAGACAGTCGGCAAGTGGATGTAAGCAGTAGCAGGTCTAAAACTGGGAATTGGGGTGGCACAGACACGTCCCTTTTATTCCTGGCAAGTTCTCAATCATTTTCCTTTATTGACGCATTTTCCAATTATCGTAATTGGCAACTGAAGACACAGTTTCTCTCCATATGCGATCTAACTGCGATGAAATCATGGGCTAAATTCAGTAGGCTACAGTGGCGAAGCCAGAACTGAGAAGTGGCTGCACCAAACATCCGTTTAAAACAATTATTAGTCCTGACCTGTTCTCAGTCATTTTCATAATTAACAAAAGGTTCACTCTGAGAGCACTCCACACTTAACAGGTGCTTCTTGTTCTCCCCAATAGGTAAGACAACAATCATTCATCTGGACGCGTATTTGCTGTATTTAAATCAACATTGTTCAAAATTGCATACCTGTCGACTCTCAAGCAAATAGCTTGAGCCGCAGGCTTTTTATAGCCTATTTAACTGCTGAGTGCCACTTTTTTTTTATCAACCCATGCAATACCGAGAGTGAAAGGCAATAATTCATTGGAACGCGGACCAGTTCAATCAACGCAAAGCATCGCCCTATTAGTAAGTAAATTATTTTTCTATACTGAAATTAGCCTATGATTTCATTGCTGTTAGATCGCATATGGAGAGAAACGGTGTCTTCAGTAGCCAATTACGATAATTGGAAAACCCGTCAATAAAGGAAAATGATTGAGAGCTTGCCAGGGCTAAAAGCGACGTGTCTGTGCCACCCCAATACCCAGTTCTAGACTGGATGTAAGTACTAAGCAAGCACTAAGTCCAAATAGATACTGACTTGGAGATTTGAGAACAAGGCTCCAAGAATGCATTTAATAAAGACAAATTTGAGTTTTATGCTTTAAGCAATTAATGAACTCTTGACCACTCCCAAAGTGGAGGAGAGTATTCGGTGGAACGATGGATAGGAGATTGGGGCGAAGGCGATGTTGTATGGACTTGATCTGTGATTGTGCGAACATTGGGAGCCCCAGGTGGCGAGACTCAGGGTGGGGCTCGCGTTTCTTGCCGGAGTCCGTGTAGGCTCCTAAGCCCCCCGGGGTCCCAGGTGGTGGCTGTTTCTTGCTTTCTTCTTGGAGAGGGGAAGGGAGGGAGGAACGTAGAATCGAGATGTGCAGCGATTGTGGGAATGAAGGTGGTATATATAGGCGTGTGGACGAATAGGAAGGCGCATTGGGAGTGGTCTTGTTCATTAACCTTTTTTATCGAGAACACCCTTTAAATTGGGATGGTCTGAAAATACAAAATATTGGCTTTAAAAAAAGATTCCTGGTGCTAAAATGTTATCTAGCTTGCATGCAGTGATGTGGGATGTTGTGCTACAGAGAAACTGGGCAAGGCATTTCAAAGTCTGATTTGTACAGCTGTTACTTGTGTGGCTGGCATCAGAAGGTAACTAACATTAGATCTCTAGTTAGCTAGCTAACTAGATTGCTAGTTATAGCTGGCTAATAAATGACCATATAATGATTGTAACGTTTGCTAATAATACAACATGCCATCATGTAATCGAGCACCTTATACGTTTGGAAGAGTATTTCAATTGTTCTGTGTTTTTAAGCTTCATAATAAATGTTCATATAACATAAATAACAGTTGTAAACTTGTATTCAAAAATCAAGCTAAAAGTATGTGGATACAAAATAGAAAAAGAAGCTTATGAATATGAGCTTTTTTCAGCTATCTATGAAAATTATAGAGGCATCTCGCATAGCATCATAAGAAAAACAAAGAAAAACTCATTGGATAATCGCTTTATACAGAAAAGGCAGTATTTGCTCTCAGATTATCGCAAAAATGTTCCAACTCATGCGCTATGCGCGCTTACAATACATATGTGTCCCTACCAAACCTCACATTAAACCTACGCCCTTGGACATGGGTACCATCACACCTGGTGTAAACCTAACACAGCATTCCACATTAAGGACATCATTCTAAAAGTCAAGCAAGATTGTGGTCAAGTGATGGTCTGGGGCTGCTTCACTGCTTCAGAATTCTTCCACAGTGTTGTAAAGGACTTATTGCCAGTTATCGCAAACGTTTGATTGCAGTTGTTGCCACCAAGGGTGGTACGATCAGTTATTAGGTTTCAGGGGCAATTATTTTTTTCAAATGGATGATATATGTTTTGAATATCTCTTTACTGTCAATAAATTAAATCATTGTTTAAGAACTGTATTTTGTGCTTACTCGGTTTATCTTTATCTATACTATTAAAATTAGTTTGACAATATAAAATGTTTACTGTAAGTATGACAAATATGCAAAAATGGAAGAAATATGGGAGGGGGAAATACTTATTCACAGCACTATATTGCCATCGGCTCCTGGCACTAGATAAAGTCACGGAAAAAGGCTAGCCTTTTTCTCTGGCAAAAAAAAAAAAACACAGAGTACTCTGTCGTTAAATGTCTTAATTTTCTGCCAGCATCAAATAAATCACAAAGAAATGATGGCTTAGATGAGCCCATTCTCATTCTGACTCGTCATATATTGACACTATATGTCAATATAAACGAGGCAAAAGGTCGCTTTTAGCGTCCTTTATTGACGCCAGTGTAAAACGAACTCTACCCCCTAACCCTTAACCCGAACCCTAACCCTAACCCTCAAATAATGACGCCAAAAGCTTCCTTCTGCCTCGTATATCGACGTTTGGGCAGGTAGCGTCAATATATGACGAGTCTGGGATGAGAATGTGTTGCTTAGATTGATTTTTAAGGAGAATTTATCGCTAGCTAGGTAAGCATTTCCAATTTCTGTTCATATTTAACCTGAATCCCAAGTTTAACTAACGTTATACTTGTATGGCTTGGTTGTCTCTTGCTAAGTGCCAATCTCAAAACCACTTTGCATGCACACATTACCTTTCCATAATCAGTGTGTAGTTTATTATGCCTAACTGCTCATGAGCAGTTATCACTCCAGTTCAATCTTACATTATGCTCACTCTCGAACTTTTACGTCCCTGTGCAAGTTACTTTTCAGTTCTGCATAATGCACCTTTGTCACAATGTGAGTGAGATGAACATATACCACTGCATGTGAATATGTACCACTTGCAGAGCTTGTGTGGCATAATTACATCATGCATTAGAATGAGAGTGGGGTGTAAGAGCTACACTCTGGTCATTCACAAACACTGGCGTGGACGCCATTAGCACTTCAATGTGTCACTGCTTTTTCAACAGGATAAGAAGGGCCCACCATCCTATGATGCTGTTTATGTGCTTTAAGTTACTTAGTGGCTGATTATTTGCAGTAATACTCAGAAAGCCATGCTAAAACTATACTAATGGAATACCAGATTGACTGAGCAGGAGGCTGCAGTTTTAATTAAATGATCTGTTGATAGCCGTCACCATGGTCTGCTCAATAAATCACCTCTGACAGTATCTCCTTGCGCTGTAGACAGCGGCTCAGAGAAACACAAACAACAGAAACGCAAAAGAATGTCTTCTTTTGCATTTCCATTGATTGTTTTTCTCTGATATAATCTGTCCTGAATTTACCATAAAAATTATTGATAAACACATATACTATGTGTATTAAATTTCAGTTTGGCTGACTTTTCATGAAATTTTATACCCAGGGCTACAATTGTAAGTTTTTTGTGTTTTTCTTCCACTTGATAACATTTTCTGCCCTGCTTTCCTGTGACTTTTGATGGTTCACCGTTAAACTTGTCATTCATAAAATGCTAATAAAGCAGTTTGCTGCAACATAATAATTTCTTGTCGTGTTCCAGAAAAGCAGAGTTTTTGCCTGTAGCCAAAATCAAGCAAATTGCTTGGTCATAACAACATCTGGCTAACACAGGTGCAGAGCAATGTAATTTCAAAGCCATGGCCAAGAGCTGCTCTAGTAAAGCAGCACCATTTTAATGGTTCGATTTTTCTGAGTCACAGTCTTCCTCTGTAGATGCTGTGTTTGCAGGGAAAGTGAATGGAGTATTTTCAATAAATTCATCAATTTTGCACAATAAATGGGTCAGTTTTGTTGTGCAGAAATAGACAGTAAAAGTCTGTTTTCTCGGTGCCTCAATTCCATTTATATCGGCAGAACTATGTTTCAGCGATATTATGGATTCATCATCGCCCACGTCTGCGGCAGATCCTTCATGTTAATGCGCATCCCAAAAAATGTTTTGTAGATCCTTTTAAGATTTTCTGCCTTTAGATCTTATCAAGATGGAGAACTGGATCGATTTAGGGTTTTGTATTATTGTTATTAAAAATAAAGGAATTAACTAGTTAATTTCTTGGGACACCTATGTTCCATCATATTGCCTGATGTGTGAGCAATATTATCTTGACTTTTCCATTTGATTGTTTGACTCAATAATTTGAACTATTTTAAACATAGATTTAAGAAATAATGAATGCTAGAATATGGATTAATCTAAAAGTATTTTATTAAAGTACTGTTTATTTAAACTCTCTAGGGACACGTCCTGTTAACATTATGTTTTTTTTTTTTTTTTTCAAAATACTGAAATAAATAGAATTGCTAAATAGATGTGGTATATTCCAGCAACATAACAAAGTGGCATACAGCATCTTGAATTAAGTGTTTCATGGTTCACGATATGCAGGTTCAATTTATAACGCATCTTGCTGACACTGTTCAGGCTTGTTCATTTATTTCAGTGAAAGTGTGTTTACCAACCCTGCAATTTATTTTTTTTTCCGAGAACATTGATGGACTGTGACAGAATGTTCCAAAATCTAGCTGGATTCCTAATATCACCGGAGTTGTGGTTGAATTTTGATTAGTAATTCAGATATGAATTTCTGATCAAGTTCTATGGATCTTGCGGGAAATAACAATTGCGAACAACTGTGTTTATTCCCTCTCATTTAATAAATAATGGGAAAGAGCATTACAGCTAGAAAGGATAGGCCTGCCAGGTTTTTGCTCCTTTTATGGACCTCGCAAAGCTGATTTCACTATTGATTAGGCAACTTCAGTGGTCATTACCTGAAGTATAAAACATTGTTAATAGCAAATGGTTGCTTTAGAAGTAGATTAAAGAATGTATTAGCGACTAGGATTTGCTTGTATTTATCAGATACCATCAGTTGTTTGCATTTTCAGTAACTGTGTACAGTGCTGAACAGGACATCTGTGTGTGTCTTAATTTTGAGGCGGTGAAAGTGGTCCACATTCTCCTGCCCCTCCACTATCCTGATATTCACACTAATAAAAGTAGTGAATGTCAATTACAGGAGAAATATTATATTCTATTTCTTATATTTTTATATTTTCACAATATCCTGTTTTACTAAACCACTCACATTTCTATTTGTCAATCTCATCAATTATATTATAATTCAGTTGAAATGTTTTTTGTTTATGGACGGAAGTAAAATTTATCTGTGAAAGACAACAAACCCAGATCCATTGTTGTGAGAAAATACACTTTTCCATTCCACCCTTTAACCTTCTTTTCAAGTCTGCCAGATACCCGTGTTCAAAAATGTTCTGTGATAGTCTGTTTAATTTTCGGGAGTAAAATCAGTACATAATACACTTACTAGGGCAGTGTGTTGGTGGGCCCTCTGATGCGAATGCTCTCCACCCTTTTCAGTGAGCTAGAGGGAGCTGATTGGCCCAATTAGTGGAGAACTCATGGCCTCAGTTTGACCCTGGATCAAATTTAGAAATCCGATCAATATTCTAAACCCCCATTAGAGAACAAACCAGACAACAATCACAGAAGTGCCCAATTTTTTTTCTCCAGGAAATGTCTGTATCTGTTCTGCATTAATGTAAGCACTGATAGAGATGACTCCATCAATGCTCAAGGGTGTTACCTATGATATTAAGATATGACTGTGCACTGGTCCTGAACCACTATGCACTGATACGGATGCCTGTACTGATATTGATGCTTGCGTTAATATATGCACTGATATTGGATGACTGCATGCAAGCAGCCGTAATACTAAGTAAATTGCATGCGTTCTGTTGCATTTGTGGGCATGCACATGTTTAATATTAAGATAAATAATGGCACATTATAATCAAAACATTGTAATGGAAAAAAATGTTGGTGTTGTGATAAAAATACAAAGACTGAGTGTAACCAAGGAATTCCTTTAAAATGCAAGGCATCTTTTGTCTTGTATTAATGAAACACAGTATGGCCATATTTCACTTCAAACAAAATTTTGTCATATAGCACACACATTGAGAACTATTATCTGTATATGTTGAGAGCTACAAATGAATGTTAGGCCTCATGTGGCTTCATATAATTCATTTATTCTACTGGACATTTTTCATTTAGAAATCAGGTTGCATGTCATACAGAATGATACAGTGGTGGCATACAGCTGGGAGTCAAATCCATAACCAATGATTCCCTTTGTTTCCTGACCACATTGTTGCTCTGACACTATAGAAGTAAAATTGCTCTGCCCCAGTCTTTTTCCCTCTGCAGTTCAGTGCAGCTGTCATGGGTAATGGATTACAGGCCCACAGAGGCTGCGTCATCACAAACGCACTGCGTCATCGCAAACACGCTGCAGAATCAAAAACGCTCTGAACTATCAATGCCTCATTACAAGCATACTGCATCATCACAAATATTCAGTGCTGTCAAAACATGCTGTGTCATTACAAATGCAGTGCAACATCAAAAACACACTGCCTCATTGCAAGTATGCTGCGTCAGTGCGGAGAATGTGTCATTGTAAAAGTGCTACTTCATTCACAAATGCACTGCTCCATGAAGAATAAGATGAGTTTTAATTAACATGCTGAGTTGGTCAAATGCTGTGACACCACAAGCAATCTGAGACATCTGAGACTGCACGCCCATGCATTGCTCATACAAAATATCATCAAAAATGTCTGATCCGCGGCCTTGTAATGCCCTGTGTTGTCACAAATATGCTGAGTCATCACTGGCGCATTGCCTCCTTGCAAATATGTTGCATCATAAAAAACGAGGTGTCGTCAGAAATGCACTGCTTCATCAGACACTGTTAGTCACAAAAAGTTCTGTATGATCAAAGATGGTGGATCATAGACATACCCATGACAGAGCACTGCAGAAATGGCAAACGTAGCTCTAAAAGAATTCTGGTTTTGGGATACGTCTGGAATCGAAAATAGAAAAGGCAAAACACCGATCATTATCGCTCAGAATGAGGGGGCTGAGCAGCTACTTTTTTTCTTTCTTTGTTGTGTCAGTTTCATCATGAGTCATTCACTGCAACCTCTCAGCTGAAACGATGCCCGGCGCTAATAAAAAATGATATTAAACAGCATTTCCAAATAAAATTTCAGGTGGAATGGAAAATGCAAATAGGAAAACAGTGATTTGTTAATCATCCTTGACCTATATTAAATGGAAAATAGTGCAAAGGCTGTATGTGTGGTTTTATCTTCTCAACTTCATTGTTTTCCTCAGAAATGTTGGAACAATAGTGTTACATCACTTGGAGATCATTTGGGAACCAAGGCCACTGGTTGTTATATGTTTGAAAGCACAAGCTAGAACAACTGATGATCAGATAATTTATACTGTAGTATAATTTATACTTTTATAGAATCATGTTTATGATAAAATAATATGATTTTCCATTTAGTATCATCATTAAAATTCAATTTAATTATCTACATACAGTTCACATGCATTCTGTATTTGTATGTTGGTTAATAATATAATATTTTATATGATTGCATAATAAACATGAATATACTGTATATGCGAGGGAATTATTAATTTACTAAAGACGCTATTTATGTAATCCTCAGTGGAGGTTTGTCTCCTATTACTGTTTTGTCTAGTGCATTCTATTACTTTGTCAAAGTATGACAAAATAGGTAAATTTTTGAGGTATGTTCACCTGTTTATACAATTATCACTTTTGGATCCTCAAATTCTTTATTCCATAGGGTATAGTTATAGACTCACACACACACACACACACACACACTGCCTCTCTCTTCCTCTCTTCCTCTCTCTCTCTCTCTCCCTCACACACACACACACACACACACACACATACACATGCGCTGCTATAGACCGAACATCTTGCTTCGGAGAGAGTTGAGGTTATGAAAACACTGATGAAAGAAACATGAAGAGACAAACATATGAATTACGGTGTGAAAGAAGAGAATTAAAGTCACACTTGTTTATTAATGGTCCATTAACATTGACATCACACACTTAAGAGAGGTAAGATAAAACCTCCATTAAAACCTCTGGTAATGACAACCATTGGAAAATGTTTGCTTTCTCAGTATGTACAAAAAAAAAATTCTAATTCTTCTCTATGTTATGGCTGACGTGAGGAAAGTCAAAGTACAAATTCACTTACAATATTGGACTTCATTCACTGCAGTTGAAGTGCAGGGGGGAGGATTCCCTTGACTGCTGTTAAATGCTATTGGAATAAAGGCAAATTTAGTAGCCAAATGCTGCTGTCAGTGTTGGAGCTATTACGAACTATAAATTTCAAAGCCAGGTTTTAGTTTTTTCACACAACTGTGGTGCCCTGTGTTTAATAGGTATCATACATAAAACCTTCCCTGGGGAGCCTTTGGTTTTGTGATGTTTCTCAAAGATAGATCGTGATAGATAGTTTGAAGAGGTACAGAGCAGAGAGACTTTACAGGTGTACTGTCTCTGTGTCTCCCCAGGTAGTGTTGTGTACCTGGGAATGATGATGGGCGCTTTCTTCTGGGGGGGCCTGTCGGACAAGGTGGGGCGGCGGCAGTGTCTGCTCATCTGCATGTCTCTGAATGGCTTCTTTGCCTTCCTGTCCTCCTTCGTGCAGGGTTATGGCTTCTTCCTGCTTTGCCGCCTGATTGCTGGCTTTGGGTAAGTGCTGTTGCCTTGACTCTTTATTTTGAAGATACTTCACTATTCCTATCCTAATATTATTGCTTGATTAGGGTTCAAGTGGTTGGCAATGCACCTGCTATGAATCGATGTCCTGAGTGTTCCCTGATTGGCTGCAGCATTACTGAAGACTTTAAAGATTTTTGTGTTTGTATATACATCCCATATCGCAGAAAGTTCACATGGTATTGGTCGGTCTTCTTTTCCACTTTGATAGATAAAGGGTCCTTCTTTACTGCCATTGTCAACTAATGGGTCACCTGATCTTTCTGAAGCTATCTGGAAGCACACGCAATGGTGTTAAATGGTCTAAGTGACAGGAACCATTTAAATGAATTTTTTAAGGCCAAGTCAATGCACATCCTCACACTCGCTGTGGCTGGTGCTTTTTTTGTTTTGAGTGAATCTCGAACCTTGCTCTCCCTCTGCACAATGGTTTCATAAACATTATTCAGAATTTCATTGTTTGTAATCTGAGCTGGCACAACTCTGATTAAAAAATGACAGTGTGATTGAAAGTTATGGATTCAGTAAAAGCTAGCATCACTAACTAATTACATTTGTGAGGGACAAAAACTATGTTCTAATGGGGCTACTCCTGAGTGATGAATAATGGCACAGATTCTGTAAGAACAAATGTACTTTTCTCTTTTCATATAAATTCATGGCTTTTCTCTGATATACTGTATATTTCTCTGGCATAATAATTTCCCTTTTCAAACAGAACAAAAAGTCATTTAATTTGAATTCAACTCCTTTTTCTGTGTTCACCATACAAACTTCATTTCCCTAGGAAGATACGCATTTTTAATCTGTGATAGGAACATTCCGGCATTACAAGCGCAAGTCAAAGGAATTATCAGGTGTAATCCATCCCTCTGGCCTATTGAGTGGTGAACACTACTTGCCAGCAACAAATCCATTCAAAATGTGCTAGTGTTTGTGTGTTCGACAATACTGTAATTACAGGTGACAGGTTTTTCTCTAAAGGCAGAAAAGATAAGCAACTTGGGAAGATCAGCTCTAAATAATTAAAGCAGATCAATATCTAAATTAAAAAGACGCTGAAATTATGGCAGAATGAAAGACCTTTTTGCTTTGATGTTTTTTTCTTCAGTGTAAAAACATTTTGCAGTCTTAAGACCAAAGATCAGTTGATTCATGTACGCCATAAAGAAACACTCAGTGATTCGCCTAGCCACGGCTGTGTATGTTCGATATGGTTCAGTGCACCAGTTAAATTCTCACTCAGGTGACTGCAGATTACTCTAACAGCAGAAGGGCTCATTGACTGAGAATATTGGCCTCCGCTAAATATCACATGCAGTACACTGTCAGTAGCCATACCACTATTCAATCTGCTCCAGCTGCGTGGCTGAAGCTAAGCAGGTGTGGGCTTGGTTAGTACTTGGATGGGAGTGCACCTAGGAAAAACCAATTTGCTACTGGAAGAGGTGTTGGTGGCCCAGTAGGTTGCGATCGTCCCTCTGGTGGAATAATCCCCAGTGCAATGATGGGGAAACTGTACTGAAGGACATGCCATCTTTCGGATGAAACATTAAACCGAGGTCCTGACTCACTGTGGTCATTAAACAACCTATGACATTCTTTGATAAGAGTAGGGGGTTCCCTGGTGTCATGGCTAAAGTCCCAACCTGGCTCTTTCGACCTGCCACCTAATCATCCCCTGATCTATTTGGCTGTGCAAATTGCCCTCCCCCCTCCCCACCTCTACCCCCAGGGCTCCCTTGAAAAAGAGATTTCAATCTCAGTGGGACTTCCCTGGTTAAATAAATAAAAAAAATGTATTATTTACTCCTTAAATCCCATTTAGTTATCCCGTTCAGTTATGCCATCGTGCTTAGATCCTTGAATATCCTTTGGCCCTCTTCATTCACTCTTACCAATGCATTAATATAAATAATATAAACACTTGTCTAAGTCAAACAACTGAAATAAGTGCTTCTCAGGTCCAGGATCCACATTAATGCTAATCTACAAGATCATTAATCACTCCTCCATACAAAACACACATTAAATATACCCACGTGACACTTAGGGGTTCATTGCTCCGCTAGTGGTATTTCCCAGCAATGGCAATGGGATTTTTTTGCTCTCACTCAACTCACTCAACTTGCTGAATGATAAATGGAGAGATGGTGGGAACTCAAACACAGAGTGTGTTGTAACACCCTCTCACTAATGTGCTGAGTGATATTGTAGGATATCCGCAGATAGCCTGATATGTCACAGGTGGGGTTATTTTTAAGATGTTGTTGGGAAACCAAATAGATTTGGTCCTTCGTTGCACTTTTGACAGTTCTCATCATTGGGTTGTATTGGACTGGCAAACATTTCCAGGCTGAAGGGTCATGATTGCAAAAAAATGTGTATCGAACCAAAGAAAAGAGTGAGGGAGAGAACATGAGAGAGAGAGAGAGAGGTTATAAAAAATAACTGAGGACCCCAAGGCAGATGAAAGATAAAGTGCCATGCAAAAGCCTTCTTCTCGTCTGGCTTCTCTTGCTGTAGATAACAGCCTTTTCTTGACAGACAATACATTATATCCCCAGGATCAATAGTCACTGCAGTGTCTCTCTGCTCTGTACCCAACTGAAGATGGCTCTGAGTGTGTAATTAAGTCAGTGATTGTTGTTATTGATATGTTGTGTGGGATAAACCACAATGTGGTTTGTAATTCTTTTTTAGATCATGACCAAATATAGCAGGTATCACAGTAATTATGCAGCTAAATTAAAGATATTTACATTATCAGTGCAATCTGGCAATAAAGTGAATGCAAAATGAAAAAGCGTGTTCAAATGAGAAAAAAAATGCAAAATTTGTTTTTAATGGAAATAGAATACAAGCCCATTTCCAGAAGAGTTGGGACGCTGTGTAAAATGTAAATTAAAACAGAATACAATGATTTGCACATCATTTAAACCCTATATTTAATTGAAAATGGTTCAAAGCGAATGTATCAAAAGTTGAAACTGAAAAATTTATTGTTTTAAGAAAAATATTTGTTCATTTTGAATTTGATGCCAGCAATAAGTTTCAAAAAAGTTGGGACAGGGGCAACAAAAGATTGGACATCCTTTATATTGCTGAAGAAATGCTCCCAGTGGAACATCTCATAGCGAATTAGATTATTTGGCAATGGGTCAGTTATATGAATTGGTATGAAAAGAGCATCTCAAAGAGGCTGAGTCTTTCAGAAGATGGTGAGGGTGTCACCACCCGGAGACAGACTGCTTGGGAAAATTATTCAACAATTTAGGAATAAAATTGCAATGAAATTGGGGATTTAATCATATATGGTATGTATTATCATAAAATTATTAAGAGAATCTGGAGAAATCTCTGCATGCAAGGGACGAGGCCAAAAACCAATATTGAATGGCAGTGATCTTCAGGCCCTGAGGTGGCACTGCATTAAAAACAAACAAGATTCTGTGGTGGAAATCAATGCATGGGCTCAGGAACACTTCTGAAAACCATTTTCAGTGAGCACAATGTGTTACTGCATCCACAAATGCAAGTTAAAACTTTACTATATGAAGAAAAAAAAACCATAAATAAACAAGATCCAGAAATGCTTCCGCCTTCTCTGGGCCTCAGCTCATTTATGATGGAGATGAAGTGGAAAACTATCCTGTGGTCTGACCAATCAAAATTTGAATTTTTTTTTCAGATCACGTCCTTTAGGCTAAGAAGGAGAGGGAACAGCCAGCTTTTTATCAGCGCACAGTTCAAAAGCCAGCATCTATGATAGTATGGGGGGGCATTAGTGCACGTGGCATGAGTAACTCACACACCTTATCCAACTTTGGGGTTATTCTGTGTATCATTATTTGGTATCAGAGTGTGATTTCAACCACCAATACCATCAATACTGAGCTCATCAGAGTTGACCTACTTTCCAGACCTGGTCATTTTTTAAGAAATGCGGGTCAGTGGGTCCATTTTTCAAAAAATCAGTTCACACAGAGGGAACTGGATAAGCAAACTTTTTATTGACCCCAAAGTTGGATAAGGAGTGTAAGTTGATCATATTAAAAGCAAATTGTCTATCTCAAATGGAGACATGGTGAAATCATAGCCTAAGATGAGGGTTCTGAAGGGTCCATTTGTCCTGTGACCATTTTTGGGACCCCCCCCCATAACCCCACTAATGATCTGGTGTCCCTGAAAATCATCTGAGTTACAGTAATGTCATCATATTTGATGAAGAAGTTGTCAAAAAGCCTTCAAACACACAAATCTCAATTACCTGGACCCTCCAATATCCCAAGAATCATTATCGCATTAAACAAAATCCAGTTTTAAAAGGTTAATATTGTATACAGTGGAACTAGTATCCCATTTGTAAGCATTGGTTCCAAGAGAGGAGGCAATCAATGACCCCTTTATCAATTTTTAGCCCTGCAGCTCATATAAAAGAGAGGCTATGGGTCTCTAGATATGGTTACAAAGTAAGTGCAGGAAAAAAGTGGGCGTGGCACCCAAATTTCCCAGGGCCATAATGCCGAGATGACTAAAGGTATGAAGCTGAAATTTGGGATTCCTTCATTTGGGGTCAAAAACTAATTTTAGAATTTTTTTTCTGTCAAATCTGAGATGTCACTGGGGAAGTTTCTGGAATCTGTGTGAGTTGACATGGAATGGTGGAATGGAAGGGTGGTGCCTCTCTTTTAAAGGAATATATTACACATTTAAAACAGAGAGTAGGTTTATTGTCTTAATATGTCGTGGTTCTGGATGTTTGTGCGTGTGTTTTGGACTTTTCTTTGTGGCTCTCGTCCCGGGACGATATCGTTTCCTGGGCTATCGAATTCTTTGCCCAGCTGGCTGATTGAGCTGGGGCGGCACTTCCCCAGAATCTATATAAGCAGGAGGTCTGGCACGCCTCCTTCGCTAGAGTGTCTGTGTTTAGCGACGCACTACAGTTGAAGAAATCTTTAGTCAGGTTTTGAAAGACTTTCTATTCTCTAATTTTTGGAGTTTCTTCTCCCTTTTTCTTTCTCGCGTTGCCTCCGGTGTTCGGACTATTAGACGTCCTTTGGAGGCTCGAGTTCTTGCGTTTGGTCTGTGTTGTTCTCTGTGTTTGTGCTGTTTACTCGCTGCTTACATTCTCTCTTTTCACTGCTCCTGGCCTCCTACACTACCAGCCATTACAAATCTAGCCTGCTGGAGCCCATTGTACAGAATGAAAGGGAATTATTTTAATAATTTAATAATAGAGGTACAAGAATAGTCTAGCCAATCTTTTTTTTAATGCCCTAAGTGTAATGATATCCCTAAAATGAAGAGTTGAGTGATATTATAATTTTTAACATGGACGCTGCCGCCACCACCGCAGAATCTTCATATTTGAGCAATAATTTGAATAGTTTTTAGGAGAATCATACAAAAATCTTTGTGTTCATTCCTGGTACATGGAGTATGAACCTTATTGTATTGTGTGACCTTATGACCTTTCCTGTGTGTCAAATGTGGCCATTCCACCACCAGATCAAATGTTGCATTTCCAAATGCAATAACTCAAACAGTTTTGATGGGGATCACAACACTCTTTTTGTGATTGCTTCTGGATCAGAGTGAAGGCATGTTATTTATGTTGGTTACCCTATGACTTTTACTATAACACCAATTCCATACCAAACTTTCCATTTTTAAGAATCGCAGAACTTCTACATTTTCTTGGAAATCGCATTGAAACCTTTGGTATTCATCACTGATGTGTAGTGGCTGAACATTATTGTTTAGTGTGACCCTACGACCTTTCCTGTTGTGCTACCACTAGGTCAGACATTACATTTCAAAATGCAATTAGAGGGCACTTAAAGAGCGCATACCCCCGCTGGCTATTGGTCTGGAAATGTAATCATCTCTTCATATTCATACAGTCCAGCTTCCCATAAAATTTTGTGGTAATCTGTTGAATAGATTTGAGTAATCCTGCTGACAAACACACTCATAAACACACAGACACACACAGACAAACGATCATAATACCTAACCCAGAAGGGTTTCTTTTGATCCTATCTGGTGCATAGGGAATGGCTGTTACTGATATTGGGCATCCTTTGACCTTTCCTGTGGCACCACAACCAGGCCAAACTAGCAATATTGGAAAAATATAATTCTCAAACAGCTTTGATGGGAATCATGTCACATCTGCTATCAACATTCCTAGCGCATAGTGGAAGAAGTTATTGATCGTTGTGGCGCTGTAATGTTCCCTGTAGCACTAAAACTCAGTCAGATTTAAAATTTGCAAATACAAACAGTTTTGATCCAAATCATGGCATACTTTATGTGATTGCTTCTGGTGCATACAAAAAGGGTGTCATTTATATTGGTCACTCTTTGACCAAAATTTATTGTGAACATTCCTGAAGCCTGGAGGAGTTCTATGTTGATTTTCTTGACCCTCTACCCTTTCCTATTCCGCTATTACTAGGCTAAATTATGAACTTCACCTATGGGGAGACTGCTGCCATTTGGGGGATATACATTGTTCTCATCCACCAAAAGCAATTGTCTTGTTTATCTGTATTTACAAGGGTGGGATGATATTTGTCAAGAGATCTACTACTTGTACATGTCTAATTTGTGCATATTTTGAGGCATACATTTTCCTACCTTAAAGGTTCAATGTCTTCATCTCATGATAGAATAAAAATAATTGCATGAAAATTAGATGGTGATGAGGTTATTAAGGATAGTTTGTTATCTTCTTTTTTCCCTAAATGAAAATGAAGTTCTTTTTTCCTTCCAATTCCCTTCATATCCTTCATAAATATGGACCCAGCATTCTTGAAAGAAATGATTGTGTTTAAATAAAGCCAGAAAGATTCTGTTAAATGGAATGAAGTAAACATGAATGTGGAAAGCACTCTTATTTTTAGCAAATTAGTTTATTTAAAGCTTTTTTGAGTACTTCAACCTCATTCACAAAAGGTTGAGGGTGCTTTGGACTATCTCTGCTAATATTTTGTCATTCACTTTTTTTGACTGAATTTATTCGTTGGTATGATCAAAATGTTGTGATTGGAATAATGCCTAAAAGATACTCCTAAGCAATAGATCTGGGGTTTCATTTATAAATGGTTAGTAGGCACAGAAGTGATGCTTATGGCAATTTCTTGGCAGATTTTGAATTTATAAAAGCAAGCATAGAATTTAAAACATGCAAAATGAAGATGATTATGCTCATATGAAAAATTCCAAGTTAATCCTATTAACTACATAAAAATTGCATGCAATTTAGCTTACCCCCCAGTTTTATAAGCTAGAATTTTTCTTTACGTTAGGCTGTTTTTCTTTATTTGAGTGTACTTTATATTCAAGTTTGAAATTCATGCTAATTTTTATTAATGAGACCACTGGTGACTGGCCAAGTTCCCATGCACTCATGAAGGATACGTTAGGAATACAGGAAGAGGAAGTCCGTAAAATCCCCCAAAAAAAAAAAAAAAAAACTTACATTGGTTTATCTTGACAAGCTATGAGTAAATAGCTATGTTCAGTATGGAATTATGGGATTTAAAAAAAAAACTCTCATGACTAGCACAGGATTCAAGTCCATCAAACTGGCAAATTATGGATTGGTGTTTTCAGTGATGCAATATTAACAACAACATCCATAGCAAACCCATAATAGTTGCATTGATAGCAGGCCTAATGTCTTTGTTAATGTGTTCTGTTATGCTAATCAACTTGAACAGGCACACTCCATTTAGGACTAGAAACCTTTCATCGTATGAATAACCCTGGGTACGAAAAAGTCTGGTCTATGTTTCATTTTTTATTATTGGTTTTCCTTCGAATGTTTAAAATATTAGATGGAAGGCAAATGTAGAAAATGTTTGGTGTTAGGCCCCACTGTAAGGATTTGCTGCAGACATGCTAAAAATGTCTCATGTGAGAATCGCCTGAATTGAGGCTACATTATTGCTACAGTGCTCTCCCCTCCACTGCAAATGAAGATTCAGTTGTCAAGAAAGATTTGCATTTTATATCACAAGTGCTTTGTGCTCTCAGTACTTCAAGCATCATTAGCCACTGCAGCAGCGACTAAAGAAGATTTCCAACTGTTGTCAGGAGAAGTTTAACAAACATAAATCTCAAAGATGGGTGGGCGGATTCGGGAATCCTGGCTGAGGATTTCAGCTCACAATCGCAGCTTGGGTCACCTTGATCAAAACATTTAACACAAGTGTCTCCAATCAGCTCAATCAGTTCAACTCATCGGTGATGAAGCAATGAGTTGGCTAATCCTATCCAAACCACATGTTCTGAATTACAAAGTGTCCAGATTCTGGATTACAGTGCACAGCCTACTATATCCTCCATAAGGCTGCCTGTTTTTCCTTTCTGTTGAACCTCCTGAAGAGTGATGCAAGACATATTCTGCTCTTGACCTATTGTGTGTTTATTGCCACCTGCAGGATTGGAGGAGCAGTGCCCATCGTGTTCTCCTTCTTTGCGGAGACACTGGCGAGGGAGAAGAGAGGCGAGCACCTGAGCTGGCTCTGCATGTTCTGGATGATTGGTGGAATCTACGCTTCTGCAATGGCCTGGGCTATTATTCCACACTATGGTAAGAGACAGCAATACCCATGATTCCCTGCTCTAATCCTTAGCCTGAGGCTCCTCTCCCACCATTATATAAGTTGCTTTGACATAATAGTCAATCGATTCAGAGACAGCTGAGTAATCTGTCTGACTGATGGTGTAAATATATGTAAAATATATCTAATGCATCCAAAAATGTCTATGATTTCGGGAAGGATCATACGATCTTCAGACAGTGGACTTCACCGTGCTGAAACATCCAGCTAGAACCAGCTTCAAACCTTAGCTGGTCATGAGCTGGGCTCAAGCTTGTTTATCTGCTGATCAGCTGGGACAACAGTTTTGTGAAGCTGGTATAAAAGGTGAGCAGCCATGATGGTAGTGCTGGTGTTACTGGTCAGTTAATGGCAGACTGGCATGGCCATGCTGGTGTAGGTGACCACATAGTTTCAGACCAGCATGGCCATGCTGGTTAAGCTGTTCTGGTCTGCGATGACAGATTAGGTGGGGTTGATTGAATAGTACTTATACTCAAGTGCGTTTTTTCCCCGCTTGGCCTCTAGGCCAATCGGGCTTATGCTGTGGTTAGATACCTTCATGGTGGTCCGTCGTGCATCCATAAACTTTTTGCCTTGTCAGCGCTCTTGCGCCTTCAGTTTTTCACGGATCCTTTTCATATTTTATATGTGTGTATATAAGATGAAAATCTAGGCCAAATTCAATTTTGGCCATGTTTGGCCAAGCGAGCTTTGCCGCTATTTTTTGGTTATTGTTGCTTATGAAAGGCTTTATAAAACTCAGTTGGAAGTCAATCAAAATTTATTAAACAGGTAAAGACAAATACCAAGATTGTACGTAAATGTACAACGATGCCCTCATGGAATCACCCTGTGAACTCTGACTGTAAAACAAAGACTGGTTTTTATGAGCTGGTGAATTGTTGTGGATGCTGGTCTCAGCAATACTATGTGGTAGCAACTGGTGAGATTCAGATTTGGTAACTAGTGAGATTCTAAGCTGGAAGCAGGCAAGAATAGGAGGTGGTAGCTTGTAACAGATGCTGGTAGCTGATGTGAATCTAAGCAGGTAGTTGGTGAAAATAGGAGGTGTGAGCTGGTAAGAATCATCAGTAGTAACTGATATCTGGCCGACCAGCAGTCAAAAACTTAGCTAAAACTGTTCAAGCTGGTTACCTGCTGTTAGCTCAAGCTGG
This sequence comes from Gymnothorax javanicus, assembly GCA_029692085.1. Lineage (NCBI taxonomy): Eukaryota > Metazoa > Chordata > Actinopteri > Anguilliformes > Muraenidae > Gymnothorax > Gymnothorax javanicus. The sequence continues at coordinate 34,316,523 of CM056194.1, read as the reverse complement.
ATTTTCCTACAGGGCAATGCATGATCTGATATCGCCATGTAAGTGTTGTACTGGGTTCAACAATAAAATGCTTTCCAAGAGTAGCATTATAGTCCACCAGTGAATAGCAGATTGAATGTCTCTATGCTGCACTTACTAATGTCATGCGTTTTTGTTGTCTAAAGTTAGCTTACTAATGTTTGCATCTTATAAAGAAAACCTTGAGTGGTTTTTGGCTTGTAAATTTCATATAATTTTCACATCACTTTCACAATTAAATTTCGTTGGTCCAAACTGCTTGCTGAAGGTTGTAAATCCCTCTTGGTTTCATGACATCACCATGGCAGAGCTGTTATTCACTGAGGGATTGTTACTCTTGGACAAGCATTATTTTGTTGATCCTGGAGCAACACTCACGGAAAAATATCAAGATTAAATGTAGAAGTCGAAAAGCTGGGTTTTATTTCTGTATGCTCATGCAGTGTCAATTTGAACTCATACTCAGACTGGTTTAGGTACCTCAAGATGTGCATTTTTAAGCGCATTATATTTTGGAGCAGGATGAAATTGAAAGTGCACTGTGACTCTTAGATTGAGATTTTGATCATTGAGATAATATCCATCGTTCTTGGTACAATGCGTGAAACATAAGCAACATTAGCTGCCGGGAAAAAGGCATTGACAAATAACCATAATAAAATAGAGCTAAAAAAATTGTCAAATGCTTGACCTCAGTCCAGGTTAAGAAGTAAAGTAGGTTGTCTTGAGTGACTTGTAGCTTCATGTAATTTTTCAAACCGGCCGTAGACGGCGAGAGGTCCAAGTCTAATGATTAATGTAGGCTGAGGACAAGGATATTTAAAGAATGAAACTGTGCTTTGAGGAGAGCATTGATGGATATTTACCATAGACACAACAGAAAATAAGATGCCCTCATATATAAGCCCATCATGATGGCAGCATCTGGAAGTTGCAGTGCTTTTCTCCTCTTGCATTCCGCGATCCCCCAAATCAAGCAGAAGTTTGTTTTTCTCCTTGCTTTAGAAAAAAAAAACCAGCACAGTCTTTGATTTATGTGTAGTCTGTTGTCAAGGGTAATTGTAACTCTTGGTACTAAACTGGACTCAGGCTGGACTTACAGGCATTGTGAATCTGCTACCCATTATCAGATAGTCAGGGGGCACCCGTGAGTTCATTCATGGCCTGCTTACACCAAACCGCGACCCTGATAAGATCCCGATACGACCAGCGCGATCGTGAAATTTTGGTCACTCACACAAGTCGCGGCCGTTCCCTACTTTGATCGCTTATTTGTGGTTACACCAAAATTCAATTGCGACCGAATCGTGACTGAAAACTAAAAATTATCCATGATGCAGTCACAATACTCGTACTTGTTGTGTATACTCCTAGAAAGCGTGTCGGCGAGTGATGGAGAGAGCGGTGGCCCCGTGTTTATATAGACAACATGTGGTCATAAGTTGCGTCGCCACCAGTCACAGGAAGCCTCGCCATTGGTTGGATTTCGATCCCTTTAATTGCGCATGTGGTCTCAGCGCGGTTGCAAATTTAGCCGCATTTAAAACGTTTACATTTGTCGGTCGTTATGGGGTTGCAATAGGCTCGCATTAAGCTCGCCATAATGCTCACAATAGATTGCGAGTGAAAAATTGCTAAAAATTTGCAATCATTGATGTAACTGCATGCCAAGCCGCTTGCGAGTCTATTACGACCTGTGATACCGAGTTCAGAGTGAGTTGAGACTTGTGCGAGCTTATTACTACCGATTATGATACCCTCTTGTGTTTTTCACTGGTCGCACAACCTTTGCAAGTGTTTTGAGCAGTTCCATACACTCACAAACCTCTATGAGACCGATGGAGAGTGATGGAGACCAAGAGAGATGGTTTTGGAGGCCATGGAGACCGCATAGAGACCAGCTTGCAACCCCAGTGCGAGTGAGGGCAAGTAGAGGCCATTTTTCGGTCGCAACTCGGTCGTAAGCCTGGTGTAAACGGGGTGTCAGATAGGCAGAGCTAATAGAAGTTAACAAACTGATCCTGGCTTTGCAGTTAGGGGTTCTTTCTTTTTTGTTTGTGGGGAGTTAGAGAGACATATCCCTCCTAATAATCATATGAATAAAACTCACAACTTGACCGGCTAGTGACCTTGTTTAACTATGTCAGACTAGATAGTTCAGTGCTTGAAGACTAGGTGGTTTTGTCTGACACTGAAATTATACCAATACCTAATGCATTGCTCAAAACACTGCATCAATACAGGAAGAGCTCAAGCTGATCCTCCTTCAGTTTTGTTCTCAGTATGAAATTGACGAGGCAGCAAAGATCATTCAGTGTAATAAAGTTAGCAGACTATGCACATTACCTACAGTACCGCTTTTGTTTCTTATTTGGACTGTAGAAGGCCCTGCACTCTGCTTTACTGTACTGAAGTAAACACTTTTCACATGCCTGCTTTTCTCTCTCTGGTAAAACCAAAATTCCACGCTCAGCTTTGTTAGGAAGATGTACCTAATTTACCACCTCTTACAGAGGGGGATGGGAGTTCATGTTGCAACCATTGATTTTGCGTAAAAGCCAAGAAAATTGAAAAGACCTAGATGGGGGGCCATCATAAAACAAGCTCATGCCTTTTCTTCTCCTGTCATCAGCCACCTGGGCCTGAAATTGAGGTCAATTGATTAGTTTTAACAGAGTTTTTTTCTATTAACTGCCAAGGATTTAAATTGACTGTGCTGCGTTTCCACCTTCTGGGAGTGTGTGGGGGGGAAAGGATGACTTGTAGCCAGTTTCCGGAAAGCTTTCTGTGCTGGGGAAAGAACATTGTTATTTATACGCCTGCTTTGTAGTAGCGGAAGGTCTGAGTCAGTGGTTGGAGTGAGGATTCTGAGAACAGACCCTGTGAAATCGTAGGCTCCTGCATTTCACTGCCTGCCACGCTTTTTTTCAATCATGCATATAATCTGCGTAATGAGATTTTCAGAGGAAACCTCTAGGGCTCCCCGCTACTTTACTGTAAAAGAGGCAATTACACCAGTGCATCATGTTTCCTTGGAAGAATGCAAAAATCCTGCTTCGTCCATCACACTGGGATGCCTCCCCAGGCCACCTGAATGACAAAAACAGTTCCTCCTCCACACTATGGCCAATGCCAATGTTCCAGCTTGTCATACTTTCAACCCAAATTTCATGCTACTGCTTTCAAACTGGGGATATAATATCACTTGGGCATCTGAAACAAGTAATAACAGCAACGGCCAACCATGTTCCTCAAGATTTTCTGCAGGTTTTCACTCAAACCGTATTGAGGAGTACCTCTTTTCAAAGCTTATCATCTACATAGAGTTGATAATTAGTAGAGTCAGTTGGGCCAAATTAAAGATTGGAGTGCTATCCTGCGCAATGGTAGATCTTCAGTGCCCTTATCAACCATCAATCATCCATCTGTACAGATATTTCCTTGACATTTTCAAGCAAAGTGTGACATTTTTTGGGAGCATTGCAGGAATTCAACTGACTACCTATCATGAATTCTAAAAAATTGAATCATCCCCATACTTTCAGCATTATTTTTGATTGCAGTTATCTAATCTGACAGAGGTCTCCAGTTGTTGTCAGGTCCTATGAAAGGCATTTGGAATTGGTTTTTCAAAGTGAATGCTAGATGGCACCTTTTTGCATTATAAGAGGAATTTGTGCTTGATTCGCTCTGCCGGGAGCGTGTTTTGAGAGAGCGGGAAAATTTATTTATCAAGAGCACAGAATGGCTTATTAGTACATTTTCCTCAAACCCATTTTGTTACATTTGTGTTGTGATTTAGGACCAACCTTGGAGGGAGAAACTAGCAGCGCAAATGCCACCCATGTGCCAAGTCCCTTCTACGCTGGGTTTCTTGGCCATGATCACCCTCCAGTGTAAGATTGGAGATCGATCCGGAATTTCTCAACCTTGACTGAGCAGAATTATGCCCGCAGTATTGAATACCACGTCTCTGACCCCAAAAAACATCCAGTTCCCATGCAATTACACAGCAGGCTGAGGTCAACTGGGAGTTTCATGCCATTGCTGGATTTCCAAACATAATTGGAGCAATAGACTGCTCTCTTGTTGCAATCAAAGCCCCAGTCAATGAATTCAGTTAGGTGAACAGGGAGGGCATCCACTTTAATGTACTGATCATCTGGTATATTCATTTGATTCTGATGCATGTGGTTGCCCAATGGCCTGGAGCAGGGGTCCCCAATCTTTCCCAGAAAGGGCCAGTGTGAGTGCAGGCTTTCATTGCAACCAAGCCATTACACACCCAATACTACTAATCAACCCCTGGACTCTTTGCTAATAAGCTTGATTAGTAACATCAGGTGTGTAGCTGCTTGGTTGCAATGAAAGCCTGCACCCACACCAGCCCTTTCTGGGAAAGATTAGGGACCCCTGGCCTAGAGGAATGCACAAACTCATATTGTGTAGGACATTTCTGTGGGTTGTCATCTCCTGAGAGGAGCGGTTGAAGATTGATGATGATGATTGATTGTAAGTATGAGCTCTTATACACTCACTCAAATATATGCAATACGTGTGTGCACAAATGAACAGAATGAGGAAGGGGTAAAAAATACTTGAAGGAGTTTATATATCTTTAACCTGCTGGTGGTAGGAGTTATCCAGTGAAGCCATGGCTTACGACTCCTCTGACTAACTTTCGGACCCAACCAGAGGACAATTACAGCTCACCCATGTGAAATGATCAGCTGGCCTGCTTAACCCTTTCATTATCATTGTCGCATTTCCGCGACAGCGCCGATCCCGCATCACTTACCATTAGCCATGTTTCCATCCACACGTTCTTATGCGAATTAAGTCATATCGAATTAAAAATGCTCTATGGAAACGGTGAAATTCGACTTGATTTCAAGAATATCGACACAAAGTTTATACGGTTGATCTGATCGGATTTTCTCTTGATTGGTAAAAGGCTTATGCGATAAATGCTGATGGAAACGTTATTTGCCGAATAAATCTGCCACAGCATCATGACGGTGTTTTGCTGCCATCGTTGCCTTCTGATAATGGTTTGCTATGTTGCTAATAGCTGGCACATAAGCAAGTACAACTTGCAATTATCATCATTTGCTGGTAGACGCCATGCATTTTGGCTAACTAGCTAAATTAGTCGGCTAACACACTACTTTTGTTCACTTGAAGGTTCTGCGATTCAGTGCGAAAATGAATGGAAACAGCTTAAAATGTCAGAAATCAATTCGATGCACCAATTTGACCGCTTAACAGCATGTGACGTCATTACGCACAACTTTTTATTCGCTTTAATGCCGTTAGATGGAAACGCATTTTCACCTGCTTTTTTCGCATTAATATTTTTGGCGAACTTCAGATGGTTCGATTGACAAGTGGACGGAAACATAGCTACTGTCGCTATTTTGCGCCTAGAGAAAGTCCCTCACAAAAACTGTCAAAGCTCCGCAACAGAACACCCCTTTGGACGAGTCTGGTACCGCACAACACGTCAGTGATGTCATCAGGCTTCCCGTAGTTCCCAATCCTCCGGTTATGCAGTTTTATTTTATTTTATACAGGTTATTGCAGGCAGTGCGTGCTGAAGCACGTGTATCTCCGTTTGTACACAAATGCACGTGTATCTCTGTTTGTACAGAAATGGGTGTGCCCAGAGGAAACGAAAATCAGAAAAGAGCTCTCAGAAATGTTTCATTTATTTCTCCTGGACAACTATGAGATCTGTGTGAAACCCGAGTGAGACTATAGCTTATTTCTCCTGTTTCTCATTTTTTTTCTCCAGAGCAAAAAGACAGACAAAAGCTCAAATTAGCCTCCTTTGACGTTTCAAAAGAGATCTCATCAAGCTCTAAAATCAGTCTCAGATTTTAGAGCTCAAATTAGCCTCCTTTGACGTTTCAAAAGAGATCTCATCAAGCTCTAAAATCAGTCTCAGATTTTAGAGCTCAAATTAGCCTCCTTTTACGTTTCAAAAGAGATCTCATCAAGCTCTAAAATCAGTCTCAGATTTTAGAGCTCAAATTAGCCTCCTTTTACGTTTCAAAAGAGATCTCATCAAGCTCTAAAATCCGTCTCAGATTTTCTCCACTTTAGCACCTCATTTTGATCTCAGGCAGAGAGATCAGAGAGCTCTGCCACTGACCTCACTGTATTCTCATCCTAGCCTTTATAAGTCTTTGTTAATTACTCAGTTCATGCATCTCATGGTGATCTCAGACAGAGCAAATAAAGAGCTCTCTGCAAGCGCTCAGTGAGTTCTCATCCAGACATTAATGTTTTGTTTTTTTTAAACTGCACTCATGAATATCTGGTGGTAAATAAATCTATAGAGGGAGCTGCATGACTAAGATATTCCCTCAAACCATTGCTAAGAAAATGTGAACACATATGCAGAGACTTCTCATTTTAATTGATATTACATGCTTGTCTACAACAAAAAACAAACAACGAGGACATCTGAAACAGAAGGGTTACATAACACTGACAAGCAAATATCACAGTACTTTTGACTGGATATCTCATCAACATGTTGGGGGTGACTTCAATAATACATCCACACGGAAATTTTCTCATAAGTAATGAGATGTTGCAATTGCGATATTATTCCTTCTAAAAAAAAAATTGTAAATCATAACTTTGCATTCAAATGATTCATTTCCGTGTTCAGCCCTATATGTGGTTGGTAGGTAAACATCTAGAAAGGAGCCCATTGTTTCAAATATAGTGCCCAAGCATTCGGAAAAATCTAATAAAGGGTTTTTCTTACAACATTGGTAAAAGTGTACTTGATTACTGTTTTGGTTATTACAGTGTGTGTGTGTGTGTTTATATATTTTTTTTTTTGTGTGTATATATGTATTTTTTTGTGTGTGTGTGTGTGTGTATATGTGTGTGTATATGTGTGTGTGTTTTGTGTGTGTGTGTGTGTGTGTGTGTGTGTGTGTGTGTGTGTGTGTGTGTGTGTAAGTAATATGTACACTATATAATTACAGAGGCGGCATGGCTCAGGAGGTAGAGCGGGCAGCCTAAGCAAGGGTTGTCTTAGTTCCAGTAAGCAGAAGTAAAAGGGTACACTGCAGTGTCTATTTGAAACAGCTTGCCACATTTTCATGGCTTGCAGCGTGCTCCATAACTTGCCCATTACTCACAGTACACAGTGTCCCAAAAGTTCAAGCACCACAGAAAAAGTCAACTCAGATTGTGAATATTCAACAAAATGCGTTTATTCAAAAGCCAGGGTATCCCCCCTGCATCATCATTACTGCCCTCAGCCTGTGGGGCATAGAATGCACTAAGTTGTTTAGAACGGAATGCTCAAAGTTGCCCTACTCCCGCACAGCCCTCGCCTTGAGCTGCTTCATGGTGGTAGGGGGTGGGCTGTGGAAGACCCGACTGTTCAGGATACCCCAGGAGCAGGGCCGGCCCAACCCAATGTGGTGCCCGAGGCGAGATTTTATATGGCGCCCCCCTCCTTCGCCGATTTACATACATTTACAAAAGAAATCGAATAGCATTGTTTTTACCATTGTCTTTATTTTCTAAAATAACATGTCACCCAATTTACATGCCTAACAAATTACAAATAAATACAAAAAAAATCTGAAATACAATATAAATACCCTTACCACAAACTAAAAATTCTGTAAATAAATGAATGAATAATTGGATTTTAACCACAAAAGAAATCTAAAATTACTGAAATTCCGAAACCACTATCTTGAGGAGAATAAACAATCAGTTATCAAATAGAAAAGTGCCAATTATATTTTGAAAGGACAAATATTTAAACTTTTTTTGATGTGGCACTTGGGGGTTTAGTAGTGATTGAAGCAGTATATGGGGTAGTTTGAGTCATTTTCAGGGTGGGATGCTTATAACTCAAGTGATTATGCATGACATATGTTGACAGGTGATTAATATCCTTGCCTCTGCTAACTTTAGCTTTGCACAGTTTGCAGATCACCTTGGTTGGTTCTACTGCGCTGACTGTAAAGTGCTCCCAGACACTGCGATGTTTTTATGGTGGGGGAATAGCACTGCAAACAGGGGGATCATGCCCATGTTTGTCTGAATCCATTTTCCGAAATATTACAAAAAAGACAAATCAGAAAGGAAAATTTATGAAATAAAAATCACTGAGCAACAGCACTTAATGCAAGCTAAACAATGGAGCTGGCTCGCCACCCAACTCTCAGCCACGTATATTTTTCTTCAGAGCGCGCTCACACGCGCTCACACACACACACACAAATTAACTTGGTTAGTTAAACAACAGCATGCCACAACTAAGCAATGCAACTCAGTGTAACTATTTTAATGGTAAATAAAGGAATCAGAATTTAGCAAAACTGTCTGCAAAGATAGCTAGCTACCCAACTCACAGTCACAGGTATTTTTCTCCAGAGCGCCCGCACACAGACACAGACCAACAACGCAGGTTTAAAAACCCACTCTGATGTCTATCCACTCTGCGAATCAAAAGAAATACACTCAGCGTTTTAAAACTTTCTTGAGGCAACAACCCGACAGTATAACAAAGCAAGCAAACTACACTAACAAGCTAAAGACGACACGTTAGCCTCTCGGGCTCTCACCAAAGACAAAACCGCAGCCTGTTCATGACTAAGCAAGAGGCTCCTCAGAGCCTGTACTCGGGCCTAGGGGTCTAGGCCTGGGCCAATCCAAAGATGATGATATCATATTTACATTATCCAAAGTGAAGCACCCGGCCGCCATACTGATACACCCAACTTCATCATAAAAATGAATGGTTTCCTATGAGGCCAAATTTAAAAAAGTCAATATAAGCATTAAAATGCCGAGATGTGCGACAGCCTTTTGCAGCAATAGTCATTTGAAGGGCTGTAATAAAACGTTTCATGCGTAAGTTAACGTAGAAACGCAAATTTGTCACTTTAATGGAAAAAATCGCGTTCACTTGCTAGCTAGCTAATTAGCCGTCCCATTGACTCAAATAGACCGCTGACTAAAGCAAACGCTAGCAATCGATAACGGTCTCCAGCGAACTACCTTGGTACCCTTACCGTCGCGGGGACTGCATTGACTAAGCAGTCAATAAAATGAACAAGGTGGCTAACTAGCTAGCTACTTGTAATTGACATTCAACAATATTTCTTACCTGCATAATATTTAAAACAATGGACAAGTCGCTTTGTCTGTTTATACAGAGTTCCAGAAGACAAGGAGGGGAGAAAGGCTTGGCTGTTAGAAATCAGGAAAAAAAACCTTTCTCTATCCCCTCGATCCGTGCTGTGCAGTGATTATTTTTTGAGAGCAGTGTTATAATGGGACAAGGGAAAGACGAAGCTTAGTAAAGGAGTAGCCAGAGATAACTAGCGCCTCCTTTTAACAACATTGTCATTAGCCATATGATTCAGTACGAACAAGTCGGTGAACGGCAAATATGCTCAATCAGGGTACAATGAAGTGAGGAAACCAGAGAGTAATTTGATAACGTATACGGACATTCGTCGACGTTTCTTATAACGGCGAAAACTTTGAAGCAATTATCTTATCAGAGGGTCATTAAAAGCCTCGGTCACCGTAACTGAACTTTTCTGCTCGCACTTGAACGTTGACACCGAGTAACATTTCGATCTTCCCTTTAGTAAGTGTGCCGCTTTCCACCCTCCAAAAAAGCACATATTTAGGGAGAGAAAATGTTGCTCTGTACAGCGATACCAAAATCACCCCGAGTTGCACGTAAGTATTTTTGAAAATGTAATTTTACAGTAGGCGAAAATGAATGGGAGTGTACGTGCACATTTAACTTCCTGGTGTATACGCTCCTGGAACAGATGCTTCACTTGAGCGCGCCCTGTCAGCAATGTAGTGTTCTCTTTCTTTCTCTCTCTCTCTCTCTCTCTCTCTCTATATATATATATATATATATATATATATATATAATCTCTATGGGCCAATCGCGAAACCGCGCGCGCGCATGAGCAGGACAATCGCGACCCCGAAAAAAAAAAAAAAAAAAGATCCGGAGCCGAAACTTAGGCCCGTTTTCAGAAACAACACTCATAGAATACTAAAACCTAGTTAGTGTCAGGTTATACTAAATGAGTCAGAGGTTTCCCTAACACTCATTTGCTTTCAGAGACCTCACTCACACTGAAAATAGTGTCTCTTTCTGAGTAAAGGTTGAGTGCAGGGAACACCTCCCTTGAGCTGCACTAACTTGCGCCGGTATTTCGTTGTCAGGGCTTTCAGGTGGTTATAAACATTGGAAACTCCGGATCATTTACAGCCACGTGCTCGACGCAATCGCAACTACGCAAATGTTAACTATAATGATGAGAACAATGCAGGTAACTTGCTGACTGACCACCTGGTTTCAGTGTTTACGAACTGCACTGTGGTGAACTCGAGGTTAGCATTTGTGTACCCACCAGTGGCTACTGGTGAACTGGCAATAGGGGAAGCTCAAAACCATCCCTTAAAAATAATGATTGGACATGACCTGTTTTCAATCATGTAATACAATTTTATTTACTTGAACTCCAAAAATCCGAAGGATTATCATGTGTCGCCAGTTCTACTTGTTAAGTTAGAATGAGCACTGATAATTATTGCCCTGTTTTCAATTCATTTAAATTACCATTGCAGAAACTCCGAAAATTCTCAACATTATCAGGAGTGGCCAGTTTTCATTCATGATGCATATCTGTCAACTCTCTTGCATTCGGATTTCTCGCGGTTTTCTTTACTCATGGGTTGGAAAATTCTGCGCTCAGCTGGCTCGTGGGGCGCCGTGTGGATTGGTCTGCGAGGCTCATGTAGCTGTAAGTCACGAGAATCCATTCTCTTCTACATTCTTAATTGCTGAATGTAGAAGGACATGTCTGACACGTTTCACAGCTTGTTGCTTAGTGAGCCTCGCGGGCTGTCCTGCGCCTTTTCGCGAGCCACTCGACCACAGAATTTATGAAGACATGCTGATATTTACGTCGTCATTTATGTGCGAAAGAAACGCCTCAATTTTGTGAAGCAATGTATAATAACGCTAACAAAAATAAATTTGATTGTCGTTTTACCAATTAGTCTAATAAACTTTCTAATCAAGAGAAGTAAACTGCGACAGGTTTAGGTCATTCAGATCTGAAGGGTGAGGATTGAGCGTCCCTTTGCAGCAGCCGACGCACCGCCTGTGGTACCCAGTGCCCACTATTGTCAGTTATGCTCGAGTGGCGTTTGTGAATAACAACTGGCGAGGAGTGGGACCGCTCCCTCGGTTAGTGGTAGGTCGATCTCTTTCTCACACTCCAGTTACATTTAAATCGTACTCACTATATTGTGAGTTGAGGGTGAGTGTGAGTGTCATTTATGAATACGGGCCTTAGACTCGTGACCTACTGGCCCGAGTAATGAACAGACTCGCGCTAAAAGGACAAGCAACACAGGTTTAAGTGTCTGGGAGCAGTGTTTGCTCCTCCCCCCACAGGGACCGAGCAGGTACCGATCAGCCGGAGGAAGGGGGGGACTTATTTGGTATTATTATTTGTAGTAATATTAATTGGGCATTGCTTTACATTTGAATCTGTGTTAGCTTTTCCATTTTAAGATTTAATGGTTATAACTAGTTTTAATATAATTATATCGTAGGTTCTAGAGACATGGCAGTTTTTATTGGTACGGCAGTCAATTTCAAGGAATTAGGATAAGGATTCGGGATTATGGTTAGGGGAAGGGTGAGAGGTTGGGGTTAGGGTTAGGGTTAGGGGAAGGGTTAGGGGTTAGGGTTAGGTTAGGGCAGGGCTTGAAATGGGGCTGCCATACCTCTCCACTACGGTACTCCACATTGAAATGCATTGAAAAACTGCCGTACCCGTAGCAATTGCCTAATTATATTGAAGGTGAATTTTTTCCCGATTTTGTGGCGCCCCCTGGAGGCCACGGCGCCCTTAGCATTTGCCTATATTGCCTAATGGGCCAGCCTGCTCTGCCCAGGAGTTCTCAATCGGATTGAGGTGTTGGGTGGCCATTCCTCTTTGTGCAGAAAGCCAGGAAGCTGCTCAGAGCAGCACTGCTGAGTTGAGTGAGCAGTATGTGTGGGGGCACCATCTTGCACGAACCCATTTCCGCCGCGCCTTTGAACATCTTCCTAGCAGTCGGGGCCCGATTTCTTTTTCTGGTGAGTATGGGAAGTAGCACTGGCTGGAGAATGTTCTTGACATAATACTCAGCATTGATGGTGGTGCCCTGGGGTACAACATGCAACTCCAACAACCCTGAAGATGACATCGACCCCCAGACCACCCCCCAGACCATGCAATGGGCAGTGAACTTGACGTTCAGAAGGTGACACTTTCTTTCGATCGTTGGTGTAGATGCGGTCGTTTTGGCTGTAGGGAGTTGGAAATAAGTAGAGTGGGCACTCATCAGAGAAAACCCAGTTTTCCCAGTGTCTTGGGGTCATTGTGGCATACTTCTTTGTAAAAGCTAGCCGCTTCTCCTTTTGTAGTTTGGTAAGGCGAGGAATCCGCTGTCTTCTATATGCTCTCAGACCCAGTTTCTCAGTCAGAAAATGATGGCTGGTACTCTTAGAGACTGCTTCCCCAAGATTCTTCAGTCTTCGACTGAGTCTGCGGCAGGATTGGTGTCTCTTTCCTGAGAGAACCTTTTTGGTCGTACTGCCATGATGGCAAAAACAAAAACCTGGAAAAGCTGCTCTTTCAGAGCCTCAGGTCCGCGCTCAAGCCATTGCCTTGCGCAAGGCAGGGACAGCTTGCAGGGAGGTAGCTCAGGACCTTGGCAGAAGCATACAATGGGTGAAGAAGTGATGGCAGAGACACCAGAGTTGTGACTCCCTTGAAGACGAGCCCCATGCAGGTCGTCCCTCAGTCCTGAGTTCCAGGGCAAAGGACCTCATCCGAAAGGCCAAGGGAAAGAGACACTAATCCTGCCGCAGACTCAGTCGAAGACTGAAGAATCTTGGGGAAGCAGTCTCTGAGAGTACCATCCATCGTTTCCTGACAGCGAAACTGGGTCTGAGAGCATACAGAAGACAGCGGATTCCTCGCCTTACCAAACTGCAAATGGAGAAGCGGCTGCCTTTTACAAAGAAGTATGCCACAATGACCCAAAGACACTGGGAAAACTGGGTTTTCTCTGATGAGTGCCCACTCTACTTATTTCCAACTCCCAACAGCCAAAACGACCGCATCTACACCGACGATCAAAAGAAAGTGCCACCTTCTGAACAAGTCCAGTTCAGCACCCATTGTATGGTCTGGGGGCGATGTCATCTTCAGGGCTGTTGGAGTTGCATGTTGTACCCCAGGGCACCACCATCAATGCTGAGTATTATGTCAAGAACATTCTCCAGCCAGTGCTACTTCCCATACCCACCTGAAAAAAGAAATCGGGCCCCGTCACTGCTATGAAGATGTTAAACAGGCCTGCGGAAATGGTCTTCGTGCAAGATGGTGCCCCCGCACATACTGCTCGTTCAACTCACCAGTGGTGTTCTGAGCAGCTTCCTGGCTTTCTGCGCAAAGAGGAATGGCCACCCAACTCCCCGGACCTCAACCCGATTGAGAACTCCTGGAGTATCCTGAACAGTCGGGTCTTCCACAGCCCACCCCCCACCACCATGAAGCAGCTCAATGCGAGGGCTGTGCGGGAGTAGGGCAACTTTGAGCCTTCTGTTCTAAACAACTTGGTGCATTCTATGCCCCACAGGCTGAGGGTAGTAATTAAGATGCAGGGGGGATACACTGGCCTTTGAATAAACACATTCTGTTGAATATTCACAATCTGAGTTGACTTTTTCTGTGTTGCATGAACTTTTGGGACACAGTGTACAGGCTGTAACCAGATGTAGCGCTCTTGAGCTACCATAGTCACTCGTGGCTGCCCTAAGCGGGGTCGGTCAGTGACAGTATCTGTATTCCATTCTCGGATAGAAAGCCGACTGATTGTTGACCGGTGACAATGCAAATGACGCACCTCTTCTTGGTGGCTGAGACCTGCCCGTAACATGCCAATGACTCTTTTTCTCTCTCCTGTGTCACAAGCCGTTCCATTTTCTTGATGCAGTTGCATTTTTCGTTTGTTTTTTTGTTGGCTTTGTGTAGGCTATTGACCACACCCATGGAGGTAATATAATAGAACCGGAGAGAGCGAGGAAGTCCCACCCCTATTACTTTCAATGGGAGATGCTAGGCTAGCTACTTCAGCCCAGGAAGTATGGAATTGACCGACACCATCTATAAAAATGGCGTTCCATGGGTGCTTATTTCCGGCACCATTTCATAAGATTGCCAATCTGATTATACAGCACAAATGGCCAAGAAAATGTGTCGTCTGTGCGGATTGGAGAATTTGTTCGAGGGGAAATGACGAGCAACGCTGTTGATCCGGGACGCGCACGGACTATACGCTCATTGCTGCAGTCAGAGCAACAGCTGGACAACCGAACTCGTGCACGAGCTGTCATCAAGCTCTAAGCAGCAATTCTTATTTTACAGGCCCTCTTGAAAACATCGAACAGTTGCGTTAGACAAAGAGCAAAATAATGAAGGATTACCGAATACATTTTCTTTTGTTTTCGCTTTACTTGGCAAGAAAAAAATGCGCACTTTTCAATTGGTGTCTATGGAGCTTGCGCGTCTTTGGCCACAAAATTGCATCCTTGGGAAACGCGGAAGCAGGAAGCTAACATGCTAACTGGCTGAAGCAAAGGTACTTCTTCGTTCTCTCTGGTTCTATTATGTATCTCTATGACTACACCCAAAAGAACAAGTCAAGTGTCACTGTACACATCACAAACAGTGCAATGTTTGTTATTCCTGAAGTGCTTGGCGCGTTCACGTGGTGCGCGTCAGGATTACAATACCACACGCTTTTCTTTTTTTCCACTCGTGCCTCAATAGAAAAGCAATAAAAATTAATTGATTCTTCAATTTGCCGCAAATACAGTACATACCTTTAATGGCGCTAAGAATATATATTTCAGCCAGTCCTGTAGCCATTTTCCCATTCAAAGAAAATATATTCACAAATAAACAAGAGCCTCCTCAGAGCCTGTACTCGGGCCAGGTCTAGGCCTGGGCTAATCGCGAAACCGCGCGTGCGCATGAGCAAGACAATCGCGACCCCGCAAAAAAAAAAAAAAAAAAAAAAAAGAAGAACAGAGCCGAAACTTAGACTCATGGCCTACCGGCCCGAGTAATGAAATTATAAACTCAGAGATAAGGGAAAAAATGATCAAAAGAAAAAGTAACAAGAACAAACACCCCAGCATTTTTTTATACAAGAATAATGCTTCCATTGCCCAAACTGTCCAGACGCTTCTCCGGGGTTTGAACCCCTGTCTTCCGCATCAGAGCCTACCGCCTTAACTAATATACTAGCTGAGGAGACTGCATCCCTGCCGTCTCGTTGCAAATAGAGTGAGACAACAGAGCAGGTCACGCACCCCTATTTAGGGCTTGTATTGTTGCGCAATCTCTGTATTGACGTGTAATGGCGCAAGGATTCTCAGTCGGAAAATGACTGTTGAATATTTAGTGGATAGTCATGCCGAAAATAATAAAAACAAACCAGTTAAGCATTTATATGTGCATGGACACTCAGGTAGAGCCTTGCATTCCCGGTGTGTCTATCTCAGGCTAGGTTAATGCGATTATGGTGGTTGAGGGCTTGTTTGAAACATCAGAGCCCATAGAATCAAATGGACATCTGCAAAGTCAAACTGACACCATCACAAGCCAATCACAGAGAAGAAAATACATTGCATGCAAGCAGAATGTGCAGGGCCTGATCTCATTGGAAGCAGTGCCCCGAAAAAAAAAACATGCATGGAGACTAGAAGATCCAGTTTCAACGTAACACGGACACATTGGGCTTACAATAGCCAGTGCAGATTTACCCTCGAACACCGATTTTTATTACAAAATATCAAAGGTAAGAAAAATATTTCCTCATCATTGTAAAATATACAACCCCAATGTGTAAATTGTGAATAAAATCAAAATGCGATGACTTTCAGATCACATGAGCCAATATGTTATTTACAATAGAACATAGATAACATTTCAAATGTTGAAACTGAGACATTTTACATTTTTATCCGCAAAATGAGCTTATTTCAAATTTTCAGGCTGCAACAGGTCTCCAAAAAGTTGGGACACAGGCAAAAAAAGGGCTGAAAAAGCAATTAATATATAAGAGAATCAGCTGAAAGAACATTTAGCAAGTAATTAAGTCAACTGGCATCAGGTGTGTAACACGATTGGCTATAAAAGGGATCTCTTAGAGAGGCTGAGTCTCTCAGAAGTAAAGATGGCCAGAGGCTCTTCAACCTGTGAAGGCTTGCGTAAAAAAAATTGTAGAATACTTTAAAAACAATGTAGTACCTCAACGTCAAATTGCAAAGGCTTTGAAGATCTCATCATCGACAGTGCATAACATCATCAAAAGATTCAGAGAAACTGGAAAAATCTCTGTGTGTAAGGGACTAGGCTGAAGACCTTTACTGGATGCCCGTGATCTTCGGGCCCTCAAACGCCACTGCATCACTGACCGGCATGATTCTCTCATTGACATTAATGAATAGGCCCAGGAATACTTCAAGAAACCACTGTCTGTAACTGTTCTGTTTGCAGCTCAATAACAAAAATAATTAATCAGATTTCCACAAAATGCTCAAAAGCAAGAAAGTCTAGAGAAACCATCAACTATAATGTTTTTGATTGGATCAGCAGAGTCCAGCCCAACATCTGTGGATGTCTGTGGCTGAGTGAGTGCAAGACTGAGTGACAGACAAAGTTACACCATTGGTTGGCTGACAGAGCACTTTCCCCATTGGCCATTGCTCTATCAAACGGATTTGGCATGAAGGTATTTTCCTTCTTCTATGATTATTGGAGCCCAGTCTCATCCCGAGACGTCATATAGTGACGCTACCTGACTAAGTGCCAATGTATGATGCAAAAGGAGGCTTTTGGCATCCTTATTTGATGCCATTTAAAGAGAAAACCCTACCCCTTACCCTCCAAACTGACAAGGAGCAGAAAGCAAACAGGCTATACTGTTAGTGTGAGAGGTACCATGCACAGATGAAATGGTGTTGTTGGCAGACCTTAATACAAACCCAAAACCAGTGAAGTTGGCACGTTATGTAAATCGTAGATAAAAACAGAATACAATGATTTGCAAATCCTTTTCAACTTATATTCAATTGAATACACTGCAAAGACAAGATGTTTAATGTTCAAACTGAGAAACTTTATTTTTTTTTTTGCAAATAATCATTAACTTAGAATTTAAAGGCAGCAACACATTGCAAAAAAGTTGGCACAGGGGCCTTTTTACCACTGTGTTACATCACCTTTCCTTTTAACGACACTCAGTAAACGTTTGGGAACTGAGGAGACCAATTTTTGAAGCTTTTCAGGTGGAACTCTTTCCCATTCTTGCTTGATGTACAGCTTAAGTTGTTCAACAGTCCGGGGTCTCCGTTGTCATATTTAACGCTTCATAATGCGCCACACATTTTCAATGGGAGACAGGTCTGGACTACAGGCAGGCCAGTCTAGTACCCGCACTCTTTTACTACGGAGCCATGCTGTTGTAACACGTGCAGAATGTGGCTTGGCATTGTCTTGCTGAAATAAGCAGGGGCGTCCATGAAAAAAGACGTTGCTTGGATGGCAACATATGTTGCTCCAAAACCTGTATGTACCTTTCAGCATTAATGGTGCCTTCACATATGTGTAAGTTGCCCATGCCTTGGGCACTAATACACCCCCCATACCATCACAGATGCTGGCTTTTGAACTTTGCGCCTATAACAGTCCGGATGGTTCTTTTCCTCTTTGGTCCGGAGGACACGACGTCCACAGTTTCCAAAAACAATTTGAAATGTGGACTCGTCAGACCACAGAACACTTTTCCACTTTGCATCAGTCCATCTTGATGAGCTTGGGCCCAGCGAAGCCGGGCGGGCGTTTCTGGGTGCTGTTGATAAATGGCTTTCGCTTTGCATTGTAGAGTTTTAACTTGCACTTGCAGATGTAGCGACGAACTGTAGTTACTGACAGTGGTTTTCTGAAGTGTTCCTGAGCCCATGTGGTGATGTCCTTTACACACTGATGTCGGTTTTGATGCAGTACCGCCTGAGGGATCGAAGGTCACGGGCATTCAATGTTGGTTTTCGGCCTTGTCGCTTCGTGCAGTGATTTCTCCAGATTCTCTGAACCTTTTGACGATATTACGGACCGTAGATGATGAAATCCCTAAATTTCTTGCAATAGCTCGTTGAGGAATGTTGTTTTTAAACTGTTCGACAATCAGCTCACGCATTTGTTCACTAAGTGGTGACCCTCGCCCCATCCTTGTTTGTGAATGACTGAGCATTTCAGGGAAGCTGCTTTTATACCCAATCATGGCACCCACCTGTTCCCAATTAGCCCGTTCACCTGTGGGATGTTCCAAATAAGTGTTTGATGAGCATTCCTCAACTCTCTCAGTCTTTTTTGCCACTTGTGCCAGCTTTTTTGAAACATGTTGCAGGCATCAAATTCCAAATGAGCTAATATTTGCAAAAAATTACAAAGTTTACCTGTTCGAACATTAAGTAACTTGTCTTTGCTGTGTATTCAATTGAATATAGGTTGAAAAGGATTTGCAAATCATTGTATTCTGTTTTTATTTACGATTTACACAACGTGCCAACTTCACTGGTTTTGGGTTTTGTACAAAGACAACAAAATTGAGCATTAAATGATAATTTTATCATCAGGACACAGTAAAATTCTGTGAATATTCCAAACAGACAAGTAGCACAAAGCACCCAAGACCCAGATGGGCTGTAATGTCAGTGGGTCCTAAACAATGCAGTCAATGCAAATCAATTAGCATTCCTTTTATCTTCAGGAAGCAGCTCCACTGAGCGTGTTCCCTGATTGATTATGCACTGGATGAGCTGGGGCAGAGGGTGATGAGATCACTTTCTTCCTCATGTACACTAGCCGGCCCACTGGCAGCGGCTGCTGCACTCAAACTCAGATCATTGATTTGCTGTAGGGGCTGGTTGGGCTCAGGACAAAAGGAGGGGAGATCCTGAGGTCTATAAGTGGCTCAATAGAAGGGTTCGTGTCCAAGAACAAAAGACTAGAGAGATGGAACCTCACGCCTGACGTGCCGCAACCATAAATGTATGTAATTTACCAGTTGGGGTAAATGAGCCAGCAGATCAACAACATTCCAATAACTGGCATACATTCTCAAAATCATAATGCAATGGTAACCATCCCCATTCATCTTCAGCACATAGAAAAGGTTCTAAATTCAGTTGTACAAACAAAATTTTGAATTTTTCTTTGTGCAAAAAAAGTGGGATATCTCAGACATGGGAATGTAGGTTGTACGAACACCCGGAAGTAATTATTGTTGATAAATACCGGTTGTTTTTACCCTCTCTACTTGGATATGAGTCCACATAATTTCATTTAAAAAAAAAACCCCAATTAACAATATATGATATGAAGACATCAGTCTAAACAAGGCTGCGTGAACAAGGGCACATTGATTCACCAGAACAATGGCAAAAAGAGAAAAAAATTATTCACTGAATCTGAAATTGAGGTGCTCATGACTGAAGTTGAGGCCAAACAAAAAATATTGTTTGTCTCAGTCAAACCAGGAACACGCTCAAGAAAAACTGCAGCATGACAAGCAGTCACTTATGCAGTTAATTCTACACGTTCTGAGCTAATACAAGAGTCAGAAATAAAAAGAAGTGGTTTGACTTCAAACTTTCCATAAAGAAAAGTCATTGAGTACAGAAGAGGAATTAGTGCAAATTGGGAAGGACAATGTCAGAAGATGAGTACCTGAATACAAATGGAGACTGTCAGTAGACATTAAAGTACAACCCCAATTCCAAAATAGTTGGGGCAAAGTGTAAATTGTGAATAAAATCAAAACGCAATGACTTTCAAATCACACCAGCCAGTATTTTTTTCACAATAGAACAGAGATAACATAGCGAATGTTGAAACTGAGAAATTTTACAATTTTATCCACAAAATGAGCTCATTTCAAATTTGATGGCTGCTACAGGTCTCAAAAAAGTTGGGACAGGGGCATGTTTACCATGGTGTAGTATCCCTTCTTCTCTTTAACAGAGAGTGGAGGCGTCTGGGCATTGAGGAGACAAGTTTCTTGAGTTTAGCCATTGGAATTTGATCCCACTCTTGTTTAATACAGGCTTCCAACTGCTGGAGAGTTTTGGGTCTCCTTTGACAGACTTTTAGTTTAATTACTGGCATGGAAATGTTCTCAATCGGTGAAAGATCAGGACTGCAGGCAGGCCAGTTCAGCACACGGACTCTTCTACTACGAAGCCATGCAGTTGTATTAACTGCAGTGTGTGGTTTTGCATTGTCCTGCTGAAATACACAAGGCCTTCCCTGGAATAGAATCAAACAAATTTATGAATAAAGCATAATTTTGTCATTGGGGTAGAAGGAGACTATGAATCAAAACCTGACTAAAAAGAATAGTTAAAGCAACAAAAGACCTCCATAAAATTCACAGAATGGTAAACAACCCTCAAGAAGTTTTGAGTAGCGGCTTCTCAGACAGCAGACAAGGCTTTGAATAGATTTTTTGGAGTGTAATTCAATTGGTTACACAACTTGGAAGCTGGAATTCAGCAAGTGTCCATTTCCCAGGATCAGTAGCCTTGGTGTAAATTGGTGAAGGTAATAATATGAGCCATTGAGTACAGTATGCGTGGTGCACAGCAGTTCTGAGCAATGATAAGGCAAATACTTGGGTGTAGAGAGCTATGAGAAGTGTGTAATGGCTAGTTTTAATCTGCTAATTACATGTCATGGTCTCATAGCAGTGATAGTGGGTGTGCTATTTTGAGAATGCTTCAGTGGTCAATGCTGCTTTGGGACCAGCCTGTGACATTACCCTAGAATGATGGGGGACCGCCCCCTCCCCTGCTGACAGTGTTCACTTTGATTTGCATTAGTTTAAAAGCTCTGCTAATTAAAATGTATTGTTATGATCGAATTACATAGGCAGAGTCAGAAAGGGGTGATTTAACAGTGTCTCACTATTGCACTGTAGCTATTTACATTCAATGACCTTATTAGTACTGTATTAAGTGAGTAGAAGGCTATATGTTACTCAGGTTTTTTTTCCCCAAACCTCTCCTACAGAGGCTTTAATTTGCATTCTCATTGAGATCATTTGGTCATTTTTACAGTTTTCTGGGTGAAAATGAGAACACAACTATTTCTTGGCTAGTACATTTTCATAGCAGTGATACCTCTTGAAGTTATTCAGGTCTAGTTAACTGATTAAGTCACTGACATTGTGGGATTTTTCTGAGAGAAGTCAGGATGCTGTTAGTCTACCCTGAATTGTGCCAAATAACCTTTTTTTTCTTTACACATTGATCCAGGCTTTTATTTTAATATGTGATGTATTTAAAATCAGTATGGAAAAGCGTATATTGTATGGGCTTGTTAATACTTGTGGTTTATACAGTGAATAAACAGATGCTAATTTAGTCGAGAGTTCTGTTCACCGCCTGTGCTTGACAGTTTCAGTCTGTTGGACTAATTTTACCCTCTGTGCTCATCTCCCCCTGCTGGTCACCTCAGGACAAGCGTCAGAAACTGATGACCACCAACAATTTCAGTTCATGTTGTCCAGTTTACGGTTAATACCACCCTTTCAGTGGCCTAGTTTATGCTCAAAAATATGTTGGCTGTAATAATGCTTGCAAAACTAGGTATAATTATGAACAAGACTTTAAACACATTCAGCAAGAGTGTAATACTTCTGTCATTGAGGGACAAAGTGATCGCTGTGTTTTGGCATGAGCTAGAGCTTAAGTGCTTACTTACGTAATTGATTGGCTAGATTCCAAATAATTTCTTTCCATGCAGTAGCAATATTGACTGCTGATTGAGAGAAAATCACAAACAGCTGCCAATACTACCATGTCTCAGGGCTTCAGTTTTTCTGCAGTAACACACCTTACGCACTGTAACCATGAGCGCTTCCCTCTGACAGCTAATATTATAGCATCAGCAGCATTATAGCTTTGGCCTTATCGGTAGGGACTCCTCCACATTAAGGAGTGTGATAGTGAGTGAGGGTGGGGTGGGGGTTGGCGGGGGTGGGCGGGAAGGGCCTCCCTGCCTGCGCTCTGTGGGGGACACGACTGCTGTTCGCTGTGCAATGGCCCATGCCCTTCCTTGATGCAATGCGTCACAGGCAGAGCGGCCCCCGCTGCATGCGCTCGGGGGGAGGGGTGGGGGGCACTTCTGATTGGATTGGGGGGAGATGTCTTGGAAGCCTGGGCACCATTCTGTTTGAAAACACATTCAATTAAAACACCTCTTACTCCAGGTCCTTCAGCTTTGACAGCGCAATTAATTTCTTTGCCGGGAATGGGAACGCAGTTAAGAAGCACTTCTCACACTGAGAGGAGTGGGAGGGAGTGATGGAGGAAGAGAGAGGGATAAAGAGAGAGGGAGTAAGAGGCAGGGAAGAGAGGGAGAGAGTGATACAGAAAGAGAGAGGTTAAGAGGAGAGGGAGAGAGTGATGGAGAAAGAGAGTGGGGGAGAGGAAAGGGAGAAGCTCATAAAGCTGCTTGATAATGATCAGGCACCTTGCAGTAGAATGACTCTGCTGCACTCCCCTCCTCTTGCAGTAGAATGACTCTACTGCGCTCCCTTCCTCTTGCAGTAGAATGACTCTGCTGCGCTCCCATCCTCTTCATGAATCAGGAAAATGAAAGGCAGGCAGGTTTGATAATAGCTGTTATTTCCTGTGACTGGGCCCAGCGTCTCCCTGAGATTCCCATAATGGCAAAGAGGCTGCTTTGAGGCGAGTGAGAATCGAGCGTAAAGCATCCCTTTTTGATTACCCTCAGACCTTTCAACAAGGGAGCTCTTTTACCAGAGATTACATAACTGCATTAACCATCGCACCAGGAAAATGAGTAAATGCAGGTTAACCTACAATACTTATTACATAAAAAAGAGAATCAGTATGATGGTGTGGAGCAAGGCTATTATCTTAAGTTATCCCATATAGTCTTGGTTCCCAAACTAACCCCACTTGAGCCAAGACTGAGTTCATATACTGTGCTATTAGAGCCAAATGGACCAATCAGGAACAGATTTATTCTGAGGGTGGATTGTGTCTCAGTAAAGTATGGACGTTTAGTCAGTTGATGCAGTAAATGTTGTTAATCTAACTGACCAATGTCTTCCATTAACTGTTGAAACCGCATAATATATTAACTGAGTGTGTACAATTAAGACAAGCTCTCTGTTGCTCCAACGGGACTGTTGATGTCCTTTTATCAAGCCACGTTTCAAAGCATCCCGATATTGTTCCCATTGGACAGCATTTCAGAGATCAGTAAAATAGATCCCTCTCTGCCATTCAGCGAGTCTCTGTCTTTTGTCTTTTCACAACAAAATAGTCCCTTCAGTCAATGCAAGCCATATATCTTCCAGTTTCCCTGCTGGTGCTTTTAAACAAATGGAAATATTGACATACTGCACTGAATGACAACATTTTCTGACATAGGTGAAGAACAGAGAGCCTTTTCGCAATCATTCAAGAGATGTCAAGAGTTCTGATGTGGTCCTCTAAATGATCAGTAATTAATATTGCACTAGCCTTAATGAATGTATTTTTCTGCCCAGGGACTGTCTATGAATCCTTGGCATATGCAACACAGTCTCATTCTGCCATATTGTGATGCTACCTGACCAAGCGTCGAAATACATCGAAAAAGGAAGCCTTTAGTGTCCTTAATTGACATTTAGAATTAGGATTTGGGTTAGGATTGGGTGTTTGGAGGTAGGATTTGTTTTAACACTGGTGTCAGCTAAGGACGCCAAAAGTCTCCTTTTTCGATGTATATTGACACTTTGTCAGGTAGTGTCCCTATATGACATGTTTGGATGAGACTGGGCTCACATAAGCTGCTGTAGCTCTCTGCTTATAGATGTATTTGTCTGCAAAGGTTGGAGCTTCAGCATGGGCTCAGCGTACCAGTTCCACAGCTGGAGGGTGTTTGTGGTGGTCTGCGCTCTGCCCTGTGTCTGTGCTGTCGTGGCCCTCACCTTCGTACCAGAGAGCCCCCGCTTCTACCTCGAGGTAAACAGACATTCACTTCCGTTCACTTAGTTCATCACTTTATTATCTGTACTATGGATCCTTGTCTTGCAGCAATGATGGACTCAATAAAAGATGATTCAATAATGATGTATGGACAGCAATTGCCAAACCGCATATTACAATTTTTGGACTCTGTATATGTGTATATTAAGATACTGTATCTGTGGTGGTGCAGTGAGTAGCACTACAGCAAGAAGATAGTGTGTTCAAATCCAGTCTGGGGCCTTCCTGTGTGGAGTTTGCATGTTCTCCTCCTGTTCACGTACTCAGGTTTCCTCCCACAGTCCAAAGACATGCATGTTAGGCTAACTGGAGACCCTAAAATTGCCCCTGGGTAGGAGTGCGTGAGTGAATGGTGTGTGAGCAGTGTGTGCGCCTAAGTGATGGATTGGTGAGGTGTCCAGGATATGTCCTTGCCTTTCGCCCATAGACAGCTGGGATGGGCTCCAGCTCCTGCACAACCCTAACAAGGAAGAAGAAATATAGATAATGGATGGATGGATTATACAGTGTTAGTTATGTGCATAGCGCGCATTAACTATCGTGGTTTGAAAGATTGTTGCATGAATGATTTTTCATGCTACGATTGAGGAGGGGACAGATAAATGCTGTAATATTTCTTTACTTCACTTTGTTTGTGGCCTAACTGCCAGCATTTCAAACCACAGTCCAGTGTCGCAGTGGTACAGAGGAAACAACTTGTCTTATTGTAATTCAACATTTTAAGTCAAGCAATTGACTTTACGCTTTGCAACCCTCACCTGGTTTATTGGTACAAAGTTTTTTTCTGAGCTTACTGCTGTTGCTATACTCCATACAGATGATATGCACTATCGTACATAAAATTTTAAAAAAGAGTCAAAGGTACACCTTATAAATGAATATTATTAGTATGCAGTGGTTTTAATATAGCAAAGAGTTATGAAGTGATTATAAATTTCACACAAAACCATTGAGCACAAGGGATAGGCAGATGATGTGTTTCTTCTCAGTGCACATTTAATTTAGGAACTCAGGTAACTTGTACATTATTATTGTTATTGATGGAGAGACAAAAGAAAAAAAAGTATGCTCTATATATTATCCAGGATGATCTTGTTTTGTTTTCCCTTTAGGGAAAACAAAATAATGAAGTGGCCCCTGGCTTAGCATGCCAGGCTCAGAGGCGCTAGGAAACAGCGTTGAGTGCTGTGCTGAGAGCACGACTTTGTCTCAGAGGATACCCATGAGAATCACTCACATTATTATCGCTCGCGCTTGTCGTGACTCCACTTCTGTGTCATCCTGGCTCATCTGGAGCGTTAGAATGCGTGATGAGCGTGGATGTAGCCAGCGGCTAATTCCGCTATCGCCCCCGTTCTCCTGTCAGGTGGGGAAGCACGACGAGGCCTGGATGATCCTTAAGCAGATCCACGACACCAACATGCGGGCGCGTGGGCAGCCAGAAAAAGTGTTCACCGTGAGTCAACGTGGATTTTATTTTATCACGCTTTCATGGCTAAGCAGCTTAACGCCACTTGTGTTTAAACTGCAGCCGTGACTAGCTTACTCTGAAAAGCATTCAGGGCATTTGAATGTATTTACTGTACTGTAATCCTTTGCGACAGGGGTAAGTTGTTAATTTGAGATCAAAGCTGTGTAGGCACAAAACTGCCACTCATACTGAAATACAATATTTCATTACACTTCACTGTAAAACCTGTTTATTTGGCCCTCAGTGACAAAAAATCTGCTAAATTAATTGGTGGAAAAAAACAAAAGCGATGTGTTATATATGCTAATTTTAAAGAGCTAATTGTTCGTGAACAGGTGAACAGAATCAAGATCCCGAAGCAAATAGACGAGCTGGTGGAGATGCAGTCAGAGACAGGGAACCCTGTCTCTAAAGTGCTGTTCAGAGTGAGAGCAGAACTTCACGGGGTGGGTGTGAACCTGATCACCGCAAAATTGCTCTCTCGCTCTCTCTCCATGTGGTGACTGTTCTTGTGCAAAATGGCTGTTGTGTATCGACCATTTGAATGTTACACATTGGTGGTGGTTAAGCAGAGTTTGCCCCTCACCACTGATAAGCGCTTTGAGTTGCCACTGGTTGGTGAGAAATGTAATGTAGAAATGTAATGATCTATCTATGTACTTTATTGCATTTTAGTCAATGTCCTAGACAATACTGTATGTTTGCATTGTCCAATTCAACTTTTATGTTTCTTTAAAGTGCATTTTATTTTCCATGGACCAGGAAAATAAGAATATGGACATTTTGTCACTTTCAATCATCAGGTCCAGTGTTCTCTTTTTCCAGATATGGTTGACCTTCCTGAAATGCTTCAACTATCCAATGAAAGACAACACCATTAAACTTGCTCTCGTGTGGTTTACACTGTCATTTGGGTAAGCTACTACAGTAATTTAGATTATAGATTTTTTGTTTTGTTTTTGTTTTATTAATTTTAATATTGTCGGCCAAGGATACTTTTTTGTACATGAATACTTTCACATTATTATAAATGGTTCCTTTTTCCTTTTGGATTCCTAATGCGTTTGTATCAAGAATTTTCCTTTGGATAATCAAAACGTTGTGTCGCCTTGTTATAAAACGTATACATTTAAGCTGGATTACAAAGTAATGCAATCAAAACAGTCTATATGATAATACTTTTCTAGATGCCACTGAAATTCTTAAAAAAAATTGTGGACAGATGAAAGAAACAATTTTTTTGAAATTTGTGGGGTTCATGGTTTCCCAAGTTAAATGAGAATTACTGAAACCTCACTGCAGCTTATGGTTGTATAAAATTACACACTGCATACAGGTCCTGGCCCAGCTAGTTTGGGCAAGCCACACTGGCTTTTACATTGAAGTGTATGAATGGAATTAAGTATGCCAAACTTACAGTAAACAACCCACACCATGCCATATCTTTAGTGGTTGTGAAAGAGAAGTAGCCTTCATCCTTTTCTCCTTTGTGATGATGGGGTGGTTTTTTTCAGTCCTGCTGTACACTGTCAGATACTGAAAATTATGCACATAGAGCACTTAGATAAAATCTGCATGCACTGCGTAATGTCATTTTCTGTATTTTTAAAAAAGGTATTGAAAATGACTGCTCTTCAAACTTATACCTAACTTCTAATTCTAGTATGTTCTGTTTTACACAGCGGATGGCTGCCAGCAATGGTACTTGTCATTTGAAGTGTTGGCACGGACTGATAGATACACATACTGGGATTAGAATATGCATGTGAAAGATATCCTGTGCAGCAGCATTCTTTGAGTCAAGTAAAATAATCCACAAAAGCAATGTGCGAGACTCCATCTTCCCGATGGATTCTGACTTTGCTGTATTATTACCATTTTTGAAAAAGATGAAATGAACAATACAGGAAATGATCTGTATCATATAGTTCAGAAAGGGGAAATAATGTTGGTTTGCACTGATATGGTTTTTTAGCGAGTAACATTCTCTTCCGAGAGATATTTTATCCACTATTTGCACATCTTCACTTCTCAAGAATAAAGCTGCCATGTAACTTAATAATCTTCCTGTTTTGTCAGAATAGTACCTGTGAAATTTTGAGAATGAAGCAGCCAATGCAAACCATTATTTTGTGGTGGGCAGTTATTGATTTAGAGCTTAATTGTTGATTGGGTAAATAGTTTGAAAAATTACTGCTTGTTAAGAGGGAGAGGGTTTGTGTGTGTGTGTGTGTGTGTGTGTGTGTGTGTGTGTGTGTGTGTGTGTGTGTGTGTGAATGCAGTAGCAGTTATCTTTAACTCTGTAAAGCCTACACCATGAAATAATTGCCAGGAAATTCTAAAGTTTTGAAATTGAAGAATTTATTAGACCTTTAAACAAAATGTAAAAAAAAATCAAAAAAATGATTTGCACATGAAATTCATTTTGTATCCTATTTAATGTTTTTATTCAGTAAGGTCAAGTTTCAAAACAAAATACCTACTTTGGGGACAAGAGTAACATCATCACACATGAATAAAACTGGGGTCAGTCAATCCACGAGAGTCTTTTCAGGTCATTCCCAATTTATGGAAGTCCAAGACTGTTTAGGGACCCCAGTATGCAATTATATTCACATATTATAGGCAAAAATAACACATTGACGCTGCATGCAAAGAACTACATTTTTTTTTTTTTGCTCAAAATGGCATGGGATTATCATAAAATTAGCATGTCTGTAAGGGGGAGACTCATTGGCAAAGGTTACCCATTTTCATTTAGATATCTTGAGGTCAGAGGTCAAAGGACTGCTGTGAATATGGCAATGACAACCCTTCCTTTGTCAAAATTTGGCCTGATTTTTAAGCATTACTTGGCCCCCTTCCTCACAAGCTAGCATGATATGGGTTCTTCCAATGTATGCCTTAGGTCTTTTAGTTTCACAGGATACCACTTCCTTTGAACTAGCTTAAAAATAGAGTCTCAAACACAGTAATTTTGGTGGAGATTGCTGGCGTTCCTGCGGATCTTTTAGGGTTAAATAGTTGTCGGGTCACATCTGAAACATTTTCAACTTGATTTTACTATATAATAAGAAACAAAATGTTGTGTATTTTCAAGTTGCTTCAATCCAGTAAATATTTATATTGAAGTATTAGTAACAATATAAAAGTAATTTTTACCGTTACTTTGTCAAAATGAGCAAAGACTTCCATGAAAAAAAAAAAAAAACCCAGCTTGGTGAATGGGGCTGTCATCTTTGATTTCAAATTCTTCAGACCTGTGCTGCCTGCAGTGCATGAATAGTTCACCAGGGGGCAGATGACCTGTAACAGATTGCATACTACAGGTTTTTGAGGAAAGTTTTGATGATGAGGATGCCACGGAGGTCGCAGAAAGTTGTGTATCAGATATGATACAAATGGCGGTATGGGGTTAAAGATCTTGGGGGGAAAAAAGGCCATGTTGTTTTTGTTAGATTAGGTTACTGTGAAATCCCATAGAGCAGACATTAGAGTGGAAAAACACAGCAGGTCTTCATCTTCATCTGCATGAACCCTCACTGTCTCTCCTTGCTGTCCATAGGGTTGGGGGCCTGACTTGTTTAATGGGGTTTATTTTCAATATGTGCTCATTAAAAGAGAGACAGCTTGCACCTTGTGACCTGTGGAACCCAGATTAAATTGAGCTTATTTTGCCCGAAAGAAGGAAAACACCGGCAGTTCCATTTCAGGATGGTTATTTGCCGTGTGTCCCGCATCCCAGAATTAATGACACTTTATGACTGTCTGCTGCCCTCTCAGGCCTTCAGGATGATAATGTACTGATTAAGCCTTTTCAAACAAAAGCTATGTATTTCATAATAGCAAATTTCATGCCAATGTTAGTTGCATTCATCTCTATGTATGTCACTTGTGATATACAGAGGATGAATAAATTGAATGGTTTGAATGATTTTTATGCACTCTCTCTCTCCCATATCTGTCATCAAGTGTTTTGCATTTATTTGCAGAATGAGGGTACTGTGTCTTAGTCTGACTGTATTAGGCACCTGAAACATCATTATTTAAGGTAGTGAAGCTTAAGATGAAGAGTTTGATGCTCATAATAGAATATAAAATTCTATAATGAACAAGGTGGTAACAAATGAAGAGTTTGTTTCCAAAACGCATTAAGTGCCAAAATTACAAAAATTTAGATAATACCATAGAGCGATTGCCCTGTGCTTCTTAAACATGGTGCAGAAATCTGTTTTTAGAAATTCATGCTACAAAGTGTATTTTTTCATGGTAAAGGTTGTATGTTTCTATAAAATGCAATAGGCACCAACATAGAAAAAGCTGATTTACACAAAATGAGTAAAATGGATATATTGCATTTTGGAAACAAACTCTTCAAATCTTTCAGACTAATCTGACAGTATCTCATATGGTTAGATTATAATATTTGCGTAATACAGGGCTGCCCAACCCTGTTCCTGGAGAGCTACCACCCTGAAGGTTATCACTCCAACCAAAGCAAACCACACCTGCTTTCCCAGTTAGAGATCTTGACGAGCTGCTAATGAGTTGAATCAGGTGTGTTGAATTAGGATTGGAGTAGAAACTTGCAGGATGGTAGCTCTTTAGGAACAGGGTTGGGCAGCCCTGATGTAATACATTGTGGAACAATAAATTAGCAAAGATGAAACTCAGTTGACATGCAGTTTTTTTTTTTAATTGCTTTACATCACCTGACTTAAATGTTGTGAACCTCCACAAATCCTTTTAGCCATGGCACCTATTTTTCTGAGGGCACCTGGCTGGCCAACAATACCTCATCTCTTGTCCTTATCTGCGGATCAAATACTGCCTCGTCATGACTCAGAGTTTTACTGTTGCTATGAAAATGCTAATGCCGTGTAGAGAAACTGTTGAGTGCTGTTAAATATGATCCTTCTCATGGCTGTGGATTTGATACACGGCCCACGCTATCCTGCATTTCCTCTATGTCTGTTTACAGAAATGCAATAAACAGAGTGCATAAAAATTCTGATACCATGGTAACTATGTGATGCAAACATGAACTATAAATTTTCATAGGGGCTGAATCAAAAAATACTGGCGCTCCAGCAAAGTAATGTGTTGGGGAAACCATATGCCTGAGGCTTAAAATACAAACCCCAATTCCAATGAAGTTGGGACATTGTGTAAAACGTGAATAAAAACAGAAGACAATGATTGGCAAATCCTTTTCGACCTATATTCAATTGATTACACTACAAAGACAAGATATTCAATGTTCAAACTGATAAACTTTATTGTTTTTTTTTTTTTGGAAATATTCATTCATTTTGAATTTGGTGCCTGCAATTCGTTCCAAAAAAGCTGGGACAGGGGCATGTTTTTGACTGTGTTGCATCACCTTACCTCACCTTTTAACAACACTCAATAAGCGTTTGGGAATTGAGGACACTAATTGTAGAAGCTTTGTTGGTGGACGTACTGAACAGTCCGGGGTCTCCATTGTCGTAATTTGCACTTCATAATGCACCACACATTTTCAATGGGAGATAGGTCTGGACTGCAGGCAGACCAGTCTATTACCCACACTCTTTTACCACGAACCCACGCTGTTGTAACACGTGCAGAATGTGACTTTGTATTGTCTTGCCGAAATAAGCAGGAACATCCCTGAAAAAGACGTTGTGTTCATGAGCCTACATGGAAATATCCTTTACAGGATGATGTCGGTTTTTAATGCAGTGCCGCTCGAGGGACTGACAGTCACGGGCATTCAGTGTTGGTTTTCGGCCTTGCCGCTTATGTGTAGAGATTTTTCCGGATTCTCTGTAACTTTGGATGATATTATGGACTGTAGATGATAAAATCCCTAAATTCCTTGCAATTGCACATTCAGAAACGTTGTTCTTATACTGTTGAACTATTTGCTCACGCAGTTGTTCACAAAGTGGTGAACCTCACCCCATCCTTGCCTCTGAATGACTGAGCCTTTTGGGGATGCTCCTTTTATACCTAATCATGACACTCACCTATTTCCAATTAACCTGTTTACCTGTGGAATGGTGTTTTTTGAGCATTCTTCAACTTTCCCAGTCACCCTGATGAAGGCCTTGCCCTTGTCCCTTGCCGATGCTTTTTTGGAATGTGTTGACTCTTTTTTTTTTTTTCGGATTTTTGGCATCAAATTCAAAACCTGGTACAGTGATTTTGAATATTTCTAAAAAATTCATTTCCCAGTCTTTTGTTGCCCTTGTCCCAGCTTTTTTGGAATGTGTTGCAGGCATCAAATTCAAAATGAGTGAATATTTCTAAAAAAAATAATAATAAAAAACAATAAAGTTTATCAGTTTGAACATTAAATGTCTTGTCTTAGTAGTGTACTCAATTGAATATAGGTTGAAAACCTGATTTGCAAATCATTGTATTCTGTTTTTATTCACGTTTTACACAATGACCCAACTTAATTGGAATTGGGGTTTGTATTCTGATGGTCATTTAATGTAGATTTCAACCTATGTCTATAGATGTTATTTGGGCCCAAGTACTAGGTACTGGGAAAATGTATGGTATTCTGTATAGTAGATTGAAGTTGTCATTGGGTGACTTATATTTCTCCTCAAAGGGTGACCAAATATTTGGAGAACTGTTGAGCAGGAAAAGTTATCATCCATTAGTATAGTTCCACATGCCATGCTATATATTGCATCATCCAATTCTGGGCGAGGTATGCTTTCACTATGTTCAAATTGAACCTCTACCGCCATGCCATAAGTAACTGCTGAAATGTCTAAAATCGAAAATAAGTAGAGATCTCTGAATTTAGTCTTCATTGCTTGCCTGCTAAAAATACTGTAATGTTAATAGTTCAATAAGTTCATCCAGAACAAATATAGCTGCAAGCAGCAATGAGGAGGCCAAGCAGTCCAGCAGAGCAGAGTTGCCATGGCAACTTGATGTGATCATGTTAAAAGCGTGGTTGTTGACACTGATAGCAAGTTTTAAGTGAATTGAGCAAAGATTTGGTGTAACTGAGATATGCGCTAGTGTCCTGTTAGGTTTGTTTGTCTATCACTTCAATGTAACAGGCAAACAGTTTTGAAAATCTGAAACCCATTTGATAAATTTTGTTAGGCTTAGCTTAATGATCCTCTTTAGTAAATTTTGTGAAAACTGGACAAAATTTGTGGCCTATGAGAAA
This sequence comes from Gymnothorax javanicus, assembly GCA_029692085.1. Taxonomy (NCBI): domain Eukaryota; kingdom Metazoa; phylum Chordata; class Actinopteri; order Anguilliformes; family Muraenidae; genus Gymnothorax; species Gymnothorax javanicus. The sequence continues at coordinate 34,283,643 of CM056194.1, read as the reverse complement.
TTTTTATAAACCTTTAATAACATCCAATGTTGCGGGTGCAGCAATTAGGTTGACGTGACAAGTTTCCATGCTTTTCTTTAGGTTTTCTAGTTGGTTTTTGCTCTACCCCTAATTCAGCACACCTGATTCAGCTGATTAGCGGCTTATCAAGATCTCTAGCGGAGCAATTAGATACACTTTTGTTTGGTTGGAGTGAAAACCTTCATAAAGATAGCCCAACAGAAGCAGGGTTGGAAACCCCTACCCTTGCCAGAAGAAGTAGTATAAAGACAAAGAATAAGAAAACTTTGAAAAAATGAAAGAGTGCCTACGCTGCAGCGTTGCTTGGTCTGCAAATATTGTAGAGTGCAGTGATGATTATACACGTAACAAAATGAAGATAAATCAGAGACCAAGTACTATTCAAGTATACTACTCAAAATTTGATAGGGATCATAGGAATTTTTTTGTGAAATGACATGCAAATTTGGTAACTGCCACTGATGAACAATATATTGGATAAATGACATGCAGTCAGACACAAAACACATTTGCAAGTGCATTTAATGACATTAAATGAGCGTGCAGCCTCACACTTTTGGCTTTCACGAACACTTCATGGTTTCACCTCTGACATGTAAAGTGAAAACAGACAGTGTTCGTTTGATGTTTCATTACCACAGTTAATGTCAATAACGGGTATGGCCTCCCCTAGCTTGAATGACGGCTTGACAACTTCGGGTCATACTGTCAATCAGAACCCGGATGCTTGCAATTGGAATGTTGTTCCATTCTTCAACAAGGGCATTTCCGAGCTCTTCTAGAGTTGTGGGTTGTGCCCCACGACCGAAATGGAGACCTGCAGCATGTTCCACACATGCTCGATAGGGTTTAGGTCCGGCGAACGCGCGGGCCAGTCCATGCGGACAATTGTCTCCTGTTCTAGGAATTGATTCACCACCCTAGCACGATGGGGACGGGCGTTATCATCCATCAAGATGAAATCAGGGCCAACAGCACCAGCGTATAGTCTTACGTACACATTGAGGATCTCATCCCTGTACCGTACCCCTGTCATCGTCCCTCTCCCCATGACATGCAGGTCCGTTCTGCTGTTCCTGCTTATTCCTCCCCAGACCATAATTGATCCGCCACCATAACGGTCGTGCTCGTTGATGTAGGCATCATTAAATCGCTCACGTTGTCTTCGCCACACCCGTTGCCTCCTGTCAGTAAAGTCCAAGCAATATCGGGACTCATCAGTAAAGAGAACTGGGGCCCAATCGTTGTGTGTCCATGTGACATGATCGTGAGCCCAATTCAAACGGTCACGCCTATGACGCACGGTCAGTGGGATTCGAACACATGGCCTTCTTGAGTTGAGGCCGGCAGTATGAAAATGATTCCGTATCGTCTGAGTGGATACCCTGACCCCCGAGGCATTATGAAGGTCATTTCGTAGGGTGGTGGCTGTCCAGAAAGGATGACGTCGTGCCTGAAGAGTGAGAAAGTGGTCTTGTCGTTGTGTAGTCGATCTCTGACGACCACCCCCATGACGGTGTGCTGCTGTACCAAACGTTTGATGCCGGTTCCACGCTCTGTTCACAACGCTTTGGCTGACGTTAAGTGCATTAGCAACGCAACGTTGTGAGAAGCCAGAGTCAAGCATTCTAATGCATCTTCTCAATTGCTCTGAAGTCAATCGACGTCTAAGACGTTGAGGAGACATTGTTATTGCTAAATGTAATGCAAAAAATTTGGGAACTTCCAAATTTTCACCAACAAGCAACACACACGTCTGAGTTGAAATGGTGAAGTGTTAATCAAAGCCAAAATGTGAGGCTGCACGCTCATTTAATGTCATGAAATGTACGTGCAAATGTGTTTTGTGTCTGACTGCATGTCATTTATCCAATATATTGTTCATCAGTGGCAGTTACCAAATTTGCATGTCATTTCACAAAAAAATTCCTATGATCCCTATCAAATTTTGAGTAGTATATTTATTTTATGTAAAATTGGATCATATTGATGAAAATAAGCAAATGGATACCAATACATAATAAAAACAAAAATAATAATTACTTTTTGAGAATAAAAGTCCATATCTAGTGTGGCCACCCTTCGCTTTGATTACAGCATTAATCTTTCAGGCATGGTTTTCACATATTTTTTTAATTTCCTCACTCGCTAAACTATTCCATATGGTTTGAAGCTCATTCCGAATAGATCCTTTTGATGTTACAACAGATTTGCTCCATTGGATGAAGGTCTAGACTTTGAGCAGGCCAAGTCATAACTTTTATGTCCGCAGATGATTTTTTCTGACAGAGATAATTCCTTGCACAACTTAGAAGTTTGTTTAGAGTCATGATCTTGTTGTAAATAAAAGTGCCCTGGGCTCTCTTGAAGTAAAACAGCCCCAAAAAATAGCTGACCCACCATCATATTTCACCACGGGTATGAGGCGCTTATGTATCTCTGTTTCGACACCAAACATGCCGATGCTGTATCTGACCAAAACATGCAAGTTTGCTCTCATCTGAGCAAGGCACCTTGTTCCAGTCATAATGTAAATGACCTTTGGCAAGCTCCAAGCACTTACTTCTGTGTCCTCTGATCAGAAAAGGCTTTCTTCTGGCAACCCTTCCAAAGAGCCTGTAGTTGGGGAGGTGGCACTTTTTGATGGTGCTTTTTGAAACCTGGTGACCCCAAGATGCCACCAAGGCCTGCAATTCCTTCATTCTTGGGGATTTTATTGCTTCTCTCACCATCCTCCTTAGTATCCTGGGGGGCAAAATGCAGTTGCATCCTCTACCCTTGTGGTTTTCAAGAGTTCCATGTCTTTTGAATTTTTAAAATAATTTCCCTGACCATATTCTGTGGCATATTCAATCATTTCTGAATCTTCTTGAGGCCATTATCAGATTTATGAAGGTCTATGACCATCTGCCTCTTTTGAACTGACCTTTTTTTTTCCCCATGGTATTGGATGACAAAGGGATATTGCATGTGTGTTACCTCATTTTTATACCCTAGTGAAACAGGAAGTGATGTTATGGCTCAATATAGTTCCTTAACACTTTGATAAAACTTAAATAAGAGGAATTTAATGCCTGGTTATTTTTTGGTAGATGTTACGTACAATAATCTTTAAGGGTGCCATTAATTGTGAAACCTTGATTTGGAGGACATTGATTTTTGAATAAATCAGGTAATGACTTTGTTTGGCTCTATTGGAACATAAATATCATATAGTATTTCTCACAGGTTTTTATTTAGAGTTTCTCAAAAATATATATTTCTTTGAATTTTTAGTGCAGTGTTTTTAGTGCATTGCCAGTCAGGGGTGCCAGTAATTTTTGAGCCCACTGTATACTGGAACAACTGAGCATCATAGGTAATTTTGCAGAATAATGATGCCTCAAACCAGTTTAAAATAATTTTTTAGCATCAATAATCATGGAATGAGCCTTCAAGCATTCGTATTCAGGCTTTGCAAGAGTCAAAAAAATAAAATTTGCGACAGCTTTCGACTGTAATTAAAAATTGATGTCTTCAGTGTTTTTATTTATTTCCCATATTTTTACCTCAGTATACTTTTGGGAATATTTTTTTTTTTGTTCTTACTGCCTCCAATAGTATTTTTCAATACATTTGCACCCAATAAAGTATGGAGAAGTAATATATAAGGACCTCTTTTAGACGAAAGTTGTGGTGTATAATCATCACTGCACACAATTGTATTTGACTAAAATGTGTTTATTTTTTGCCTGTCTGAAGGCTTCATTTCCTTCTCCTGTGTCTTATCACTTGTCCTGTCTCTTGTCCTGACAGATTCTATGGACTGTCTGTCTGGTTCCCTGATGTTATTAAGCACCTGCAGGCGGATGAGTATGCATCCAAAGTAAAGACGCACCCCAACGAGGAAATCGAGGACTTCACCTTCAATTTCACCCTGGAGAACCAGATCTACACCAATGGGGTCTTCATCAATGACAGGTTTGTGTTGCTGAAATTTATGCCCTCCCCTCTGTCTGTGCCTGAGCCCGGAAATTATAATCCTTATCTTTGCTTTCTAACCCTTTCTGCTTCTGCTTTTCTTGATCTCTTTTTTCAAGGCAAAAAGGAAACTTGAATTAATTTGTTGTTGTTGCAGGGACAAAGAATGACATTACTGTGCATCCTATTAATGTTGTCGAAAAGGGAATTCTCCATTGTGGGTAGATCAAAGCTGAACTGCCTCCTTTGAATTAAATCGTTGGCATAGAAATGCACTCACCCTTATTCTGAAGACATTAATAAAGCATTTGTTAATTGTGCTATTTATTATGCTAAAGAAACTTCTTTGGTGCATTTTGTCATTAAAAAAATATTAAATGCATGCAAGGTGTTCACTAAGGCATCTATGGCTGTGTTTGAAATCATATACTTGTTTACTGCATAAAAAGACAGTATTTACTGGATGCCTCATGGAACTCCTTATATTAGGAGCTATACAGTGTATCAGCCAACATATGACAATAAGTATGGCCCAATCCCACTCTCCACCCTAAAGCCTTAAGCCCTGAGCCCTGAGGGGCTTACGTCAGTTGGTAAGTGCTTGAGTGTCTGAAGCTGCAAGGGCTCAAAATGGTATTCACAGAAATGGGACATCACTTTGCAAGATATAATGTTACCTTGACAATGCTAAAACACATTATGCATGATTGTGGAATTGATCCTTTTTATTTTATGCTTATTCACTTTGTTCGTGGCTCAGGAGACACATAGAAGACCAACTACATAATCTGAACATTTCTCAGCCTCTTGCCTTACAGAGTGGATGAGAGGTAACAGTCAAATAATCAATTGGCACATTTTTGTCAAAACAGCTTCATTAAATGATCTTGTGTTTTAATGTCACAGTGCTATTTATTGTAAGTAATTCCCTCAGGCAAAGTCTGCAGAAATGCGAACTGACAGAAAGTGTTCATAAAGGGCTCAAGGACTTGACAAATTGATGATGGGATAGCCTTAAACTCTTGAGAGTTTTGCTGGAATGCGCCTCATAGTCCGTTACTGGATGAGTGTGGAGATTGGGATGGGGCCTATGTCCTGCACTACACAATCACATGACTACCAAGTCATCATGATAGCACCTGGGTATCAGTTGGACATTACCTTCGACATAACTGTAAAAATAAAACATTTAATTTGCTGTATTACTAACAGATTTTTTTATTAAACATTGTCACAGCTGTGACAGCTATACTTATTCTTGCTGTCAAGGGATTAAAAAAAAACATGTTCCTATCGTCCAAAAAAAAAAAAAATCACCGCTTAAGTGAATTTACTTACCATGATTATGCCTCGGTGTGCGCATGCGCACAGCGAGCATACGGTACTCAGTCTGTGTATTTGTTTGTTTGTTTGTCTGTCTGTTACCATCATAACTGCGACAGCGTGTGCATCCAAGCTAAAGTAACAATGCCAACGAGTGACAAACACTGTTCTCTTGATTTTAAATGTGCCAGAATTTTGATTTTTTGTAGCACTTCATGTTTCAGTATACACGTTTTGTGTACATAATGTTAAGCCACACCCACATGATTTTGGCACAAGGACCGCACTCTATTGACTGTTTATGTATTCAAGCTTGCTTTTATGTTACTGTACAACTATTGTACATCAGTAGTGGCTAAGCAATACACACCGAGGCATCAGCACCTCTGGTGCTTTCATTAAAAACAGCTTTTTTGGGTAAAACTGTGTGACAGTATGATGTATATTTGTGATTTTATGTAGTTCGGGAAGTGTTGTGTACTATGTGTGTATCTGATGCATTTTGGCATGTTGGACTTGTATGAGCAGAGAAAATTGCCATTTTACTTTTGTCCTGTATTACTTTTAAGCTCTGCCCCAAGTGATATTGAATTTAACTTGCTTCCAAAACGCATTTCTGGAATTTACAAAAAAAATTATACAACATTTTGTATTCATAGAATGAATTAAAAATATGCATATATAAGGCCTTTTTTTAATTTTTTTTATCTTAAATTTTTAAAGATTTTTTTTGATGTTCAGACATCAAAAAGAGTGAAGATAATAGTTTATCTGGAGTTATGAGTATAATGAAACTGGCAGCTGGATTTATTCAAATAATGACAGTTATTGCGCAAGCAGTATGTTACACAGAATGGTATTTACTGATCTGACAAAATGAAAATAACATATTAAAAGAATATATGAAGAGCCTAGTGCTAAAAGTACATATGTCACATTTTCACACACGGCAAGATAAGGACGGGAAAGCAGCTTTTATAGTTAACAAAGTCGATTTTCTTCATTTTTGCGAAATGGACTTACTATGGCTTAAGTACTTGTATCACTGGGGTCTTCAATTATAGCCTTGGCAACACGAATACACCATGTTTTTGCGCTGAACTTGAATTGTCCAAAATGTGACTTAAGTACTTTTAGCACTAGGCTCTTCATATTTTAAAGTGTGTTTTATGGAACAAGAGTCCCTTGTCTGTTTAGGGCTGAATACATTGGTTAATTTAACTTAGAAATGACCAGAAAAAAAAATGACCAAATTTTTTTGTTTGTATTAAATGCATTCTGTTGTAGATTTATCAGCATGAAGTTCAAGTCAGTCACCTTCATCGACACCACCTTTCGTAACTGCTACTTTGATGATGTGACAACTGTTGGGTCATATTTCAGGAACTGTACGTTCATTGAAGCCTTTTTCTTCAACACAGGTGAGTCAGACCACTGCTCCTTACAAGACTGCATGAGCAGTAGCCTCTCCAGTGTTATCCTCACCAGTATGCCTTAAATGTTGATAGCACTTACATGGGAACTTTTTCATTGTGAATTAAATGTATGTTGTAGTTTCTGGCGCCTGCGAAAAGTCAATCTATTTTTAGTGGAGAAGTGGCTTATAACATTGGAGGTATTATTCAAACAAATTATGCAAAATTTGTTGGGTGCTGTAGATTTTCTGTGAAATACTTGATTAAATCTACATTTCTGTTCCCCAGTTTAATTACCGGATACCACATTTTGTGAAGCACAAGTTGCAGACCCACCACCTGGTGGTTATGGTTATGCATAAGTAACACTAAGAGCTCCAAGTATGGAAACGCTGTCTGAAATCTCATCTATCGTCTGATACGGAAAAAAAAGTTTTATTCCTATTAAATTGTGCTTTGTATTCATGAGAGATGTTACATTAATATCTCAACTTTCTCTGGGAAATACAAATCTTTAATTCACCTAATACTTGCCCTTTCATGTAAAAAAACTGAAATTAATATTTATTTTAGAACAAGGAGAATAAAGTTTTTTTTTTTTTTACAATATTTTAATTGAAATTTCACATCAATATACAAACATACATTGTCCCCTCATACACTCATTGCATAGATATAAGACATAAAATAAAAGTTATACATATATACATATCCACATACACATACAAAAAAAAAAAAACCTAATAATACAATAAATAAGCAAATAAAAATATATATTAAATAATAATAATGATAGAATTAATAAAATAAGTAAAACAAAATACAAGGCAGGATATATTATTTAATATTAATCATTTAACATTTTCCATTCAATCAGTGTTCTATGTTTCATTTTCCAAAAAGGACATGAGTGAGTTCCAGATATATACAAACTCTTCCTGTTTGCCTCTGACAATATATGTCAACCTCTCCAGCCCAAGACATGTCAGCAATTCCCTTTTTCACATTTGAAGTAATGGTGGTTCTACATTTTTCCAACAAAATGCAGTCTTTCTACTTGCATGAAGAAATCCAAAATCAATCATTTTCATCTGCTTAGTTCTAACAAAGTCGTTGGGGTATATTCCTAGGATACACATTTTTGGGCTCAATGGGATGGTTTTTTTGACCATTTGTGATAAACAATTTACCACATTTCCCCAAAAGACCTGAATCCTTGGGCACTCCCATAAACAATGGATCAAAGTTCCCTTCTGATGGCACTTAACACAAATATCAGGAATATTAGGGGAAATATGATGGAGCTTAACAGGAGTTATGTAAATTCGCATTAACCATTTGTATTGAAGCAATTTTAATCTTGTGTTAATTGAATGTTTTTGGGATTTTAGACAAGCCATTTCCCAGTCTTTCTTACTTATATCGTCTTGTAAATCTGTTCTCTAAGCATTTAATCTGTCTGAAGTAGATTCTGTTGAGTGCTCTGTCAGAAGATTATAAAATCTAGATATGTGTTTCCTACCATCCAAATTGTTCAGCGTAATGTTCTCGATTACAGATAGCGAGGGTATAACCATCATTGTCTTATATTTTGATGTTATAAAACATCTTAATTGCAAATATTTAAAAAAATGTTTTCGGGGAATTTGATACTTCTGACAAAGTTCTTCAAATGTAAGAAGATTGCCCTCTGAATAAAGGTTTGAAACCATTTGAATACCCTTTTCTGCCCATAATTTAAATCCCATATCCAGTTTGCCTGGGCCAAATTGCCCGTTTCCCCAAATCGGAGTAAACTGTGGTAGTTATTGATTCACCAAGATATTTATGAACTGCATACCATACTGATATTGTGTTTTTTACAAAAGGATTCTTTATCTTCTTTTTCATTGTCTTAATATCTGATGAGTATAAATACTGCTTAATTGGGAGTTCTGAAACAGATTTTTGTTCCATGTTCACCCAAGCAGGTAATATAGATGAGGAAAAGTAAAACATTGCAGAGCTTAATTGGGCGGCCCAATAATACCATTTAAGATTTGGGACCTGGAGCCCTCCTCTTTCGTAGGGTAAATATAATAACTTCAGCCGGAGTCTAGCTTTCCTATTGTTCCATATGAACTGGCTGAATATATTGTCAAGTTTCTTATGAAAATTACTTGATAAAGGTAGTGGAAGTGCTTGAAAAAGATACGTGAATTTGGGTAGAATGGACATTTTGATTAAATTAATGTGTCCAATCAATGATATGGCAAGTTAGACCATCGATCCAACATCTCTGCCACTGTGTCCACCAGAGGGATATAGTTTGTGGAAACTATATCATTAAGTTTTGGGGTTATATTTACACCAAGGTATTTAAATCCATCTTGTGCAGTGATAAATGGTGTGTTTATTTTGGGGTTGATCCTTTCTTCCTGATTTAAAAATAATAATATCGATTTTGATTTGTTAATCCGATATCCAGAGAATCCGCCAAAGTTTTCGATTAAACTGATCAGATTTGGGATGCTATTTTTCAAGTTTGTGAGGAAAAAAATTATATCATCAGCATACAATGATATTTGATGTTCTGTATCGTGAATTTTAATTCCAGATATATGTCTATGTGTTCTTGCCGCTATCGCCAATGGTTCGACTGCTAATGTAAACAGCAGAGGAGACAACGGGCAGCCTTGTCTGGTTGATCTTTGTAAATGAAAGGGTTTAGAAATTGTACTATTTGTCAATATTTCTGCTGTTGGGTTAGCATACAACAGTTTAACCCATTTAAGGAAAGTTTCTCCTAATCCATACCTTGGAAGCAAATCAAATAGATAATTCCACTCTATTCTATCGAATGCTTGAGTTGCATCAATTGACAGAATTGCAGAATCCTTTGCATTGCTTTTCTCAAATAACACATTTTAAACTCTTCTAATATTGTGAAACCTTGTCGATTTAACACAAAACCATTTTGATCATTACTTACCAATTGGGGGAGATATTGCTCCAGTCTTTTAGAGGGGCTTTACATAATATTTTTGTATCGCATCCCATTAAGCTAATGGGCCTGTATGATGAACAATTGGTGGGTGATTTGCCTGGTTTTAGTATCACAATTATCATAGCTAATCTTAATGATGGTGGGAGAGTTCCGTTTTTATATGATTCATTAAACATGTTTAATAAAGGTAGTTTGAGTTTCTCTTTGAATGTCTTATAAAACTCTATCGGCATCCCATCAGGGCCAGGTGCTTTCCCACTGTTCATGCTGCTTATAGCGTCACACAGATCCTCTGCTGTTAACATAGCATCTAGGGTTTCCTTTTCATCTTTGGACAACATCTGAAATTGTAATCGGGCAAGAAATGTCTCTTGTTGCTGTTCAAAATTTGTATGTTCTGATTTGTATAATGACTCATAAAAATCTCTGAGGGTAGCATTGATTTCAAATGGATCTGCTGTCAAATTGCCTGTCGGTGTCATTATGCTGTTGATCGTCCTTTCAGCTTGTATTTTCTTCACCCGCCAGGCCAGTAATTTACCTGGCTTTTCTCCTTGATCGTAGTATGTCTGTTTGGTCCACAAAAGATTTTTTGCTACTTTGTCAGTTGTTAGTTTGTTATATTCAGCTCTCATTACTGTTAATTTTTGCTGTTTTTCAATACTTTTTGTCTCATAAAGTTCCAATTCTAATGATTTAATTTGTTTCTCTAGTGTTTGTATTTTCTTATTGTATTATTTAGTCTTAGAACTTGTATACTGAATAATTTCAAGGAGAATAAAGTTAAAGTAATAAGTAATAAGGCCTGGTTTTGCATTGCAACCAGGAGGCAATACTTGGTACAGATTCTGAAATATATCTCATGGATGAGTATTTTTTTTTTTTTTTTTTTTTGAAGAACAGCTATGCTTTCTTAAAATAACTGCTCTCCTGCTGAATTGAAAGCTAAAATAAAATCATAGAGGGTCCTTATTCTTTTTTTTTTTGTGGGGGGGGGTTCCCCTCCACTTAATTTGGAGTCAACCCATAGCCTGTTCTTTTATCCGAGCCTAAACACTGGGCCAGGGAGGGCGATAGATTTACATTTATAGGTGTGCTTGTGCTCACTGCAAGAGATACTGAAAAACTATGGCACTGCTCTCTCGCAGCAAATGTATCAGAAATAAAGCATAAAACAGCATCCACCCGATCTTTCACACTGGTCAGTGTAAGCTCAAATGGACATAGCATTCTTGCAGAAGTCATTTGGCTTTAATGAGATTTCTTGCAAAAGTAAGTCAAGAATATACTACTGCCATCGCACACTGACTCAGTTGTGGCAATTTAGTAACTGTATATGTTTAATGCGTTGTTTGCACACTATTTCTTGTCTAAAGATTTGGCGGTTTCAGCATATTGTTGGACGCCAACCTGAGGTCAGCTTGGACTGACTGTTCATACTGACTGGACAAGTGACGCTGGCGCATGGATATTATAGGCTTTACTTCAAATGGAATCGAATTATGCTCCATTTTATATTTGAGAATACAAGTAAGAATTAACCTGCATGTCAGGTTTCAGTGGGCTTTTTTTAACTGCAAGACAAAGAGCATTTGCCGAGGTGTATAAAGATTCTCTCCGAAGGGTATCGTTGTACTTTAAACACCTTTTTTTCCTCCAGATATTGACGACTCCAAACTAATAGGCACAGAGGTGATGAACAGCACATTTCACCAGAACAAGACTGGCTGTCAGATGACATTTGATGACGACTACAGTGCCTACTGGGTCTACTTTGTCAACTTCCTGGGGACGTTGGCAGTATTGCCAGGAAATATTGTGTCTGCGCTTCTAATGGACAAAATTGGACGTCTGACAATGCTGGGTAATCTCCTTATTTTCAGGCAGAAACCTATATTTGCAAAATACAGAGCTTAAAAAGCATAACAACATTAAGTTGAATGCCATCAATGCCCTATGCATAAACAGTTAAAAGCATCCTTACAATTATTTATAAGGGCTTGCTTCTTAGCATGTTGTACAAGCATGTAGACATTGTTTGATAAACATATATCATGTAACTACACGATATAACATCTTGGTAGATTTTTTATCCCAAATGTATTGAAAGTTTAGCAGATTGTCTTAAATTGTCAAATTGTGCTGCACTTTGGTTGTTCCATTTTGCTAATATATGTAATTGCCCATATTCCATAACAGTGGCCATATTGAAGAATTTTAAGAGTAAGACGAGATCTGGGATGAGTCCAGTGTGCAGTACACGAGCTTAGACTGTGTAGCTGGGAAAACTGATCCCAGATCACCGCTCCACCCCTGAGAGTTAAAATGAACATAGACCAATGGGCTCTGCTCACTGGCCATGCTTTTCCTGTTGCCCACAGGCGGGTCCATGATTCTATCTGGAATCAGCTGCTTTTTCCTGTGGTTTGGGACCAGTGAGGCCATGATGATCGGCATGCTGTGTCTGTACAACGGTCTCAGTATCTCTGCCTGGAACTCTCTGGATGTGGTCACTGTGGAGCTCTACCCCACGGACAGGAGGTAACCGCTGCTATCCGCACAATACGCGCAGGGCACACTGTCAAGCAATATCACACTGCGGTGCTATAGTAGTTATGGCATCCTACAAAGTGTCTTGTGGCAGCATTCCATGATCTGTACTGTAGTACGCACAGCATTCAGAACTGTAACATATGCCATACTTTCCCATCTCCTTACCTTTGTGTTTTGGGGCTGTAGTTACTGAACCTGTCCATATAGGTCAATCTCTAGCTCTCTGTACTATCTGTGTTCTGCATATGTCATGTATAAACATACACACTCAAAGGAATTCTTCATTGCAAGTGATCACAAATGTGTACAGACCTTCCTGTTCAGAAGTTTAGCATTATTTGGAGCGCTGACCCTGACATAGGCACAAGTAAATTAAACTTGTTTCTTGAATACAAGGTGTGTATCTTACCCAATATATCGCCAGTAATCCTCATCTCTCCCCTGATTTGTGTTCCAGGGGCACAGGGTTTGGGTTCTGCAACGCCCTCTGCAAATTGGCAGCCGTGCTAGGGAACCTGATTTTCGGGTCTTTGGTGGGAATCACCAAAGCGATACCCATCCTCCTGGCCTCCTCTGTTCTGGTGTGTGGGGGCCTGTTGGGGCTGCGGCTACCAGACACGAGGGCCAACGTCCTCATGTAATGCCTCACTCCCATGCCTGGGTGAGGCAGTGGTGCGTAAGGCTTAGAGATGTCACGGCAGAGATATTTCTGTATTTCAGAGCTTTAACCACAGCATATCCCTGTGTTTACCCGCTGAGACCACAGATATAGTCCTGAATTCCTCAGCTTAGGCTTCAGAGCTATCCCTGTATTTTTATCCTCAACCTCACAGATATTCCTGTCTTTTAAATCTAATGCCACAGCAATATTCCTGCGTGTTTCATTGATTATGGGCCACAGAGATATTCCTGCATTTCAGGCAGAGATATTCCTGTATTCTCAGTTTAAACCACAGATATATTCCTGTGTTTCACATCCTAAATGACAGAGATTTCCTGTTGTTCACATGTTGGACAACAATAATATTCCTGTATTTCACATCAAAGACAATAGAGCATTTCCTGTCTTTCACAGCTTAGACTACAGATACAGTACCGGTAAAAAGTTTGGACATACCCACATTTTTCTTACAATATATGTTAAATAAAGAAATAAGTAGGCTTTATTTTGCTAAAAAAGATTTAATTCTTAAATCCATCAAACTAACCATCATTTTTTGTCATATTTGCAGAGCATTCTCACCTTTTTTTTTTTTTTTTTTTTTTTTTTTAACAAGGCCAGTCATATGACTGTAATGAATTTGCAGCTGGACGGCTGCCTAACTTTCCAAAGACGTGCTGCACTTGAAGTTTGCTTTCCATCAACCTTTTCGCCCAATAAGTCCCAAAATCGCTTGACGTTAATTCCAGTGTTGGAAAATAGAAGGAGCTTATTTGTCTGTTTACTTTGCAAAATATGGCTTCTTTGAGAATTCCAAAATTTTGGACACTATTCAAACAAGTAAATTATTCTCTTTTCACTTCTGACTATTTACCTTTTACAAGATTCCATTTGAGATCACATAGAGAAGTTAAGCTGTTTAAATTTCTTTCAGAACAAAGCAAAATGTGTCCAAACTTTTGACTGGCACTGTATATTCCTGAACTTCAAATGTCTCTGCTCATTTTGGTTTCGAACTCACAGTGAGCAGTTTTACCCCCTACTGGCAGAATTGAAAATGGCTGACCACAGTCTCCACATTCAACAACAGGCCAGAAATTTTACTCGATAGCCCCGCATCAACCCATGATTTTATCATGTTGCAGTATATTTCATTGCATTGTGCTGAAATAATGGTATTGGAGCTTTATGGATCTGCGGGGTTAACATGTTCTCTGTCATAGTTTTATGATTACACACTTACTCTCGCTGGCTCAATAGAGTATATAATGTTTGACTATTTTCATTCTTATTTTGTAATTTGCATTTAACTGTCAGTTACACATACACATTACCAGCATTTCCTTGGGACTATTATTAAAGAAAAAAAAGTTAAAAAAATCCGCACACTGGATTAAAGCTTCCAAACCTTTATTACTGACATGCAACGTTTCGACCACTCACAGGGTCTTCATCAGGCAAAAAAAAAAAAAAAAAAAAGTTTTTTTTGGGGTTTGGGAGCTTTAATCCAGTGTGTGGATTTTTTTTACTTTTTTTTTCTTGAGTTACATGTGAATCCAGCACCGGGCCTTATTTGGATGAGATGTGCACACAACTACTCCTCTGAACTATTATTGAAGACACCAGAAACAAAATCCAGGAAAAACTGCTGGGTGGATGTATTAGGCACTTGATGAGCGAGTAATTCACCCTTGCGGAACTGGTTAATTTGGTCAGAATAATTAAATGATTTTATTTTACTCAGAGAGGACTGTGGTCTGTCCGTGCGTGGAATGGCTGGTTTGCTTTTGTGAAAATTTATTAACTCCTCTTCGGATGTTATAGATGAAAATGCATTAAAATAAAATGAAATGACAAACTCCCATTCCATCAGAAATGTAACAGCATAGCCTGTACATACATTTTCTTTCAAACTACCACAAATAACATGAAGCTTAAATATCACAATGAATACTGATTAATAAAAAATAATGTTATGAACTACTGAAGCATTTAGTGAGAGCATGTTATTGCTGAGATACATATTCCTTTCTCTGAGCATTGCAAAGTATCAGTAGTTTTTCATTGCAAATATAATCAATGCAATATGGTTGAAAACATTCATTTGGTGCATTTTCTAAATTGCAACCAGTTGGAGTTTGGGCTTTTGATAATGTGTCTGCGACTGTATTTGTTATGTTGGATCATTTCTGCCCCAAAAATTCAGTTGTGCTGTAAATTTCTAAGCCATATGCACTGACTTTAAATCCATGAATTGGATGGCCATTGAAGAAGAATCATAACTGCTGTCACGTTGCAAATAATGCATACATCAGTTCTAAATGTACAACTTCTGCAGTAAGTTGCAGATTTCATAATCAGCAATTATAAAAAACTGTTTACATATATGCATTGTTGGAGTGTAGTCAACAGTATGTAAAGAGATATAAAAGTTTATGCAGTAAACCTATTTCCTGCTGTTTATTTTTGGCTCCTGAAGCCCTATATTAAGGGCGTTTCATTAAGTTGCATTTTTATTTTCTGTTCCAGGGAAGATGCTGGAATGCTTTTGGGTTATTTGTGGCAGTGACTATATGCCCATGCTGTACATTTTGAAAATTCTGAATGGCCTTTATAAATGTTGTGCCTCTCCCTCTGGGAGTGATATCGTCTCTAGTTAACAGTATATACTTATATACTGTTTTATACTAGTACACATATCTGTGCAAACATATCTGTGTGCGATGAATGGTGCCAAGTCAGTGGCTATTGGGAAATTTATGCCAGTGTTGATGCAAATGTTTTTCAGCATTTATATAAGTTTATCAACTTTATAGACTCTTATATTCAACGAAAAGTGATTCAATCAATGCGGTTTTGAAATTGTCTGAGGATTCCAAAAGTTTTTTGCTGCCTATTTAAAAAATGAAAATTCTTTTTGCAATACTTGCTAAAATAATTCTCTGAGTGTTATTTTTACAGAACTGGCTGGCTTTGTTTCTTGTCAGTTATAAAAACAAGAGATTTTACACAAATCTGAATCATTTCGCATTTTAATTGCATTGATGAAATTTGATGTAAAATGTCTGTGGTTCCTCTCTTTGATTGTGAATGACAACTCCTTGCATATACAATGAACATTCAAAAATAAGTCTTTTTACGCTGAAAATCTAATCATATCAGAGAGCATTTTTGCTACCGGCTTAGGATACCAACCTCAGCCTGTTTTTACATTCCTGCCTGTTGTTATCCATTGTGCCTGTAGAAGAATTCATTGCGGCTGTGCTCCCTTGTGTACCTGCATCTTCCCTAATAATTTATAAGTCATACAATGTAGTTCAACAAACTGACATCAACACAACACATTTTGCAATTTATTTCAAGGCCCCATTCATCTCCAGGCTCCCTGTTATGTACAGTACAAAATATGCCTTCATATTTCAGACGTTCAGACGTAAAGTACATTGATTATTGCGATTGGTTACTTGATTTAATGTGTGCAAATCTGCAACAGCCATATGTTCATTAAAATAGCAGTTTCCAAGAACTTGCTTACTAGTGAGAAATAAGCCATGCAATTAGGCCAGAGTTATACCAAAGTTATTTTCTGCTGCTACATTTCACTGATGCCATGAAGTGTATAAGATACTGCTAAATGGATTGGAAAGATTACATCTGTACAGTCATTCTGCTTGCAGACCAGCTCTCAGTTTTAACTCATAGATGTGCATAGTAATTCAACATGCTTTTTGCTTTTAACTGGAGAATGTTGCTTTTTTTGTTCCTTCTTCCATTTGTGTATAGAATGTGTGTGCGTGTATGTATGTAAATAATGTATATATTCATTCTGTAGTTGTTTTCTGGGGCTGTTATGTTCATGTTTTGATTCACTAAAGTGTTTCAGAATTATTCACAGGCCTGGGCTAGCTTTTGGAACTCCAAATGCTACAAGCTTCTTAACATCTCCAAATCACAACGTATTATAGTCTGACAAAGCTTGCATGTGTGTGTTAAACTTTCATTTGTGTTCAGATTTGTGTTTTGTACTCTTCTTGGAGAAGAGGAACATTGATGATTATTTGGAAAATGTGAATGTATCATTCTTGTAAGGTATCCATTTTTTTGCCATTCTGTTGAATTGAACAAAAACAAAGTGTGTGCTCAGATGTGTCTATGATTGTGAAGGGCATGCAAACTGTGAGAAGACTGTGTATATGAAATATGTCCTGTACAACATGTGAAGGTGTGTTTATGAGTATTTGCCAAATAGCTATCCTGAACATTCTTAAATTGAAAGGCAAAAGATGTCAATGTCAGAGATGGCAGCATTTGTGGTCCACGCCTAATGAATAAAGCTATGTTCTCTATAAAAAAAGCAACTTTTTTCCTTAGTATATTTATACCTTGCGAACATTGTGAAACATCTATAGCTGCTGTGTCGACGGAATGTGTCCTGCCAGGGTATTAGATATAAACAAGATTAGATTAACACTAAAGAACACGGTTTTTTTCTTTAAAATTTTAATTTACAGTTTGGGAATTTATGAAAGGACATATGAAGGATGTGTGTGGTGTGCGATTTTGGAAAAAGTACACGATAAATATGAAAATACGGTTCATCCGTGAAGTACCTCTACATTGTGAATGATTCAGTGGTAGGGAGAGAACTACAGTGAATATACTGTGCACAGAACATGGATTTGTAGCCAGCAGTTTGGAGTTTGTGCAATAAGCTGTAAAAACGCCAGTATGACACTTAAACATCCATTCATCCATTATCTATACCACCTCTTCCTCATTGGATTCCCGGGGGAGCTGGAGCCCATCTCAGTTGACTATGGGTAAAGGGGGACACACCCTGGACAGCTTGCCACTTCATCGCAGGATGCACACACCATTCACAGGCAAATCAGAGTCTCCAACTAGCTTGACGTGCATGTCTTTGGACCGTGGGAGGAAACCGGAGAACCCGGAGGAAACCCATGTGAACTCAGGGAGAGCATGCAAACTCCTTACAGAGAGGCCTCAGGTCGGATTTGAACACACCCCCTTCTTGTTGTGAGGTGGTGCTACCGTGCCGCCCCCACTTACACAAATATCAAAATAAAATTCCCATTACAATGGATAAATGTATTATTTGAGCCAGATACATCTAAGTATATTAAACATTTGTTAACATTGTTTAGTTACTTTCTATTGAAATAGGTGATTAAATTATCTTATTAATTACATTCAATGGTTGATGTTTTGCCATCATGCTTATATTAATGAGGATATGGTCTTGCATAAAATAGCATACCCTTTCTGCCAATTGAGCTGTGGAAGTGTGATTAGGTTGCTGAACATAAACCGCTGGGCACTGTAAGCATCTTCGGACCATCTCATAATAAAATATTATTCCTGCCAAGGAAGTCACAAACTCACTGCTTCTAAAACTCGCTGTTTCTTCATCCAACGGCAGCAAAATTCCAGAGAGTTCAACTTCAAGTCGGAATGAAATGTCTTTCTCTTTCAATTTGTTTGAAGGTCAATGGCAAGGATTTTGACCCTTAATTCAACGTCGGAATGAAATTAAGGTCTTTCGGGTAAGTGAACTAGATATACCGCCAGGTGGTGCAACGGACCAAAAGGATCTTGTACCCTGAGGACACCAAGGTGCTGAGCGTAATTGTTAACGGGGCAGGGTGAGGAAGCGAGAAGCCCGTTCTCTCTGTCAATGAGCGAGGCAAAGGTGAATGCAATGGGAGTTAGGAATTGCGCTTGGAAGAAGTAAAACGAGGGGTTGTGGGGTTGTGTCATTAATTACTGAATAAGCCTCAAAAAGGCTGAGCTTAATTACCTTGGGACAGTTTCAGAAGTTGTGCCAAACTTAAATAGTGTCACCGGTTCTAGCTCTGGTCCTTGCAAATTATAAGAGCAAGCTAACGTAAGCTAGTTTGCTAACTAGCTGATTTGAAACTTCAAGTGCGCGACGCTGTGGGACTAAGCAGGATGTACTATGAAGAAAACACGAACGCACTCAGGCCACGCTATGGATGTAAGTAAAATATGTCATTTATTAATTTAATAGCACAATTCCTTTCGTAGGACGGTAATAGCCCTATAACTTGGCAGTAAAATATTATTACTCCTGTTCAGCAATCAAACCCTTTCTGGACATGGCACATTTGGGCGACGTTACAGTTAACATCAGCTAACGTGCTGATGGCAAAGAAGAAGATACAAGTTTGGCATTTCTTATACGTTACTTTGCGTTATTTTGCATCAGGCGAGATGCTCATTGTTTTTTTCGGGGGGTTCATTTTTAAATAACTCATAACAGGTGTCCGACGGGTTTAATCTGCGAGCCTGGTCGATTAGAAAGCCTGTTGTATTTTGTAAGTGCGGAGTTAGTTTATAACACAGTGAACCTTGTCGGGCACCACAAGTGAATAGTATGGCTTAATAGCAGAGATGTCATTTAATAGGTTTACACTATTGCACGTCACGCATTAATACGATCACTAATTCAGCGCGGGTTGACGGATTCAAAATTGAATTGACTGAAATCCTGGGTGTGGGCAGCACAGCGGTGTTTATTCTTGATGAAAAAAAGTTCCTTGTGGTTCGGTATTAACGCATATTGCTCTTGCAAAATTTTCACCTGTCTGATGAACGAGGAATACATCTTATAGGGCACTGCCACACATTTCTGCTGTGCACATGCAATGCAAACTGCTTTGACCGGGAGACGTCCTCATCTGTTGCTGTCAGATCAGCTAGAACTGCTGTCGCTCAATCCGTGTTTGCCAGTTTTCTTAAAATAAAAAAAAACTGCATTTTTTTCCAGAATTGGTTCAGTTTCTTACTTTTTGTAAAGTCTACTGTTGTATAGTTTTTTTTTTTTCCTGAGACCTTTCTGTTTAAGCACGAATTGGCACAACCTGCTTTGTTTGTTAAAGGGGACAGAAATTTCTCAATATGTTTGTATGTCAGTGATTGTTGTTTACTAGTATAATATTAACGTAACCAACATTACGGAGAGGGGAGGGAGGGGGGTAAAGGTTCTGTTTACCAAGGTGCTGGGTTTTGTATGACTTTACATCACATGAAGTCCAAAATTTCTGCAAACAAAGGGGTTAAGGGGCATTATTCACTGCAGATTACACGTTTGGTCGTGTATTTGTGGGCTGAGCTTTACATGTAGCCGTCCTTGTGCCTTGTTATAAACTGCTTTGCTCATATGCTTTTCAATTAAAATGGGTCATTCTGCCTCAAAGGCCTTGGTTTTGCATAACACGGCCTCAAGTAAGCAAATGTTATTTCGGTCTTCATGTTTTTTCTCCGACTGCAGATTTGGCTGCAGTTAATTTGCCATCCCTTAACGGGGTACTTCACCCAAAACACGATTTGGGCTCATTCCCATTAATCTTTTCAGTTCATAAACTCCTCCAGACAGATTTTCAATCCGTCCTTTCAATCTTGAGTTATTGTATGGTGCTATATGTTGGCCTGTTAGCAGATTTCATGCAACCAGATGGCCTCCATTAGCCATGTCATCACTTTTATCTATAAAAACATGATTTTGGCATTTTAAGCAAGGAAATTGCGTAAAAAGCTATATTTATTTGTGCAGTCGGTTATTTACTTGGTAGGCATTTATTATGTCCTTTTAAACCAGTTTCAAAAATACAGGAAGCTCTCATGATTTTACTTGCCAGAGTTGAAGCCGGATTCACATTCATGTGACTGGTCTGCTCAGGCTGTTAGCTGTTGCACTCTGTGCCAGTGTCTTCCACTCAGTGCCCATAGAATTATTATCCATTTCACTCGCTCGATTCGCATAAATGTGAAGTACAAACTTTATGGCGCACTTTAGGAGTGGATGGTGTACTGCTTATGACCAACATACCACTGAGTTGAATTTTATTCTGGTTAGAGTAATTAGCCTTAACGGATGTAATGCTGATAACGACTCACTATGAAATGCAGAGCTCAAGTGGTGATGACACGCTCAACTCGCTGCTCTCACTCCATGCTGGTCTTGCCTGCTTTTTATGCTTTGTTAGTTCTCAGCTGTGCTCGAGTTTTGTCCGTGCTAGTGTTGATCTCACTGTAAAGATCAGTTCTTCAACTGAATCAGTTCATTGTTCTTAGGCTTTGAACGTTGTTATTGGTCAAACTTCAGTCATGATTTGTAGAGGCCGTTAACGTCACGGTCTTGAAATTTCACTGCATTATTTTTTTTAAATTTCATCCTTATCAAGGGCATTGTGTGTGTAATGAAGAGGGGTGCTACATGCACAGTATACAGATAGATGATAGCAGAAGAGCAGTATGGGGAGTTGAAATGGCTGCGAGAGGAAATGTGCCTGTGCAGATGTGGTGAGCTGCTCTGTTTTCTACGGGCGAACCGTACGCACTGCAGGGAAACGGCCTTCGCTCACTGCGCCATCTCCAGCTCAAGGACCTGCTCGGCTCTCGCGGTCACGCTGCTCCTCTCATGCTCTTAATGAACTTGAAGCCTAATGGCCCAGAACAAGAGCCAGTTGGTTTGGAGAAGAGTCTTGCAGACAAGCCTACAGACTGCGAAGGTGGTCACCAGCTCTTTTGGCTAGTCAGTGCTAAATGTGGAGAGATATTGCCAGTGAATAGAGTGGGCGGTGCGCCAACTGGGAGTAAAGGCTCTCAGAAATGTTTAAATAAGAGAAAAAAAACAAGATCAAATGGGCGGAGTGTGACTTTGCTCAAGGATAGTTTAGCTCTGTGGAGAGAGTCAATAAAATGTAGCTGTGACTTTCAAATTAACTGACAGCAGGCTTTTATATCTTGCTCATCCAATGATGTATGCATTCACTAAGCCCTGCAAATCTATGATTTTCATTGAAAGCACAGAAAATGGATGAAGTTAGGCACTGTTTATTAGGACTGGTTTTTAATAGAGGCAGGTGAGGTTTAAGGCCTCAGGAATTACTCTTAAAAATTATTTGGGCAAAGTTACGATCATGTAGACATGAGACTAAAAAATTTTTTTGACCATAATATATTGATATATACATTTTTGGAAAGATATTAAAGTGTATTTTCATGAATTCATAACATTTTTGTATAATATCTTGTCTAGTAAAAAATATTCATGACTGAAGTTGGGCTATAATACTGTAATCAGTTAAATTAATAATTTCATTTTAACAATGTATGTAAGTAATTTATTTTTGTTGCTAAACTAGGAAAGGAATGTAAAGTCATGAAACAGTCATACTAAATAGTCACTATTTTGTATCTGAAAACAATGTATAATTTTATATTTTTGTATTGTAAATAATTGTAAAAACTGTATATTTTTGTAAATACATCCATGCAGTAGGGTATGCCTAAAAATAGAAGTGATATCATGTTCATATTGTAAATAAATACAGTTAGAAATCTACTTTTTTTTTTTGTCTTTGTCCATGTGTTACCAATTCAAAATGTCCATGTGTTACCAGACATCACTTAAAAAAAGCCCCCAATTTTCTTTTCGCAATAAATATTTTGATATTTCCACACATGGACATCTTAAAAAAAGCCTTCTAGACATGGTATAAAGTAATAACTTTGAAAAAATCTTTTAGGAACTTGCATCTGGGGGCTTTATAAAAAAAAAAAAAAAAAAAAAAAAAGTGAAAATTTTGATGTTAATTTGGTGTCCATGTGTTATCGAGTATATAAGGTCCCTAAAATGTAAGTAAGAAAATTAAAGTGGCCTATTTTATGATTTTACCTTTTTCTGCATATTGTTACCTTTCCAAAATGGTATAGATTGCATTTTTATGATAATTAGTTCAGAAGTTATGGACTAAAATATGATGAAAAGTAGTAGACTATCCATGTGTTACCCTTGTGACTTGGCCCATTTGATTATTTTTGCAAAGTTGAATTTGAGAGGCAAATTGATTGTATTACTGAAGTATCATTGAACTCACAAATGAAATGTAATGCAGTTTTGGACGATGTTTCCATAAGTTCAGTCGCTGTATTGTTTCTGTGAATGCCTTTGAGCCTACAGGCCTGGCCTACTTGCAGTGCCCTGGCTGCCACCCTCCGCTGTTAAGAGTCCAGATGTTATGCATCTCTGATGTAATGGTGATTGCCACAAACTGTTATCCTATGTGAACATAATTTTCTCCCTCGGAAAGAGAAAGTGGTTGGACTCGTGTAGATGAGCTCGATACGACTGAAAACACAGTGTACTCCGTTGCACCCCACTGAGAGTCATTAGGAAATATGATCTTGTTTGGCAGGGATGAAAATTTGCCACGCTGGATAATATTGTGCTCACGGAGCGAATCTCCCATGGATGGGGGATGTGTGTCAGCACGGAGGGGGGCGTGTTTCAGATGGCTTAATTATTACTGAGTGAATGAAGATAGGAAAACAATTAACTCGTTCAGGCTGAAGTCAGAGGGGGAGCCCAGTCCAGACCCACTGCAGCTCTTTTCCTGTTTGTTTTATGAGGTGTTGCCCTCGTCTCAGTTTTCCGAGGGTGGCGCAAGCACTGGCTTTCAGATTTGTGAGTTATTGCCACAAGACGCATGCGCTGGGCATTCAGATTGATTATCTGTGGTTGGTGGGAAAAAGTTTGCAGTATCTGTTTTGGAGTGACGTGTCCAAACACTGCTGTAGAGATTAGCCTGGCGCTGGAGTAGAGTATGAAGAGTGACGCAGTTCTGTATTCCCTGACACAGGCATCTTTCCTCCGTGGCTCTGTGGATCCCCCTTACTGTCTAGAAAATGCACTCCTCTGTGTGCAGTACTGTGGAATTGTGGGTTATTTTGCTTCCCTTAGTCGCTGCACTTTGAGAGATGTTCGCTTTACGAGTATTGGAGCTGGTCTGTTCATCTGAGACATACGAACATGTCAAATACAGCATTATTGTCAATTTGTTCAGAGTATCTAACTCAATTCTCACTATTCTTAGGATATAAAGTAATATATTTAGCTTATTTCATTGTTCCACTGTCTTTGTGTAGCAAGCTACCAGCTTGTGTAAAATGACTGATTGTTAATTAAATTATCATAGAAAATGCAGTAAGATTAGATGAATTAGCAGTCCGTGTCCTGGCCGCTGCTGGCCTGCTGTGTCCTGTGATCTTCGGGCTGCGCTGCTGATCCCGCAGCTTTCTTTTATTTCAGGTCACCCACTGATCATCTGCTGCTCACCCAGCAGCACTAAGCAGTGTATCCTAGCAACCTGCCGTATTTGGGTTGAGATAGTTCAGGTTGAAGGAGATGGCAAGTGGCAGAAGTAGAACTGAGGGCCCCTCCAGTGCCTGGTTCTGAACCTTGAAGGGTGGTCCTTATTTGTAAATGGGCAGCAACTCTTGTTGTTACAGTGGTATTCATATACAGTCATGTTTGATGCTGGCTTTGATCGCCAAACACTGAACAGTCTTGCATCTTGTTGATTTTTGCTCTTTGCTGCTCTTTCTCTGTTAGGTGAGGTTGGGTAAATTAGGCCATCAGCTAACATGGGCCAGATAAGGTTGGAGTGTCATGTCTCTTTAAATCTCAGTAGCCAATCACTGTTTTTAAATTTATTGTTGCTACAGAGGAACTTGATGTATTTTAACTGTTTTGATTGGGCTGAGGTTGCTAAGGTGGGTGGGGAAAAAGCTTACATTTTTATGGCTCTTTCAAAATTTTGTTGACTTCACCCTTTATTTGAATCCTAACCATTAACACTGAACATTGCTTTTTTTTTTTTTTTAAATGCTTGGTAAGTTATGCAGGGCATTTTCAAGAATGCAGTGTCTTCAGCATAATATTCATTAATGCTGAGAGATTCAATCCCTGAAAAGCCTGTTATTTATAAATATATTAAGATATCCCAGATGAGCCGAGGTCTAGCTAAGTGGTTGCAAACTGCAGAGGAATGTGAAGTTTCACAGCTGGTTAGATAGATTCCTGGACAATGCTTCTGTATTTCCATATCTTGGACTATGGAAAATGTATCTTGATTTGGGCAAACTGATCTGCCAAAAATTTGTCTCGCAAAGCCATATTTCCTTCCCCTCTGAGCGATCTTCTGAGGATAGTGCACATTGCATTCAACATTTATCTTACAGAAAAAAAGATGACATCATGTTATGAGCTAAATCCCATTCTCAGTCATGTCTGCAGAGTTGCAGTGCAGTCACTGGCCTCATCGTGCTGTAATCATTACCTACAGAAGGACAGTGCTCTTTGGGGAGTGATCAAGCTTGTCCAAATAGGCAAGGAATGTGTCCCATGGGCAATAATCTCATTGCCCCCCCGTCTGTGGGAGGTTTGAGCCAGACAGACTGTTGGCTGCTTCTCTCATTGTACTGGAAATGCACACGTGTGCAATTTCACATCTTCTCGTTCAGTGTCCCCATCTCGCATCCTTATGTGAGAGTGCGAATCCAAAGGCAAAAATTAGGATCACTATAGGGTTTCGTTATTCCGAGTGTTACCTGTGTGGCAGAGTATCCTCTGTTGATAATGTTATGCATTCATTTAAGGGATGAATTGTTTTTATATTTCATGCCTAGTGAGGAAAGAATCTCTAAACGCTGATGAGTGGTTTTTCTCCCTGCTAAACACTTGGAAACTCCCAGTTTGGGGAGTGAGCTTATGTGTGTGGGAGTTTGCCTGAAAGTGAATGTGCAGGTTATTGTGTGTGTCCAAAAATATGTCATGTTTGCTTGTGTGAGTGTTTAGGGAATTGTTTACGTATTTGTGTGAGTCTTTGCTTATGAATGGTTACGTGTGTGGTGTGTGTGTATATAACATCTGTGAGTATTGCATGTGTGTGTAAGAGTATGATTGTGCCTTTGCAAATCCACCCCAGGCTGCAGTCTTGAGCCTCAGGGAGGGTGTTTAAAGGCTTAGAAGGAGTAATGAAATCTTCTCTGGGTGTGGATAAAGGCTTAGACGGCGTGGTTAAATCTTCTTTGGGTGTGGATGGAGGCTTAGAGGGCGGGGTTAAATCTTCTGTGGGTGTGGATAGAGGCTTAGAGGGAGTGGTTAAATCTTCTATGAGAGTGGATTAAGGCTGAGAGGAAGGGTTAAATCTTCCTTGGGTGTGGATAGAGGCTTAGAAGGCGTGGTTAAATCTTCTATGGGTGTGGATAGAGGCTTAGAGGGAGTGGTTAAATCTTCTGTGGGTGTGAATTAAGACTGAAAGGAGGGGTTAAATCTTCTATGGGTGTTGATAGAGGCTAAGAGGGAGTTGGTAAATCTTTTGTGGGTGTGGCTAGAGGCTAAGAGGGAGTGGGTAAATCTTCTATGGGTGTTGATAGAGGCTAAGAGGGAGTTGGTAAATCTTTTGTGGGTGTGGCTAGAGGCTAAGAGGGAGTGGGTAAATCTTCTATGGGTGTGGGTAGAGGCTAAGAGGGAGTGGGTAAATCTTCTATGGGTGTGGGTAGAGGCTAAGAGGGAGTGGGTAAATCTTCTATGGGTGTGGGTAGAGGCTAAGAGGGAGTGCGTAAATCTTCTATGGGTGTGGGTAGAGGCTAAGAGGGGGTGCGTAAATCTTCTATGGGTGTGGGTAGAGGCTAAGAGGGAGTGGGTAAATCTTCTATGGGCGTGGGTAGAGGCTAAGAGGGAGTGGGTAAATCTTCTATGGGTGGGTAGAGGCTAAGAGGGTAAATCTTCTATGGGTGTGGGTAGAAATCTTCTATGGGTCTTCTATGGGTGTGGGTAGAGGCTAAGAGGGGAGTGGTAAAATCTTCTATGGGTGTGGGTAGAGGCTAAGAGGGGGGTGTGGGTAATCTTCTATGGGTGTGGGTAGAGGCTAAGAGGGAGTGGTAAATCTTCTATGGGTGTGGGTAGAGGCTAAGAGGGAGTGGGTAAATCTTCTATGGGTGTGGGTAGAGGCTAAGAGGGAGTGGGTAAATCTTCTATGGGTGTGGGTAGAGGCTAAGAGGGGGTGCGTAAATCTTCTATGGGTGTGGGTAGAGGCTAAGAGGGAGTGCGCAAATCTTCTATGGGTGTGGGTAGAGGCTAAGAGGGAGTGGGTAAATCTTCTATGGGTGTGGGTAGAGGCTAAGAGGGAGTGCGTAAATCTTCTATGGGTGTGGGTAGAGGCTAAGAGGGAGTAAAATCTTCTATGGGTGTGGGTAGAGGCTAAGAGGGAGTGCGTAAATCTTCTATGGGTGTGGGTAGAGGCTAAGAGGGTGGAGTGCGTAAATCTTCTATGGGTGTGGGTAGAGGCTAAGAGGGAGTGCGTAAATCTTCTATGGGTGTGGGTAGAGGCTAAGAGGGAGGGTAAATCTTCTATGGGTGTGGGTAGAGGCTAAGAGGGAGTGGGTAAATCTTCTATGGGTGTGGGTAGAGGCTAAGAGGGAGTGCGTAAATCTTCTATGGGTGTGGGTAGAGGCTAAGAGGGAGTGGGTAAATCTTCTATGGGTGTGGGTAGAGGCTAAGAGGGAGGGGTAAATCTTCTATGGGTGTGGGTAGAGGCTAAGAGGGAGTGGTAAATCTTCTATGGGTGTGGGTAGAGGCTAAATCTTCTATGGGAGTGGGTAAAGAGGAGTGCGTAAATCTTCTATGGGTGTGGGTAGAGGCTAAGAGGGAGTGCGTAAATCTTCTATGGGTGTGGGTAGAGGCTAAGAGGGAGTGGGTAAATCTTCTATGGGTGTGGGTAGAGGCTAAGAGGGAGTGGGTAAATCTTCTATGGGTGTGGGTAGAGGCTAAGAGGGAGTGGGTAAATCTTCTATGGGTGTGGGTAGAGGCTAAGAGGGAGTGCGTAAATCTTCTATGGGTGTGGGTAGAGGCTAAGAGGGAGTGCGTAAATCTTCTATGGGTGTGGGTAGAGGCTAAGAGGGGGGTAAATCTTCTATGGGTGTGGGTAGAGGCTAAGAGGGTAAATCTTCTATGGGTGTGGGTAGAGGCTAAGAGGGAGTGCGTAAATCTTCTATGGGTGTGGGTAGAGGCTAAGAGGGAGTGCGTAAATCTTCTATGGGTGTGGGTAGAGGCTAAGAGGGAGTGCGTAAATCTTCTATGGGTGTGGGTAGAGGCTAAGAGGGAGTGCGTAAATCTTCTATGGTGTGGGCAGAGGCTAAGAGGGAGTGGGTAAATCTTCTATGGGTGTGGGTAGAGGCTAAGAGGGAGTGGGTAAATCTTCTATGGGTGTGGGTAGAGGCTAAGAGGGAGTGCGTAAATCTTCTATGGGTGTGGGTAGAGGCTAAGAGGGAGTGGGAAAATCTCTTATGGGTGTGGATAAAGACTTGAAGCGAAAAGATAAATTGTCAGGGGTTGTGGGAAAAGGATGAAGGGATGTGGTTGAATGGAGTGGTAAAGTCACCTTCTCACTGAATATGACATGCAACAGTTGCAATGTGCCTCTTATCGTTTGTGTTTCCACTTTATTAAATAGGTTTTACTCTTTAGTTAATTTCACTGAAAGCATGGGACGGTGGCCATTTTTTTCTGGTTTCATTTTGTAATGGACCATTCCGAGGGCACTGTGCATTGTATCTTTGGCAATTCCATAGTAGGGCTGTGACGATATGTATTTTTTCCTACTGTGGTGAAAAAGCAACAAATTCTCGCGGTTCGGGCGTTTCAGCGTGATTGCCTAACCTGCCAACCTCCCCCCTCGCCCAACCTCCTCAAAAAAGTATTTTTTTAATTGGAATTACAGTCAATTTTAGTTTTTTAAGAGCAAGTGAAAACCGCATCGGATGATCTGTGAACAAAGCTATTCAGTGGCTTCTAAAACTAAACAAAAGGCCCTGTTGAATGTAAAAATCACTTGAATAGAAACTGTCTGCCAATATGAAGTAAGCAGAAAGCATCACATGATACCGCAATCTAAAGAAATTCAAGAGGAGATGAGACACAAAGTTGTTGAGATCTTTCCATCTGGAGAGGGTTATAAAGTCATTTCTATGGTTTTGGGACTTCAGTGGACCATGGTGAGAGCCATTATTTACAAATGGTGAAATCTGGAAACAGTGGTGAACCTTCCCAGGAGTGGTCAGCCTACCAAAATTCCTCCAGGAACACATAGATGACTCCTCCAGGAGGCCACAAAAGAACCCAGACTAAAATCTAAAGAACTGCGGGTCTCACTTGCCTCAGTTAAGGTGAGTGCTCAGGATTCCACAATAAGAAAGAGACTGGGGAAAAATGGCATCCATGGGAGGGCTGCTTGGCAAAAACCACTGCTGACCAAAAGTAACACAAAGGCTTGTCTGACATTTGCAAAAAAACATCTTGATGACCCCCAAGAATTTTGGGATGTTATTCTGTGATCTGATGAGTCAAAAGTGGAACTTTTTAGAAGACATGGGACTCTGGTTTAAGGCTCATGCAGTATTTGCCAATAAGGAAATCATACCAACAGTCAAACACAGTGTTGGTATTTTGATGGCTTGGGGCCGTTTTGCTGCTTTTGGTTCTGAGTTATTTGCCATAATTGATGGAACCATAAATTCTGCTCTCATGTGGAAAATCCTGAGGCAGAATGTCTGGCCATCAGTTTGTGACCTAAAGCTCAATTGCAGTTGGGTTATACAGCTGGAAAATGATCCAGAGCATGCTAGCAAATCCACCTTTGAATTGCTCTAAAGAAACAAAATTAAGGTTTTGGAGTGGCATGGTCAAAGTCCTGACTTTAATCCAATTTGGATGCTGTGGCATGAACTTCGGCAGTTCATGCTTGAAAACCCCCCAAATGTGGCTGAATTAAAACAATTCTATTTAGAAGAGTGAGCCAAATTTCCACTATACTGTAAAAATTTTACCGATATAAAAGATTCATTGCCAGTTATAGCCAACATTTCATTGCAGTTGTCGCCACCAAGGGTGGCACTAACAGGTATGAGGCTTGGGTAGGGAATTATTTTTCCACATGGGCGATATAGGTTTTGAATAATCTCTACTTTCAGTAAATGAAATGACTATTTTAAAGCTGCGCTTTGTGTTTACCCACGTGGTTTTGTCTAATATTAAAATTAGATGGATGAGCTGAAACATTTATGTATGACTAATAAGCAAAAATAGAGGAAATCAGGAATGGGGCAATGACTTTTTCGCAGCTCTGTGCATGGCCCTTAGGAAATCTGTTGGTATTCTCATCTAGCTTTGGAGACTTACCTAGCATAGAGCTGTTGGACAGCGCTCTGAGATTGGAAACCTCCATCAAGGCTGCTGATTTCCCTGCAATATTTATCAAGGTGGATACAAAAATGTTGAAATTGCCCTTATCCCACAATGGTGAAGAATCCTTTAAAAAATTTAATGGGTACAAGTGGTGATCCAGATCACCATCAAAATCAAATGGATTATTCCTTGGTCCAAAACCGATCCCTCCAAAAAATATCTTTTCAAAATCCATTCATAACTTCTTGATAAAGCTGCTAATGGACAGATAAACAAACATAAAAATCGGGAGGGGTGTAAATAGTTATTTACCGCATTCTACTTAAGCGTCTGTGTTGATTTTTGTATTAGATTTGTAAATGAAGACCTACAAATGACTTAGTTATGCTTTTTGTATCATCTTCCACTTTGCCATAATCTGTAGGCAGTGTTTGAGAAATGATGATAAATTTTTTTATCCCCGCCGCGTTTAACCTTGTCAGCGCGATATTCCAGAATATAATATTTCAATCATTCTGTGCGTGCGTGCGTATGATGCACGTCCCGAACCTTGTCCTTGTCAGCTGATATCTCCAGATATCTCCAGAAGGAGTTGACTGATTTCAATCATTCTTGGCACCGAGGTTCCTATTGGGGATACGCCGACACCAGTCGATTTTGGTGACCTTCGCATCAATTTCAAGGTTGTTACGATCGAAAACATTTTACAGCTTTTAAATCCTTGTCAGCGCGATATCTCAAGAAGGAGTTGACCGATTTCAATCATTCTTGGCACCGAGGTTCCTATTGGGGATACGCCGACACCAGTCGATTTTGGTGACCTTCACATACCTTTCAAGGTCGTTACAATTGAAAACAGTTTAGTACCAAAACTTTGTTACCACGACATCTCAAGGAGAAGTTGACTGATTTCAACACTGATTGGGTGACTTTGATATATTTCTCAAGGTTGTTGTGATCCAAAGTCATTTGGAACTGCCGAAACCTTGTTACTTTGTTACCTTCTTTCTTTCTCATTGACCCGATAAAGACATATAGAGCTAAGTTTACCCATTATACATTTGGTTCAGTTTATGAAGTCAATTGTTTAAAAACAAGTACATTTGGTTCAGCTTATAAACTAAATTGTTTAAATACATTTCATGTTAACAATGCATTTCAGACCACCGCTGTGTTCACAATATCTGGACTTTTTCTCCAGGTATTCATTATAGTCTGAAATGCACTGTCGAGGGAGATACATTAAAACATAGCCATTTATAATTGCTATACCTATTGATAGCAATATATGTTTTGACTATAGTGACCCCATAAAATCAGTGATATGGTGAAGTTTGTTGTATCTCTTGTGTGGTAGAGCCTCCTCTCCAGTTTTGTCTCATTGTATAATAACCCAAGCATATAACCTGATATCCCATTTTCCATCATTCATCCATATCATATGGTTACAATAACTGATTACAAAAAGCGGCGGGGGATATGGTCACGTTAGTGACAACCTCTTGTTCTACTAGCCTTGTTTATTTAGTCGAATGATTACCGTAGCAGGTCAGTGTCAATAGCTTACTTATTTTGTTTTATCGTTGAATTTACATTATGTAGACATTAGTCATTGATGTCTGGGTTGACATCTAGTATATTTTCATCACATCCTGTCAGGAGTTTGAGTAAATTTTGTTTAATGGTTGGAAAGTTTTAACGCGTCGGCTGCGTCGTTCAGGCAATGAAATCCCCACATTGTAGTCAACCTGAGGTCCTCTCATCTGAAATGACTGGCTATGGAGAATAAATGGCTTACAAAAACTGTTAATCACGTCGTGTTCAGAGAAATACTGCTTTCGGTCTCTTGCATCCTACCTCACCTGAGTCCTGAGCCAGAGCAGCCAGATCAGCTGACTGCAATAACCGGGCTGCACTTCATCTTGTCATGAGACTACTTTAAAGGCACATTCTTTACTACAGCCAAGGCAGCAGTGGGCTTGAAATAGAGTCATTCTGTGGGATTTATTGATCCGGGGGTATTTCATTAGTAGCAGTGGAAAGTGCCGTGATGCGGGCAAATGTGAAACCACCTGTTCCACCCCCTATGCCTTTGCAGATTAAAGTTGTTACTGCAGTGCAGTCCATCTCCCTTTCCCTGGCCTTTTCACTGTTGGGTAACATCCTACCAGTTGGAAGGGCTGGCAGACTGACACGCTGCTGTTACCTCACTGCATGATGGTTTTTTTTAATCTAGCCTTCCTGTGCAGTTAAATGTTCTCCTTGTGTTCATGTGGGTGTCCCTCAGGTCGAAGAAAAGTGTGCCAGGCTAATTGAAGACTCGAAATTGCATGTTGGTATGAGCATGTGAATGAATGGTGATTGACACCTAGACTTACCTAGGAGGAGTACGGAGGGTTACATGATATAATCTTGAAAAGAGTGCTGAAAATGTTATTAAACAATAAATACGTACCAATTGGATAAAATGGCCCCAATTTTAAATATCAGGTCTCACCGATTCAGGCTCTGTGGAAGTGGGAATTTTTCTTTATTAATAATTTAGTTTTATTTTTGGGCCAATTAGCATAATTTAGCTACGCTTCTCAGGCTGTCAGGCTACTTGTGAATTAACCCCACTACCCGACTGAGACAATTTTCAATTCTTTTAAAGGCTGCCTGTAGAGTGTTGTCTTCATTCACATTACAGTTTCACATCACAGATTCCTTGAGCAAATGGTGAAGGAGGCCGTATTTCTTTTACCCGGGATTGACCTGTGTACATCTGTTTTGCAGCCATTGTGGATGATGAGAGGCTGTCTGCAGAAGAAATGGATGAGAGAAGGAGGCAGAACATTGCTTACGAATACCTGTGTCACCTAGAGGAAGCCAAGCAGTAAGTACCACTGTGGAGTTTACATGAGTCACTTAAAGAAAGCCAAGTGATAAATACTTCAGTGGAGTTTATCTGTGTTCCCAAGAGAAAACCAAGCAGTAAGTACCACAGCAGAGTTTACAGTGTTACTTACAGGAAGCCAAGCGTAAGTACTACTATGGAGTAAACCTGAGTCACTTTGAGAAAGAGACGCACAAGGACTGCAATGGAATGAACCGTGTCACCTAGAGGAAGCCAAGCAGTAAGTACTGCAGAGGAATTTACTTGTGTTGGACAGCAATTATGATTTTATTTAAATTTTTTGTGTTGTGCAGACAGTGAACATTGACTGTTTTTAGACGGTTGCTCTTTTTTTAGCTTGCAGTGACAGGGCAGTCACAATTGTCACATGATTTTGTGATTGTGATTATGTGAGCCAATCACAATTATTTTTCATAATTGTCTGTTTGCATATTTTAAAGCGCATGCAGTAGTACTGGTTAAGTTAGCCCAAGTGTCCTTGTCATCCACTGTCCTACAATACACTGGTCATACCTATTATTTATTCACTGGTAGAGAGTGGTCAACTTATGTCAGACAGCTGGCAAGCTTTTTATGTTCAGCTGAAAATTTGGCAAAATGCATGCACAAAGGGTTGAACCAAACGACTCCAGTTTTTAGGAGTTCAGAGGAAAGCATGATTTTTAGTGAAGGAATGATGGATTTTGGTGTGAAGGAAAATACTTCAGCACTGGTTACATTTTCGATTCAAATTTTCTGATAAAGGACATCCAATTTGAGGAGCAGATTTGTCAAATTTAGAGAAAAAAAATTGTTAGTTGAAAGCAGCAACACAAAAATCTGAAAAATTATTTGAAGAATCGCCATCCCAATCAATATGCAGAATTTGCTAACTTTAAAGCCACTGCAGACCCTTCCCAACAACCTGGAGTGGATTTTTATCGTCCTAGCATAATTAGGTTGGGGAATATTTCGTCATTGCGGTTGTCTGTCTATCTGGTCATTTCGTTTTTGGAGCAAAACTTGAATACTGTTTCATATTTTTTAACAAAACTCGCTGTGCGTATTAGGCAGGTCGTAGATTGATATTTTGGTATTTCTGGGATTAGATTGCGGGGGCTGGGGGGATATGTCATCTTCTGATGACTCTTTTTTTTTTTTTTTTTTTTGCTTGGATGACCAAATATAGCCTGGAATCCATACTAATAAAGTTCTGGTTGCTCCCAACGGTCACTGACTTATCAGTCTGGCCTCCGTCGTATAGCCAGCGTTTAGCCCTTACGTCACTAATGAAGTGAATATATGAATATTCATGTTTTCTGCTCTTGGCGAGAACCACCAATCGAATATGAGTTGGCTGGCCAGCAACGGCATTTGTGAATGTTATTTGACATGAGCTTAAAAATTAGATTGTGGCTTGCTTGCGTTTACTCTTGGAGTGGTTGTTAGGTTTTGAACAGGATAATGTTTGGCCATATCTGCATTTTGTTTATTTCAGTGGGATTCCCCGGTATAATAAAGGCTAAATTAAATAATACTCAAATTACATAACGTATTTCACTGTAATTGGCATTAGCTATAGCTCGAAGGGCATGATTGCATCAGCTAGATTAAAGTGATACTCCACCCAAAAACTATAGTTTGTATATCAATTACTCACCATTAGATGTCTTGAATGTACAAAGTTGTTCTTCACCTGGCGCAACTTTATGGCCACTGGAGAGTTTTGAAAAATTATCCAAATTCCTTTTTTGCTGGAAGCAAATGGGGTCACCTAGTAGCAATGGGAAAACTCCACAAAACGTCTGTTGACAAACTTTAAAACCATCGTCCAACGCATCGTCCAGTATAATCCAAATCTGCTTGGTCCACTCGTATGCTCAGAACTCTAGAAACGCGGTTATTTTTCGCTAAAAATAATAAAATGCCACATTATTCTTCAAGTAAGCTAGCGCATTCAACGGAAGTCCCGCCTTCCGGCTCGTTCATTGCCCAGAGACTCTGCTACTATTCAGATGAATAGGCCTACTCGTATAAACACGAGCCGGGAGGCGGACTTCCGTTGAATGCAGACCTGTGGTATTTTTTATTTATTTTTAAGTCTGTCTAAAAAAGGGGGGAGGGGGGCACCCTTGCGACTGTGAGCCAATCACAGGTCTCGCATGGAATCTGTGCGAATTTATGGAAGTGAAACGCTGGTCTACTGACTGAGGCCAGACGTACAAGCAAGTGACCGTTGGGAGCGACTAAATCTTGATACGGATGGATTCCAGGCTAGACCAAGTACAAATGCGGCAGCACCAGTCCCAACGGAAAACTTTCTTTAGTTAAATAAGTAAATAAGTTGTGGGCTTTGTATAGAAACTGCTCATTACTATCCCCCGCCACACAGTGGATTAGGATGTAGGAATGAGTGTTTTCATTCTGCTCGTCCGTTTGTCCATGCGACTATCCGTCGCACTTCTTTTTCCAGGCCAGAACTAAACCGTTCAAAATTTTGTATATCCGTCTTATTGTATAGATGTGCCCGATCGTACTTCCATCTCTCTTCCTGCCTGTCTGTCCATCCTTCCACTGTGTTTTGTTTCCAGGCCAGATATCAGCCACCTTGTTCTTTTCCGGGCCAAAACTCCTCAACTGTTCAATATTTATTTCCCCGCCTGCAAAAGTGCAGGAGGGGTTATGTGTTCGTCTTCATTTATTAGCTCACCGGCCCTATGGACCGATAAGCTATTGTAGTGGTGTGGCATCCGTCGTCCGGAACATTTTTTTTTTTTTTGGCATGATGAATTTTTGTGTAAATCTGCAGTAACATACTACTAGGCCATATCTCCAGACGTTTTTCTCGGATTTTTGATTTAATCATTTTTGTCCGTTTTATAGGCCCTTGAAATTTTGGCTCCAATGTTAAAGATAGGACTGAGAAATTTTCAAAAATTATTTCTCAAAAACTGCGTGATAAATTTTTTTCTAAATCAGGCAATCAACTTACCTTGGTACCATCAATGTACAGTGCGAGCGCCATTTTGATTGAATGGACGGAAGTGGGTCTATTGGGGGCGCTTTACTTTATGAATATGCAAGATGGCCTGTGGAGGCCAAATGGTTGCAGATAGATGAAGTTTGTATTGTCGACATATAGGAAGTCATATATGACATTGGCTATGTTAAAGTTGACCTCAGATGACTTTGAAAGGTCAAACTCGAGGTCAGGGAATATATAAACAATGTTAAAAGATATGACTTGAAATTTCTAAAATTATTTCTCAAAAACTGATAATGTTTTTTCTAAATCTGGCAATCAACTCACCTTGATTCACTTTATGTACAGTGCGAGTGCCATTTTGATTGAATCGACCAAAGTGGGTCTAGTGGAGGCGCTGTACTTTAACATTGGGTCTTATGGAGAATGGGCCAAATCGCCTGTGGAAGCTAAATGGTTGCAGATAGAGATTAAGTTTGTATTACTGACATATAGGAAGTAATATATGACCTATATTTTGGCTGTGGTAAAGTTGACCTCAGATGACCTTGAAAGGTCAAACTTGAGGTCAAACAAAATGTTACAATTTTCAAAGGTTTCTAGGCTTGAAAATATTGACGATTGGGAACATATGTGCATTGAACACTTATAGGAAGTCATGTATGAACTTTCATTTGGTGGCCTGGAACTTGACCTTCGGCAACCATCGAAGGTCAAACTTCACATAGTGAAATTTCAATGACCTCTATCACCAAAACTATTACAGATAGAGCTTAGGTTTGTATTATGGCCATATAGGAAGTCATGTATGAAGTTTCATTGGGTGACCTTGAACTTGACCTTCAGTGACCTTCAACGGCCAAACTATACAGTGAAATTTCAATGACTTATATCAGCAAAATCCTTACAGATTGAGTGTAGGTTTGTATTGGAGAAGTATAGAAAGTCATGTATGAACTTTCATTTGGTGACCTTCATATTGACCTTTGAAGGTCTAACTTGACCTAGAGAAAATTGAATGACTTCTGTCACTGAAAAGGTCACAGATGGAGCCAAGGTTTGTGTTACTGACATAGGAAGTCACATATGAACTTTCATTTGGTGACATTCAGGTTGACTGTTGATGATATTTGAAGGTCAAACTTGACATAATACAATTACAATGACTTGTCTTGCCAAAACGGTCACAGATGGAGTCTATGTTTGTATTCCGGACATATAGGAAGTCATATATGAACTTTCATTTGGTGACCTTAGTATTGACCTTCAAAGGTCAAATGTGACCTAGTGAAAATTCAATGACTTGTTTCACTAAAACGGTCACAGATGGAGCCCAAGTTTGTGTTACTGACATCTAGGAAGTCACACATGAACTTTCATTTGGTGACATTCTACTTGACTGTCAGTGACCTTTAAGGGTCAAACTCCACAGTGAAATTACAATGACTTGTATCACCAAAATGGTCACAGATTGAGCCAGGGTTTGTATAGAGACATTTAGAAAGTCATATATGAAGTCCATTTGCTGACCACAACTTGACATTCTGTGACCTTTAAAGTTCACAATTGACATATTGAATACATATTGACATATTTTAATGACTTGTATCACCAAAACTGCTTCAAAGCTTATGATTTTATTACAGAAGGTTTTATAAATGTATGTGAACTTTTATTTAGTGACCTTGACATTGATTTTCATTGATTCAAATGTCAAACTTCACATGAAATTTTCATAACTTGTATCATCGCTGTAAGACTACTTGCCGGTAAGCTACAGGACCCTTGGTCCTATTTTTTATTTATCTGCGTGTGTGTTTCTCTGTGGACAGCCTACAGCCCGCTGTTTTGGTCGGATCGTTTTCATATTTCACAGAGGGGTTGGTAATGGTCCAAGTGAGAAGTGATTAGTTTTGGGTGCAGATCCCGATCAAACTGTGGATTCTGGATCACTTTGAAAATTTTGTTAACATTGGGAGATAGGGCGAATTTCGACATTTTCTTTAATAACTCTATCAAAAACATATTGAATCACTTGAACATCAATACACTATAGCCCTCCAGGGAGGGCAACAACCATTGGTAGTTTGAGTCGGATCGGATCTGACAGATAAAAAACCTCTAAAATATCGGCCATATTTGAAGGTCGTGGGCATGGGCGGGGTATGTGGCCTCCGGACGCACCCTCTAGTTTATTTATATCTGTGTGTGTTTGTCTGTGGACACCCTACAGGCCATACTTTTGGTCGGATCGTTTTCATATTTCACTGAGGGGTTGGTAATGGTCCAAGTGAGAACTGATTAGTTTTTGGTGCAGATCCGGATCAAACTGTGGATTCTGGATCACTTTGAAAATTTCAGGTGCGGGGTATGTGGCCTCCGGACACACCCTCTAGTTCTCAGTGAAATTCTATGGATGCATTTTATTATGTAGATGTGCTTTTTCATACTTCAGTTCGTTATCCTGTTCTTCTGTTCGTCCCTGCACCTTGTTTTATTTCTAGGCGAGATATCAGTCATCCTGTTCTTTTCTGGGCCAGAAGTGCTCAACCGTTGAATATTTCTCAGCAAA
The DNA here is from genome assembly GCA_029692085.1 of Gymnothorax javanicus. Taxonomy (NCBI): domain Eukaryota; kingdom Metazoa; phylum Chordata; class Actinopteri; order Anguilliformes; family Muraenidae; genus Gymnothorax; species Gymnothorax javanicus. The sequence continues at coordinate 34,245,223 of CM056194.1, read as the reverse complement.
ATTTAATATGTGGATACATCTTAATGTTTTGCTGTGCCTTTTCATACTTCCATCCCTCCCTCTGTCCGTCCTGCCTCCGTGTTTTGTTTCCAATCTGGATATTAACAATCCCGTGTTAGGGTATCGGAGTACTTCATGCTTGTTTATATCATATTTTTTGTCCAATATGTATAATTTACATAGCAGAAAAGACTGGCAGAATTTTATTTCAAATTAGTTTATGCCATAGTCTTCATTTACAATTTATTTTCATTTTCAAAAATGGCTTGTTTTTCATTAGTTGTGGATTTTAATGTAAGTTTTATATTAACTGTAGTAGGGCTGGGACGATTCTGAATCGATTTTTTTTAAGGCGTAGTACCACCACCTGCTACCATGGGGCGAACATCCGAGCATTCCCTTTTCCTTTATTAAACCCGACGCAGGTTGAACGAAAGTGCCAAACATCAAAGGGCATGTGAAATGCTTCCGGAAAAAAACTTGACTGACATTAGTATTTTTTGGCGACATGCTGCACGGAGCCAAGTAAAGGACTACAGAATCGTCTCCTATTAACCAATTAGGTTACTCTAAGAAAAGTAACCTGTTCCAGTTTACTTGCTTGATTAGCAATCAAATGGTGGATGCGTTTACTCTCTAAGTTGAATGAGTAGAGCTGTTTATTAAGACAGCATGTTTGATTGCTGCATTTTCACATTTAAATGGCCACAGAACAGCACAGCACGAACACGATTGCCATTGCCACGCCATTTCGTGCCACTGTGATAAGTTATATCTCACATTCACGTTTCATCCGCTTTACAGAATGTTTTCCATCTTTTGTATTTTTTAGACGCTTGAAATCCAGGGCGATCTAAAAACAAATCTCTTTATTATTATTTTATCATTATAGATCTCCTAAAATACTACTATGAGAGATTAAATGCAGAGTTGGGATGGTATGCTGAACGAGGATTTTTTTTTTTTTTTTTTTTTTTTTTAGTGTGATTAGACCACTTGCCCTCATGGGGTGTGTAGGCAGTCGTGTGTAATTTCTTGAAACATACACACCTGAAGCGGCTTAAAACGATTTAAAATGCCGTCGGGAAGAAGCCTGAGTTTAGATTTCGCTAATTGCAGGTGCTCCGCCCTTCCCACAATCTGCCCCATGTACTTGTCCTAAATAACATTCAAGCAATTTCAGTAGCCTGTATGATTAAGATGGGTTGGTGAAAAGCAGACAAACCCTAACTATAATTTGAATAATTTTAAAAAAATCTTCCTCTGACTCATTGTTAGAGTGAAAGAATGCCTATAATTTGAATAATTTTAAAAAATCTTCCTCTGAATTAAACATCTCTCATTGTTAGCATTTTTCAACTGACATTATTAAAAGATTAATTTAAAACAGACTTGTAATAAAGATAAATCCTGGATTTTTTTCGTCTAAAAAATACAAATAGGAAAACATTCTGAAAAGTCGGATGAAGCGTGAATGTGAGACACAATTATGTCAATCAAGTTTTTTTCCGAAGCATTCACATCGAATGTTTGGCACTTTCGTTCAACCTGCGCCGGTTTAATCAAGGAAAAGGAAAGCTCAGATGTTTCCCCATGGTAGCAGGTGGTGGTACTACGCCTCAAAAAAAATCGATTCAGAATCGTCCCAGCCCTAAACTGTAGGCCTATGCAACTATTTAGGCCTGCCATTTTGTGAAGCATTTGTATGAGAAGAAAAGTGGCAATTAAATCATTTATCTTGATTATTTGTTTGACAGTAACTGTCAACCATGTTTTTATAACTGTGACAGCCCAATGCAGTGGCTACATATGCAGCATTGATTGGAGTCACAGCAGTGTGTCTGGGAGTATAAGACATCTTTCCATTCTGCATGAGGCTCGATGTTCAATTTGCTGATCTCTTTTCTCTGTCTATGAAATCTTGTATGAACGCAGCTCTCTCACAGCAGAAGTGGTTTAAAGGACGAGATTTGTTTTCTGTCTCCCGTAGTGTCAAAAGTCCATTAAATGTGTAATGAATGTTATATCTTAGTTTTATGGAGCTGAAATTATATGTAGCTCAAATGATATTCAGTTTTGCATCAAGTAAATGAATGCTATAAAGGCTATATGCCATCGATTTATTTAATGGAGCTGGCCAATGGGTCTTTATGAGGTTGTTCAAAAGAGTGTAGCTTTATCATGATGCGATTATGAGTTTAATTTTATTTATTTCTTTTACTTAACCTTTATTTCATCAGCCTAAATATTGAGAACAATGACGGCCTGTCACGTGCCAGAAGATGCTTGTAAGGAGTAAAGAAGGGAGAGGGGACGAACAATAACCAGGGCTCGATTTCACGACGGCACTCGCAACAAAAGCCGCCGTATATTACTGTCTTTGCCGCCAAATACACATAAAAACCATGGCAATGTTTTGCCGCGATAAAAATTGCCAGTGCCCTTACGGCTTAATTCACTCACCCAATGTTGCCCGGACGGCCGGTGGCCCGGCCGGGCGTAGCAGGCTGGGTGGTATCCAATCTTGATGATCCCCAAGACTTTTTGGAAAATATTCTGTGGACGGACGAGACAAAAGTTCAACTCTCTGGAAGGTGTGCGTCCCATTACATCAGGCGTAAAACTAACACAGCATTTCATAAAAAGAACATTATACCAACAGTCAAACGTGGTGGTAGTGTGATGGTCTAGGGCTGCTTTGCTGCTTCAGGACCTGGACGACTTGCCGTAATTGGTGGAACCATGAATTCTGCTCTCTACCAGAAAATCCTGAAGGAGATGGTCCAACAATCAGTTTGTGACCTCAAGCTCAAGCGCACTTGGATTATGCAGCAGGACAGTGATCCAAACACACCAGCAAGTCCACCTCTGTATGGCTTTAAAAAAAAAAAAAAAAAAAAAATAATAAAGGTTTTGGAGTGGCCTAGTCAAAGTCCGGACTTAAATCCGATTGAGATGCTGTGGCATGACCTTCAACAGGCCGTTCACTTGAAAACCCTCCAATGTGGCTGAATTAAAACAATTCTGCAAAGAAGAGTGGGCCAAAATTCCTCCACAGCGATGTGAAAAACTCAGTGCCAGTTATCGCAAATGCTTGATTGCAGTTGTTGTTGCAGAGGGTGGCACAACCAGTCATTATGTTTAAGGGGCAATTACTTTTTCACATGGGGCCAGGTAGGTTTGAATAGCTTTTTCCCTCAATAAATGAAATCATCATTTAAAAACAGCATTTTGTATTTACTCGGGTTGTTTTTGTCTAATATTAAAATTTGTTTGATGATCTGAAATATTTAAGTGTGACAAATATGCAAAAAAAAAAATCAGTAAGGGGGCAAATATTTTTTCACAGCACTGTACCTTTGTGATTTATGGGCCATATTTTAGCAGGGTTATTGTGCACATTCTTCTTTCTTATGTTGTGTGCCAGGCTTCCTGTGTGCTGCAGTTAGGGGCAGCGTGATCTACACGAGCACCTGTGGTTAGAGGAAGCGTGCTTCTGCTGCTGAGTCTTGCAGCGCTCAGTTCCACACTTCAACCGCATGCTTGTCACCATTCCTGTTACAGCGCATGCAAGTGTGGAAACTGCTGATTCTTACTGAACCTGGAATTGGATGTTCCTATCCTCATTCCACAGTGCATGCTTTTCTTACACTTTGAAAGGGTTTAAGATTGAAGTTAACCATTAAACTTGGTTCAACTAAGAATTTGCTCACACTCGCCCTGGCAGGCTCTTTGAAAGATGATCTTTTGTCGCTCACTTTGCTGTTGTATCAGATTGTCTGGTTGAACTGGGGATGTTTAAAAAAATGAATTTGTTCATTTTCTTTATCTTGTAATGCGGCAGATAGCTAAACCATGTCATTTTTTTCACTGACATTGTGTCATTACATGTGAATCAAGGTTTTTTTTTTTTTTTTAATAACTTGAGGATACTGGCATCACCTGACAGAACAATGCCATGTGCTGGCTTCAAACTTTTTAATGACAAAGCACTGCTTTTACCCTTATCTTGACTATTTTCTCTGCCTATTGAATGCTCCCAATGGCATAGGTGATGTTTCCTGCCATCCTAAACTGAAGACTTGTTCCAGGAAGGATTATGCCTCTGGCTGCTAATCAGTCTCTTCGGGGACAGAGGAGTGGTTTACCATTGCCTGGGTGTTAGGGAGAGCAGTCTTCCTGTAATCTATGTCAATCAAAGGTGGGAGGGAAATAACCTTGTGGAAGATTTTTGCGGACATAAAACATGTCTTGTTGCTGTACTGTCAGCTACATTGTTGATATAGATTGTCTATTACATATGCTGGAAGAAACCATAGTTCTTAGGCTGGTTTGATTATTGTCAATAATGCAAATTAACACTAACTCCACTGGGGCTAGACAAGGATTAAGTGTGACTCTGGACTAAAAACTTTCCCCAATAGCTGTGCCTGCCAAAAAGCAGACAGTCTCGAGCGAGAACTGACTCTCGTCCAAGAGCCCAGCCCACTGAATTGTAGTCGTTTGTAGGCCAGCATGAGGAAGAAATGTGATTTGCAGTTGGATGATCCGAGGGCGATACGTGTTGCAATATATCCAGTATTAATCTGTGAAGTCAATCCAACAATATTTTAGTTTAGAACCAAAAATAGGGGCATATCTGTGTCGCCCATGGGAATAGCTCTTGCTGGGTAGACAAAAACAAAAAACATCACTGCAGCCTCTCAGTGTGTTACTTCCCAATGAGTGGTAATGTGTGCAGATTAAGCAGCATTGAGGATGGTACTTCACAACCAAGCATGACATGCAGTCGCCATATTAGTTTAGTTTGACTATTTTCAGAAATTGTTAATACTTAGCTACAGATTCCAGAATTGCAGTTTATTCATTGACATTTGAAAATGGAGATGTCAATCAGTGATAATTTATCTGCAAATTCGACGTTATATTGCTCCTTATTTGAAAGGCAGTCTGTTGTAAAATGAGGGACTCGCAAGCAGATATGAATTAAATATTTTGGATTACATATTAGTATGGATTATTTTATTGCATTTTGTTCTTCCTGTAAAGCACTTTGTGATTTTATTCTGTGAAAAATGCTATATAAATAAAATGTACTTACTTACTTAATAAATGTGGGTAGCTCTTTCATGCTGACAAACATAAAAAAGTAACGATAATGCCACAAGGGAAAAAGAGGTGGGGAGGTTGAGCAAGGCTGTGGGAGGGAGCAGGTCGAACAAACAGAGCTGATAGGTGTGAAATATGCAAAGCAGGTGTAGATGTAGAAATTATCCAGAATTTCAAACTGCTGATGCCTGAGCTGGAGGGTCTTCATAGTCAACCTTCCGTGGGCTGTTGGATACAGTGGGGGACCAATGTACAGGTAGATTAAACTGGGAAAAAGTATTTTCCATAATAAAGGACCTTTCAGACTAACAAAGTTCCTTATGAGGCTTTGCTGATATTGTTTGAGCTTCATTTTTGAATGACGGAGAGTATATTGTATAACAGGGAGTACTCATTCCTGGTAGATTTTTAACCAGTGTGTTATTGTGCTGCGGGGAGATAGCTTTGTCTCACAAATGACTGATATGACCCTGTTATTACACCCATCAAATTCTTGGCCTTTGTTTTACAGATTGCGGTCATCCGTGCTTAATTATCCTGTCCTGTACTGGCAGCCCACTTGGCACTCAGCTGAGGGCAAAATTTAGGTTGTTCGGGTCGAGCCTGTGGCTTGGCACGACTGGAAAAACAATGGTCTTCCCCCATGTGGTGTTGAAGCTGCACTAAACTGCGAAAATGCTACATTTAACCGTGGAATCTGGACCATATGCACCCAATCAACACTGACATGATGGCCTTCTGAAAAGAAAAAATAATCTCCAGCATAAGTTATCAATTTGAAATTTCACGATCCTTTCTGCTCAGAACTGTCCATGCCTCTTGCTCATAGCTCTAGTCCAACAAACGACAAACACAGAAAATATGGAAGCAGGCTTCTCATTGAGATTGCTGATGACTTTGAGAAAAGATCTATTGCTTGTACTCGGAACAAGTCAGCGTGAACAATATATCAACAAAATTTAAACTTGGCTGCTAGACTGCAATCTTACCATCTTCAATGCCCTCAATGGTGCGAAGGTGGACCATGCAAATAGGCAAACGTTGGAGGACATGGTGAGAGTTTTCATTCCCACGTTTACACTTGACATAACTAGCTAGCTCGATACAGTTTGATTTTGATTGTATCGTGCACGCACAGACTGCGAGCTTTACTCTCACTTGCGTGGCTATTTTGAGCAGAGTATTTTCACTTTAATTACCAGTAGGAGGAGAAAAACGATGACATGCTGTATATTTTGACCTGGGCTGCCTGAAACCTCAGAGACAAGCCAGAGAAAATCAAAAATTGATGGCAACTAACTTTCATTTTTTTTTTTTTTTTTTGTTTTAACAAGCTGGCGCCTAAATTTTGACCAATGAATTCAGTATTATGGTACTTGAAGTCCCTTATATGAACTTGTTGACAGCAACTGAATGGTCAAAAATGGTTTATAGTTCCTGTAAGATGGCTGAATTCGGCAGCAGTGTGCCCTCAGAAGAGGCTGCAGTGTGCTGGCATGTCAAGTTGTTTGCCTTGTGATATTTTTTCTTTCCCTTTCCACAGTGAAGTGCTGTTTGTTCTCTCATAGTACTTGGGTGTAGGTTCATTGTGTTTTGTTTACTACTCTTGTTAATCCCGTGTGTGCTTTGCCGTTACTGCAGGAAACTGGAAGAGAGGAAGTGAAACTACACGTGTCCATTTCAGTTAGAGGTGGGCTGTGCTGAGGGTGCACACCAGGCTTCTCTAGATCAGAAGTAGAAGGTTTTGTGCATTTGGTTCAATTGACAGCAGACATCTTGGGAAGTGAGATGACCATTTACTTTGGGAGGAGTCAGAGCGGTTACGCTGGTGTGATTTTCTTCCCAGTTCACCCGAGGTGCTGGAGGAAGTTGAGGTATGGCTGTGAGTCAGGGCAGTGAAAAGCTTTTGAAAACAGTCAGCACATTTATTATCACCGGAGTATGAAATCTGTGCCATTGTCCTCACTTTGTTGGGTCAGTTGACTTGTGATTCCCCGTTATTTATTTATTTATTTATTTTATTTATTTTGTCATCCCTCACCATCACATAAAATTATGCCAAAATACTGTTGGGGGTTGGAAGGAAATGTGCCCTGCTGAAGAGGGAAGAGAACCTGAGAACTGAGCTGCTCACAATGCTGTGGATCAATTTCGCTGTGGTTGTTGCACACCACCAGATTACAAAAAGTCTGGTCACAATTCAAGTATTAAGTTTGAAGTTATTGAACATTCACTCAAAGTTTCAGCTGTATGTTTGCACATTTAAAATGCCTCAGTCAAGTCCTGTTGGATCTTTGGCAGCTAACGTATGTATTAACCCCTTCATGAAGAAGCCAAATTAAGCTAATCCTTGCCTATGTAAGCATGACCCATATGTAAGGCTTTATAACTCTGTATTTGGGTCAATGACGTGACATTGTCTGAGTGCACTACTTTGGTTTAAAATAATTTTAAATGATTCATAGTAAGCATCATTTTATTCTATAAAACCTGTTTAATTTGAACATATTTCCAGTGTATCATAAAAATGATAAATATTTTATGTTTTGCCATCTCAAACCCTCAAAAAGGTCAGGTGGCGCAACCGTCCGAGCAAGTTAACACTGTGAAATGTATTAAATACGTAATTTAAAATAAGAATTAATATAATACACTGCCCTGCCAAAAAAAGTCATGGTTTGGAAATTAATGAACAAATTCTATAATTGGGTCATTATTGCAGTTATTAATGTTTCAGCTGGCAATAATCATTTTAACCCTGACTGATTAAGCGCGTCGCTACTCATTTCTTTAAAAATCATGTCGGAAGACACATCCCTTGATGGTGGGAAAAAAAGATGTTACAGTATTTCAGAACGGGCAAGTTATTGGCCTGTATTTAGCAAAGAAAGCCATGAATGACAAAAACAAGTATGAGGAATCATTTTCACAAACAAATTTGCCACCACAAAGTCCTGACCTTAAACACATTAAAAGTTATTGGAATGTGCTCAAGAAAGACCACCGAGTGGTTCAACCATTATGTCGAGAAGACAAGATCTTGGCCAAAAATTATGGCATTTCTGATCGAAAATAAATGTTCTGGCATTGCATATAGTTGTCAAAACAATGACAAGGTGAATATGCATTGTAATCAAAGCTACAGGGGTTCCAACTAAATATTTGAGTGTGCAACTTTTTTTTTTGGCCGGGCAGTGTATTAATATGGGGGCATAATTTTATGTTGAAAACCTTTCAAATAAACAAAGTTTAATGGTTTAATTGTTCTTAAATTGTTTCAAAACCAAAATACCCGCCCCCTACAATAAAGAATCCATAAGTTACTTTTAATACCCAGCTCAATTACAAAATAGTAATGTTTTAGGCAGAGTAGACACTCATAACATAACATAACCTAACTAAAAAAATTATTCAGAAAAAAAATTATTCAGAAAAAAAATAGGTAAGTATGTTGTTTTTCAAGAAACTTTTGGTTGCGCCACCTGACATTTTTTGGCTGGTGAAATTGCAAATACAGCCTAAAACCTTACTAAAACCCTGTAAATGTTGTGCAACCATTAAGAGTTGTTTAAACACACTCTTCCAACTTCAAATAAATGTATTCTGTACATTTTTAAAGATTCATTTAAAAAAACATTTTTAAAAGGCTTATTTGTCATTGACCCATTTAAGTGTCAGAGAGACTGGAAAAATGATTTCAGTGAAGCAAGACACTTGTATCATTTGGAATTAATAAGTATTTCTGTATATTTTCATAATTTCGGGATGAAAAAAGTGCTGCAAATACGGAGAAGTCATGTTTTGCCATGAAATACTGAGAAATCGATAATGACTTGGAGGTAAAGTAAAACAATGCATTTCCTGGATCATAAACTCATTGACCGTAAATGTGCATCTGAGGGTGATTCTCAGAACTGGTGATAATCTGTGAAGCTAAACATAAGCGGCCCCCAGCCTCCCCAAACAGCTAAATATAAAGAGATTTTTGCTTTTGTATGAATTATAAATACTACAATGCTTTACTACCAGGCAACTGTTTTGACGTGTGCTACAAACAAATGCAAGGGGATATTATGATTTTTTAATCTTTTTTTTTGACAGCTAAAATGAGTGAGGCTTGTGAAGTACCAGTCCATTTGTTCTCCAATCTAAACAAAATTCCTCCCTTCTGAAGTATTATAGACTGGGTCACCCCAAAATGAAAAATATTGCAAACTCCTCACAGACTCCAATGCCGCCCCATAAAATGGTTTTCTGTTGTACACTATGCTATACTCCAATATATACCATGACCATTAATTTCATTGTAATGGCATGATGTTTTGCAAATGTCTCTCACCATTTCCGATCAATCAGTGAGCAAATTAACATTAATTTTGGGCATAACGTGTGTTACTCTACCAGCAATTCTGCAATTGATGCGACTCTGGTTGTGTTTGGTACAAAGGAAAATCAGCTATGCAAGCAAAAACGAGTTGTCTTTTCCAAGCTGTTACAGAGAACATACAAATGAATATTCAATTTATAGTCTGTATTCCAGATACAATTACGGCATTGTTTAGATTAAATGCCTGCATTTAGGATTACTGCTCTCAACTGGTGGTTGAAGTTAGACTGATGTAAAAATGATTAAAATGATAATTATAGTGAAGGGATTGTGATGTGTTCTTTATGGGCTGAACATGCATAGATATCACTTCATATATCAATACAATTTCTGTGTCTGTGTCAAATGTCTTAAACTAGCCTATCAAAACAAAAACATTGCCAAATTCAGGTTAGTTTTCTGAAGTTGTTGCTTAGTCTTAAAATACACTGAACAAAAATATAAACGCCCCATGTCAAATTTTTGAGTTTTTATTAACAAAAAACTGGAACCGGATTCGTCTGTGAATAGCACTCTTCTCCAGCGTGCCAAGGGCCATCGAACGTGGCGTGCGTTGCCCATGCGAAGTCGGTTCCGGCGCTGGACAGCGGTGAGATCCAGACCACGGTGAGGACGCCGAGTGTGCAAGTTGGCTTCTCGCAGGCGGTTACGGACTGTCTGTGGTGTGATGCGTCTGTTGTGCAGGTCAACAGTCTGACCCGCTGTGCGTGCCGCTGATCTGAGCCGATCCTGCAGGTGGACGAGCCGGATGTAGCGATCTTGTGCTGGTGTGGTCACACGTGGCCGACGTGGATGAGGTCGATTTGCAGTACTGCCCGCGTGTCGGAAACGAACTCTCAAACGGCCTATCGTCCGATTGTTAACATTCAGCTGCACAGCGACCGCTCTGGTGGACATCCCTGCATCCAGCATGCCAATGGCATGTTCCCGCATGACCTGAGACATCTGAGGCATGATGACTTTTGACAAAATTTGACATTTTGGGGTGGCCTTTTATTGTTCCCAGTATAAGGAGTGTCTGGGTACTGCTCATTCTGTCTGATCACTGTCTGGAAATGCCACACCCATGTACTGAGTGAAATCACTGCATCACTGAGCAAATGCTCACTGACAGAGAGATGGATTAAAAATGGTACACAAATCAAGAGAAATATCCCAATTGTACAAGTAAAAGTCAGCATATGCTCACTTAGAGTTGTTTACTCCATGTGGCATCAACATTTGACATGGGGCGTTTATATTTTTGTTCAGTGTAGTAATAATATGCATGGTTTGCGTATTAGGAGAGGATTGGTTTAATTTCATGGAACCATACAACACATTCTAGGATCTATTTACTGCTGGTTGAACAATAGGAGGAAGGGGGGGGCCTTTAGTTAAAAATAATGTCACAGATGCAGTCAGTGTGACATGCACTGAGGCATTGTTCTGCACCAGGACGTGGTTCTTGTCAGTAGCGGAGGTCCTTAGCTTCTACAGGATGTGTCAGAGCGGACTGGACTGTGTTCTAGAGGATGGCTTATCTGAGCACAAATCTTCCTGCCTGATCTTCACTCTCTGAGATGTTAGTTCTGTTCCTTTGTGATAGGATTGTGCTTGCAAAGGTGCAAATATAAAGTGTATCACCTGCAGGACTCTTGGAAATTGAATTTTGGATTCATTTTTTATGATTGTTGAAAAATAGTCATGGAAAATTTAACTTTTATATAGTCTTGTTTTCATACCCTCCTTTTTAATTATGGTCAGTGGAGTTAAGGATCTTTTACTCTTTCCAGCTCTTCGCCTTTCCAACTGTCTGTGACCACTATTTTTCGTTATTCTGCGGAATCCGGGTAGTCATTTGGGTTATATATAAACATAAAAGCAAATTGTCTGTGCATTTAGTTTGTGAAAACAAGTGAACAAACAGTTATGAAATGTTGGATGAGCAAAATACAATAGCCCTGGAAAATGGCTTCAAATTCAAAGAATCTGAACTACAATTCCAAAAGCATCTTTGGAGATGATTCCTTTTTATCTGAATGCTACTTAGCTGCATGTGTCTGCTCTAAAAGTGCTTAAAGCAGCAGAGCTATGCAAAGTAAGCCTCTAAAGCAAGATGAGGATACTAACAGAGTTCCAAATATACTGCCTGGCCAAAGAAGTCGTCATTTGGATTTGAATAATCAAATACTTATGAGCCTATGATTGAGTCATTATTGCAGCTGCCAAAAATTCTCCTAACCCTGACTGATGCAGTGTGTACATTCTCATTTCTCAAACAACCATGTTGAGAGACGTATCCCGTGGTCGTGGAAAAGGTGTTTTTGTGTTTCAATACTGCCAAATTACTGGCCTGCATCAAGCTGAGAAAATTACTGTGGGGATTGCTGGAATCGCTGGAATTGGGTTTAGAACTGTCCGATGCATTATTAAAATTTGGAACGATATTGGTGAACTGTCAACTTCATAGAAGAAATGGTCCGGAAAATAAACACAAATAATCATGATTGGACATCACTAAAATGCTTGAAGTCTCATTGGAAAAATCCACGGTTGAACTCATGACTATGTTTAATTGTGAAAGTAAGAGCATTTACACATGCACAATGTCAGAAGAACCTGCAGGATTGGGAATAAATACCTGTGGCCACAAGAAAACCACTTGTTAGTGAGGCTAATCTGAAGAAAAGTGACTTGGGGAGCATAACAATGGGACTATGGAGCAGTCAAAAAGGGTCATGTGGTTTGAGTCCAGATTTATCCTATTCTAGAACGATAAGTGTGTCAGGGTAAGAAAGGAAGCTCCTAAAGCTGTGCACCCGTCATACATTGTGCCCACTGTGCAAGCCTCTGGAGGCAGTGTGATGATCTGGGGTTGCTTCAGTTGGCCATTTCTTGGCTCAGCAGTCAACAATGTAATGCCGTGATGAAATGAAGTCATCAGACTGCCTAAATCTACTGAATGACCAGTTTATCCTATCAAGGAATTTTTTTATTACCTGATGGCACAGACATTCCAGGATGACAATGCCAAGATACATTGGGCTCAAATTAAGAAGGAGTGGTTCAGTGAGCATGAGGAGTCTTTTCCACACATGAATTGGCCAAAACAGGTTCCTGACCTTTGGGATATGCTGGACAAGGCTTTACGGAGTGATTTCACTCAGCCATCATCAATACAGTATCTTAGCCAAAAATAAATGCAAATCTTGTCAGAAATAAATCATGCAACGTTGTGTAAGATGGTTGAAACAATGCCATAATGAATGCATACCGTGATCAAAGCTAAAGGTGGTCCAAAAAATATTAGTATGAGTTTTTTTTTTTTTTTTCGTCAGGCACATTTGTTGTCATATCATGCTCAGTACCAAAAACAGCAAAAAAAAAAAAAAAAAAAAAGTGTGGCAGCCTGGCAAAGCTCTTTGACAGGGACAGTTGGTTGCTGGGTAGGATAGTTGCTTACAATCACCGAACTGCGACTCTCAAAATAATCACAAAATTGAATCAATTGGTATCAAATGGTTTAAGCTAAAACAGTAAATTGAGAGTTTCACAACGCTGGTGTATTCGTGGCTCAGCTGCCATTCAGAATCCGTTCTTATCTAAGGCTAACACTGTAAAATACATGACATGATGTGAGGAACACAAAACCTCATCTGTTAACCCCATAAACTCTAATTTTTCACATAAGTTCCCCCTAAGTCAGATCAAAGACAGAAAAAGGATTTTTAGCTTACCGGCCCTATGGACCGATAAGCTATTGTTGTGATTTTTCGTCCGTCCGTCCATCCGTCCGTCAGTTGTCGGATTTTGTACATCGTCCAGAACTTTTTTAATGGTATTTTTGGCTTGATAAATTTTCCTGCTCATTTGCCATAACATACTTCTAGACCATGTCTCCAGAAGTTTTTTTGGAATTTTTGTTTTAATCATTTTGTCTATTTTATTGGCCCTCTCAAAAACTGCCTGATAACTTTTTTCTAAATCAGGAAATCAACTCACCTTAGTAACCTCAATGTACAGTGCGAGTGCCATTTTGATTGAATTGACGGAAGTGGATCTAATGGGGTCGCTGTACTTTAACCTTAGGTCTTAGGGCGAATGTGAAAAATGGCCTGTTGAGGCCAGCTAGTTGCAAATAGAGCCTAAGTCTGTGTTATCAATGCATTGTGTTGGAAGTCTCATATGACTCATATTTTGGCAGTATTAAAGTTGACTTCAGATGACCTTGAAAGGTCAAACAATTTCTCAAAATTGTCAGATAACTTCTTTTCTAAATCAGGCAATCAACTGAACGTGGTACCTCAATGTAAAGTGCAAGTGCCTTTTTGGTTGAATCGATAGAAGTGGATCAAGTGGGTGCGCTGCACTTTAACCCTTTTAAACCGGGACAGCATGTGCGCATTTTAAGAAGCCGACACAGACATGTGCGTAATTTTGAAAGTACCGTAATTACTGTAAATTTTGCGCAATAGAAAAAAATTCCAACTGTTCCTGAAAGCTGAGAAGCTGTGCTTCAGCCCAAATACAGGTTACTATGGTAAACATGGCAGCATGATTCTCTGCTGGGATTTTTGCATTAGGCCTTAAAGGGTTAATGTTGGATCTTATGTAGAATATGTGAAATGGGCTGTGGAGGCCAAATGGTTGCAGGTAGAGCATAAGTTTCTATTGTCCTCATGTAGGATGTCGTATAGGACCTATATTTTGGCAGTGATGAAGTTGACCTCAGATTGCCTTGAAAGGTCAAAGTCGAGGTCAAGCGAAATGTTAATGATAAAAGATTGGGCTTGAAATTTCAAAAAATGATTCCTCAAAAACTGTCGGACAACTTTTTTCTAAATCGGGTTATCAACTCATCTTGGCACCCTCAATGTACTGTGCAAGTGCCATTTTGATTGAATCAATGGACGTGGGTCTTGTGGGGGCGCTGTGCTGAAGCCTGTGGTTATATGGAGAATACGCAAAATGGCCTGTGGACGTCAAATTATTGCAGACAGAACTTAAGTTTTTATCATCGACATAGGGGAAGTCATATATGACCCATGTTTTGGCAGTGTTAAAGGTGACCTTAGATGACCTTGAAAGGTCAAACTCGAGGTCAAGCAGAATGAAAACAATGTTAAAAGATAGGACTTTAAATAAAAAAAAATGTCAAAAACTGTGATTTCTTTTTTTTTTTTTTTTTTTTTCCCTAAATTGAGCAATCAACTGAGCTTGGTACCTCCGTGTCCAGTGCAAGTGCCATTTTGATTGAATTGATTGTTGGGGGTCAAGTGAGGGCGCTGTACTTTAACATTGGATCTTATGGAGAGTTTGCTAAAAGGCCTGTGGAGGCCAAATGGTTTCAGGTAGAGCTTAAGTTTGTAATGTCGTCATATTGGAAGTCATATATGACCTGTGTTTTGGCAGTGATAAAGTTGACCTCAGATGACCTTGAAACATCAAACTCGAGGTCGAGAGAAATGTTAAACTTTTCTATATATTGAAAATACAATGACTTGCATCACCGAAATGGTCACAGATAGAACCTGGGTTTGTATTACAGACATTTAGGAAGTCGTATGTGAACTCATTTGGTGGTTCGAAAACTCTGTATTAACACCATAACCATTGCATATTTCGTATATTGCTTTGTAGCCATAACTTCACCTAGGATGACGGCCTTTTGAAAATCAAACTTTCTAAAGTGCAATTTGAATAACATGTTGTACTCAAAACTATTGCAGATATACCGTATACTAGTATAGTATATGTATTCTTAGTATCTGCTTTAAATATGATCATATCTGAACTAAAACTTCAGTAATTGTAGCCCTCAGAAGAAGTCGTGGACACTTCCTTGTGGACGCTGTACAGGCTGTCATTTTTGACCGATTACTTTCATATTTGGTATGGACTTGTGCTATACTTCACTAATGACACCTATCGATTTTGGTTGCCATGGCGACAGTATTGGCCGAATAACGCTCTACAAAGGGGAGAGGCGGGCTTTCAGGGGCTACATCCATGCGGTCGCGGCTGACCAGACTCATATATAATTACTTCTGCCTTGATTTCAAGTTAATAATGTGCATTACAGATCGGGTGCCGGTACGGTACAGGACCCTTGGTCCTACTTTTTTCCTATTGTAGGACAATGTCACATATATTTGCATCTGCTGATGGCAGCGCTTCACTGAAGGTATCTGCACATCATATTTCTACTGGGAGAAATATGCAAACCTAGGATGCCATGTTTTTATGGCCACAACTTTGCATCCAACAAAAAATATTCAGATCTTGTACATCATTTTAAACACATTTCCCTGTAATGCAGCTGGGCATAGTAGTGATTATTGGAAACCTTGGGGGTAAAAACATAATAAAGGGGAGATATGGTTGCTGTTTGTTGTTCTCCCTCCCCTGATATTTCAAACCCTGAAGGCAGATTTTAGCCTAATTTCCAGCTAACTTAAATATAGTCAGCTGGTATTAAATTTTATCTCCGGTTTTTTACTTATGCTCATGAATCCATATCACGTTTGTGTATTGTGTTGCCTTAATATGCATGCTTAAAAAGCTTTGTCCTTCATTTCTTGGCTGAATGGCTGGGACTTGCTGGATGAATGCTGCTTGCTTGGCCTGGATAACAAGGGTGGTGAATGATAGGAGATGATTAATGATGTTTCCTTTGAAAGTGTAAAAACATTATCTTCATCATATTCCAAAAAATGACTGCAAATGTCTATAAGGAGTTGCACTTTGAATAGCCTAACATTGATTGTTCTTTGGTATTTTCAGCACCGTGGGAAATGCACTGATCGTGTATTTTGTGTTATCTATACACTCTGAAAGTTGAGCCTGCCTGGTGTTTCTTTATATTATCAGTTTTAAACGTGCTATATCTCTACTAAAATTGTTTTGTCTTGTATTGCATAAAAGTTGTGTTGTGCATTGCATATCTCCTCTGGATATTAGGTGAAATGAAGGGCAGTTGTCCAGGCAATTGCTACGAAAAAGCAGAGAAATAGTAGAAGTTAATGTAGTAGACATTAAATGGCACCAACTGTGAAACAAGCCATGAGGTCATTACTGTACGTGGCTTTGAATGTCAGCCGTGCATCTGATCATTGCAAGCCCCGGTGGCTTTGCTCTCAGCCACTCGGTGCCATTTCTTTGTCCTTGGTTAATGTTTCCACATCTCCCAATGTGTGGTTTTATAAAGGTATAGATTACATGCGCTGCTCATGCTGGTTCCATAGCTGTGGTTTTGTTTTGTATTTTGTTGTTTTCATTATGTCACACCTGTCAACTTTTTTGAGACCAATACTGATTCGCTGCAACATTGATCAGGGCCATTACTAGCTGGTTTCTGGAAGATAATCAGAGGGTAAGTTTCATTTGACTGATTATTACAGTGTTCGAAATAAGGAAAAAAATTAGGTTGTCCACCGGACAACCTGAACAAATCAGGTTGTCCACAAGAATTTTTAGTTGTCCCGTCAACTATCATTTGCATTTAAAAAAATTACATGCATATTAAGGTGAATAACACTAAATAATGCTTCAATTTGTCGTACAGGTGATTTTCAGAATGCAATAAAATACAAAACAATAAATTATCCTGCCAAGCTAAACAACTGTTGACCAAAACCACTCTCCTGCAACTCAGTAGCTCGGTTCATTAGCGTGCCGTTTCTTTAATATTTCTGAGCCCCATCTTCCATCTGAATCTCAGGCAAAGACCGGTTTTTATGACCCTGCATTTCTCTTTCTGATCGGACTCGGCATTAGCTCGCTATATCACTAGCAAGAACAGAGCTGACCTATTTGACATGGCTTGGGACGAGTGAGTGATGTACAGGCTGCATGTACTTGAAAACAACACAGCCAAAATGCAATATAAAGATTCCCGCTTCCTTGGGGTGTTAGATAACCAATTATAACTGAATACTTCTGAAATTTTATATCAGGCTGTACAATTTCAGATAATTTGCATCTTGGTGTCAAAGAGTGAAGTTTGATGCCAGAAGAGAGTCAACCGCCACTCTCACACCAGTACTTTTGATTGAACTCTGAATATGCATACAATACATTTCTGCTTATAATATGAGCACATAGAATTCACCACGAAGGAGGATGCTTATTGTCACATTTTCTAATCTACATTCACTAATACCCCCATTCCACACAACCGTTCTAGCTACCGTTCCCATACCGATCAAGGAATGTTACCGGAACGGGAGAGGTCGGGAGGGAACCTTAATGGAGCCTTATTGGAACGGCACTGGACGTTAACGGAACTCATTCGAAAGGTAGGAACGGTTGGGACGGCAACTGAATACATGTTTGATATGTGTCTCACTTTTATAACCTCTGTAGATCGTTACGGCAACGGTAACATAACGCTGCTGGATCGTTAATGGATTACTAACAGCACGCTACGGTCGCTGTGAAATCGGTAATGAACGGTAGAGGACGGTACACTCGATACAGCAACGGTGTGAGATCTGAAAGGAACGTTGCTGGAACACTAGTGATCGGTACTAAAACGGTAAAGATCGTTATTCACACGCTGTACGGACCTTACATGGTCGGTTAATGAACTGTATTAGAACCCTACAGCATCGTTACGGTCGTTAACAGATCGCTACTGCTACGCAAGAATGCCAGAAACGGCCGTTCTCCTAGCGTCTGATCGGTGGAGGCAGCCGTCCTGAGGACGGCTTAGAACGGCTGAGAAGGGTAGCTAGAACGGTTATGTGGAATGGGGGTATTCGGTTGTTTATGGTTACATCTGGCTCGTGCCTCGAGTTTTCCTTGACTAGATTGCCCAAGTCTGCACTGAAGTCCGCGCTGCGGTCTGTCTCTACGTCGCTGTTTGCCGCGGTACTTTATTTTAAAAAAAGAAAAAAAGAAGACTCACGTTCTCGCCAGTACAAGATGCTTCAAAGTTACGGGCAGTTGGCCTTACATATGACCAAAATGGTCACGTCCATTGCAGAGGGAAGTAAATAAAATTTTGACAAATTCAAATTAATAAAACTGCCGAGATATTTGGTTGTCCAACGGACAACTTCATGAGCAGTTTAGGTTGTCCGGATCTATTTCAGGTTGTCTAGACAACCGGATAACCGCTTATTTCGAACACTGTTATTATATTATCTTGACATAATTAAAGGTGTGAAATGTAAAAAAAAAAACGGCAAATACTTCTGATTTAGGCAGTTGTGACCTGTAGTTGTGACTCTGTAACTTGGAATGTCACATCTCCTCAAGATCTCAGTTTTGAATGGGTGGAACCATCCATTTTTGACTGCTAAATGAGGTGCCTCACCTCCTCAGTAGGTGTTTGTGCTGATTTATTTATCCGACCTCATTTTTAAAAAATAAAATCTACCCAGTGTCCTCCTCTCTCACCCCTCGGCAAATTCCAAACAGTGCAATCTCTCGTTCCGGTCATGTACAGGAATGGTAGCATCGAATGCTGTTGCTGTGTACTAGCTACCTTCATTGACTCCTTTATTGACTTCTCTATGTAATTGGACATCTGTCTTGGTTTGATTGTTTCTAAAAACTGTGCTGTAAATGGAAGAGGGGAGCAGAATCCTCTTCATGCCACTTTCATGGAGCTGGGCCCTTGCAGCTAATCACCGGTACACTGTTGATGTCTGAAAGCAATGTGCTTTAGAGTGGTTGCCCCAAAAAATATGCTTTACATTTTCTGCTTCTGTTAGAGCTGGGCTAGCATCTCTCACAAATGGTCATACTCAATAATTTGTATGTTTTGCCAATACTGGAGTCATTAGCGTTCTGGCTTCCTTGCCGGAGTGAAAGTGACTCATTTCTGCCTTAGCGTGCGGAGGGAAGATATGTTTTTGTTACATATGAGGATTCTGAGTTATGCCAAAAAAGACTTCACCAGTTTGATACTTTCTGAAATAAGGCCAGGCAATCATTTTTCAGTACAAATGAACGAAATATACCCTGTCTGAACGGTTATTCTATGCAGTTGAGCATCCTCCCGCGGTTGGCTCCTATCATAGTGATAGTCATCTCATGTTTTTCCTGAGAGACTCCGCCCTGAAACAGCAGAATTTGTGCCCATCTTCCCCACATATCATTTGCTCGCACATAACCAGCACACTTACGTTACTTCATACAGGCCAAGCACACTTCTCTGGCATGAAATGTTGAATGTGGTGTTCGACTTGGCATTCTTTGTGCTGTAGAGATGGGGTGGCTGTTAGCCTTGATCAATTTCTGATTATGAGAGGGCCATAGAGAGGCGTTGTATTGACAGCGGCTTAAAGGCTGTATCTTGGCTAAGTTGCCAATGCATCCGCAGATAGTAATGCTGGTTTATTTGATCTGGATACTCCTGTTCAAAGCTTAAATAATCCTACATTCACATACCTATTTGAACGATATAAGTAACTTAGCCTGTGTTACATAGTGGATCAGTGGGTGTCGGTATACATTACACAGTTTAAAATGAGACCTTCATTTGCAGTTGTCCAAGTAATGGGCTGTTTACTGTCATTGCATTGGGAAAATCTTTAGAGCACAAGTGTTGACACACAAGAAGCATTTTGGCCTTCTGTGATGAGAGTTGCTGATCCTGCGAACCTGGCATCCTAAATGGTTATTGTGTGCATCAGAAAGAGTTGAAGTCTGGTGGGATAGTACTCAGCTGTAATGAAACACAGATGTACGAGCAGTGGTTATTTCTGCACTCAGATAAATGACGACTGCAATCAGCTAAGCAGAGTTTCCATGCGAGCTGCGTGGGTGTTGACTCAGCCAAGATTACCCTCACCTCTCATGAATAGGACACACGTGTAATATTCAAGCTACTTCATACTGTGAATGTCAGTTTTTTTTCCCCTATGATATGACTGTTTAGAGCCTCTGAACGTGTCTCTTATGCTGGTACAAGGTATTAGGTTTTAATGGGTTAACCCACCGCCTTACATTGCTTTTGTGTGTGTGTGTGTGTGTGTGTGCGTGTATGCACGCCCACTTGTGTTTATCTGTCTGTGTCTGATAGCCTGTGCATGCAGGAGAAGCTGCCTCTGTCAGGTAACTGCCCTCAGGGACTAATTGCTCTTTGTTTGCCATGCAAACCCCTGCCCTATATCAGAGCAGTAATGTAATTGTTTCACCTCTTTATGCTAATTTTAATCCTATATCAACTGCTACATTAGCCTCTTTCATTATTACCAATTGACCAGGTTATTCACAATGTATCACAATGGTGAGAAAGCACTGGAAACCTTTCCTATCAAGAGAGCATTCCGATGAAGAGCAGCCTATATTTGGCACCAAGAAGGACAGAGTTTCTGCTTGAATGGGGCGGTTTGCTGGTGCTTTGAAGGTGTTGGCACTGACACTGTTTTGTGTCCCCCCAACTTTTCCTGTTTTAAGTCTGCTAGTGAAAGCATCATGAATGCGGGGAAGGGTTGAGCACTAATGTAGAAAAAATGAAGACAGGGAAGAGAGGAGTGAAAGCAATGGCTGTGCAAACAGATCCACAGCAGAGCAATGGCTGTGCTAACAGATCCACCGCAGAGCAATGGCTGCTCTAACAGATCCACAGCAGAGCAGTGGCTGTGCTAACAGATGCACCACAAAGCAATGACTGTGCTAACAGATCCACTGCACAGCAATGGCTGCACTAACTCATCCACCTTAGAGCAATTGCTGTGCTAACAGATCCACTGCAAAGCAATGGCTGTGCTGACAGATCCACAGCAGAGCAATGGCTTTGCAAACAGATCCACAGCAAAGCAATGGCTGTGCTAACAGATCCACTGCAGAGCAATGGCTTTACAAACAGATCCACAGCAAAGCAATGGCTGTGCTGACAGATCCACTGCATAGCAAAGGCTGCACTAACTCATCCACCTTAGAGCAATGGCTGTGCTAACAGATCCACCGCAGCGCAATGGCTGCTCTAACTGATCCAGAGCAGTGGCTGTGCTAACAGATGCACTGCAAAGCAACGACTGTGCTAACAGATCCACTGCACAGCAATGGCTGCTCTAACTCATCCACCTTAGAGTAATGGCTGTGCTGACAGATCCACCGCAAAGCAATGGCTGCTCTAAATGATTCACAGCAGTGGCTGTGCTAACAGATGCACTGCAAAGCAATGACTGTGCTAACAGATCCACTGCACAGCAATGGCTGCTCTAACTCATCCACCGCAGAGCAATGTTTGTGCTTATAAATCCGCATCAGAGCAATGGCTATGCCAACAGATCCACCTTAGAGCAATGGCTGTACTACCAAATCCACTGCAGAGCAATGGCTGTGCTAACAGATCCACGGCAGAGCATTGGTTGTGATAGCAGATCCACTGCAGGCTTCATACTGAGTGAGCTGGGCTAGTAAGTGAGCATAGCTTCTGCTGTAACACTTCGGATAGGCAAACTGTTAGGCTAAGCAGTTTAGTCATTGCAAAGCCTTTAATCTCATACAGGCGGCTACTTCCTGTTAGAATACCAGATCCAGCACACCGGAAAAATTGATTTAAATTTGATCTGCTGTCAGTACAGCTGTACAGTAGTCTTACTCCCCTGTCTGTCAGACACAAAAAAAATCTTTTTTTTTTTTTTTTTTTTTGGAAAGCTCACGCTGTGTACAGTTGGACTGATTTTCAGCGTGAAGCCCTCAATCTGGTGCGCCACATGTTTCTGTGGCAGGACTGTGTATTTTTGTGTATGTGTGTGGATACTGTGCATCTTTCTTGATGAGATTTGCAGCTGAAGCATTTGCTATGTGCCTTTTATCTAATCGGGTTTTTTTGTGAAGTTGAAATGGTAACTGGCAATTATTAGCGGAACTCCGCATGTCTAAAGCTTTCTGTGGTTTATGCCCCCCTGACACTTGCACGATTTTAGTTCCCGCAATGCCACGCAATGCGTCATGGCAATGATTAAAGTCTTCGGGAACGAGCGTGAGGAGTGTGTGAAGGGTGCGGGGGTGCGTGCCACGTTGTAGAGAGAATTTTGAAATGTTCGGAAATTCGGCACGCTTTCGGCACGCAATGTTCGTGCCATGTGCGTGCCACTTGCGTGAACCATGCGTGAACACTATGCGAACTCGGCGCGAACACTGCCGACGGTGCATGCCGTGCTAGGGTGTTGTCACGAGTTGTTCACGTGATCATGGCACGCCCAGCTCATGCATAGCTCACGCACGTCACGAACCATTCGCGCATGGCAGGAACTTCTCACGAAGTGTTCATGCATTTTTGGCCGCGCATTGCGTAGACAGTGCGTAACTTACGCGTGTACAGTGCGCGAACAGGGTGCAAACAAGGCTCTGCTGCGTACCACCGAAATGGCACGCCTTGCCACGACACCTTGCCACGACGCATTGCGCGGCATTGCGGGGACGAAAATCGTGCAAGTGTCAGGGAGTCATTATGCCCAACATCTATCTTAGTTGACTTATCATCTCCTTAGCATTACAAGTACCTTGAAACCTGATGCACTTAAGACACCAAAGGTCTGGATTGTGTGCCATGTTTGTCAGCTGACTAGTAAGACGTTGCTGTGGTCACTGCAGTGTGAAATCACATATATAGCTGCTTCTGTCCATCCATAGATTTCAACTCTACATTTTTAGGGCTTATGTAGTCCTTAAGTTTGGCTGCTGACATCTTACGGTTCCCTGTTCTATTGTTTATGAGACTTGCACTAGTTCATCTTATCAACTCCAACAGTCCTCAGGTGAAGTTCTGTTATGCACACATTGAGGAGTTTCGTGTGCAAACTTTGAGCCGGCCTCACTTTAATAGTCATAAAGTTAGAAAGAATGTGTGGGAAAACTAGCTGATATTGCACAATACAAGCCAGCCATTGTGGCTGAAAATCCCTGTGATTCTTCCTATTAAACTGCTTGCAGCTGTACCTTCCATTGAATTTCTGCATTTTATAGCCAGGACAGTTATAAGCCTGAAACCTTTAGAACTGGCAAGTTCAGCATTATATGGTCCAGGGACCCCTCATATGGCCTCAAATGAATCCACTGGGATGTGCCTCATCAGGAGGTCCTCATCCCAGCTCATCTTATTGTGATGCTCTCGCCCAAATGTTAATATAGGACGAAAAAGGAGTCCTTTGGAGTCGTTATTTGAAGCCATTTGTAAACTGGATGGGGGCAAAGGAGTCCTATTTTAATGTGCTATGTTGATCAGAAATTAGGATGGGGGGGCAAGTTATCTTAAAAAGCTGACAAATGAACACTGCGCTCTTTTCTGATATAATTTTTTTAAAATCTATACGTTATTAGACATCATAGTCTATCACACAGGCGACAGCCCATGATTCAGAGATATGTAATCTTTCTGTTCGACTGACCGCATTTTTTTTTTTTTTTTTTACTTGCTGGATCTACCAGTATTTTTTATTACACCGTAGTTGCGGAAGTGTCATGTCTTCAATCTACCAATATTTTCCCGTGCAGGACACATGATTTTTGAGTGTAAAACATTCAGAATGCTCCAAGGACATTCACGATAAACTTCGATCAGAGGGTGTCAATATTGGAGGGGAAATGCCTGCAGTCTGCTGTTGTTCAAATGACACGTGGAAACAGGAACAATTTGTTCGGAAAATAAAGTTCTGAGATTTTCCAGCCACGTTTCTGGATCTTGGACTTTGGCCGGATTTGTGTGTGTTTGCCTGGTTTTTGTAAGTGGCCAGAGATGTGACCTCACATCATGTGACCTCATTTCCCCTGGGGTGGGGAAGGGGGGGCATGGGCAGAGTGGTGTTTAGTTAAACGGAGGCCAAAAGTTTTACAAAATATTGTCCCTTTCTTATTACCTGTTAAAATGATTGGGCATCCAGTGCGATCACAGTAGGGGGTGTGCAAGGACGGCATCATCTCTCTGGGTTTCTGCGCCAGTCCAGCCAAAAAGATGATCTCATCTGGATTTGAAAGGGAATGAGTGAGTGCAGATGAGCAATTGATATCTGCCTGTGTGTTGCCTAATTTATGTGTCAGACGGTGCACATTGTGTGCATTTCTGGAGAATGTAGTCGGAGCCCAGAGACTCCCCCAAACCACAGTATTGCATTTTAGACTCTGTATGGATGCCTGTTTGCCTTTTTACTCAAAATTTTGCAGATCAGAGTAACCTGCACACCCAGAGACTCAGAAGTGCCAGGATGCGACCTGCTGTTACCCAAGAAAATGTACTGCGGTTCTGTCTCTCTCAAACTCTCCTTTTACAGACAGTGTAGCACAGGTATTTTGGGTATTGGTCATATTTGAGGCAGAAAGTGAATTAAAATAACTTTTTAATGTCAATTTACTTGAAGTTTTTCTGTGTCCCTCATTGTCCTTTTTATCAATGTATTTGCTTTGAAGCCAATCAATAAGTATTTGGAGAATTCACAGAGTACTACGCCACAAAGCCCCATCTGTGGTGCAAGCTTGACCACCGCGGTCCCTTGTCGAATTCAGCCCTGTCAGTGCTGACTGTGGCCAGCAGGCACACGAGTGCAGTGCATAATTTGCTTTACGCTGCTCAAGGATATGGAAAGGATTCAGTCTGTTTGGCTAATCATAGTTTGTTGCTTAAGTGCCTCCTACTGGTTATCTGGGCAATCATCGGTTACTGCCTGAGCAAGCAATTTTGGGGTTTCCTCCGCCCACGTTCTGTGCATGCAAAAATTTTGGGCCACGAGTAAAGAAAGCCATAGCTGACTAGCATGTGATTCAAAGGAGAACTCATACTGTCTGCACTCTAAAGAGTTGAAAGTATGAGTCTTGGACATAGTTCATTGATTGGATATTCCAGATTTGGGTCGGATTGGAGATGCCAGATTTAATAAAATAATAAAGAAATCTAGAAAGGCACTCAGTAGAGTGTGCACCTCCATCTGCGCAATTGTTTTGACCTTTTTACAATGTTGACCTTGACCTTCGCCCTTGACGTGTGAAAATCAAGTCACCTCTTATACTGTTGTTATTTATAACCTTCCCTCTAAATTTCATTCAGCCAGTCCAGAACTCTTTTCATAATTTTGCTTTCAAACAGATACACAGACATATGAGGATGAAAATATAACTTCTGTCCCAAATCTCTGGCAGAGATAAAAATACCGTATGTGTTCTTGGCTCCTCTTTGGTAATGCTTCATAAGCATATTTTCAACTTTAGCTTTAAGCTTCTGTTAAAACTCTGAATTATGTAAAGGGCTTGGCTCTTCCCTAACTGATGCAGAATTAATGAGCCCGTTTAAATTAGCCCCTGGCATCATACCTTTGACAACTCTGGATGTAAACAAATTGTAATCTCTCATTGTAAAGCAGCAGTATCTTTTTTCCATGAGAATGATGCAGTTGTGAAAACGGTGTGTAACTGTTTTATGCTATTCCTGCATTGAACTGGTCATATCTTAAAGCCTGTTGCTTTTAGATAATCAAAAGGTCTAATGCATTCTATACATAATTTAGATGAGAAGATGAATGTATTTGTGCTTGTGTGTAAAAATACATTGAGTTCACTGAGGGGACCGTTGTTAAGTTTTTGTGTGAGGAAGTTTTAGCAGCTGGCTGATGGGCAATTGGGCTTAGCCAGTAATGACATCATCAGTAGGAGCCAGATCCCAGACCCGCACTGTACCAAGTGTAGGTGCTATAACAATGTCCACTTCTCTCCACAGCGCTAAAGGTCATTCAAATTTTATATCCCAGCACAGCGTTTCCCCAGCACTTCAGCTGAACTACTTACAGGCTTAAATCTTGGGCAGAACAGTGAAATATGTGCTTTAAGTGTATTTGGTAATTTAGCTTGACAAGACTTATTTTATATTACAACCCCAAATCAGAAAAATTGGGACAATATGGGAATTAAAAGTAAGCAGTGATTTGTAATTTTTTTCACTTATGTTTCATCATAGATGGTCTGAACACAATACATTTCATGTTATGTGAGGTCAGTGTCATTTCTTTTTTAATATTTACACCCATCCCTGTCATTCAGGCCATCTACACATTGAGAACCACCCATTCCTGTTATTCAGTCCATCTACACATTGAGAAAAAAGTTGGGACAGAAGGGAAATTAGCACTATATTGAAGTTTAGGATAAAACAATGATGTGATTTGAATCAGGTGGTGTCTACAGGCGACTGTAGTCATGATTTGGTACAAAACTAACACCCAGGAAAGGTCAAGTCCTTCAGCAGCAAGGATGGGCCGAGGATCACCAGTTTGCCAACAAATGCGTGAGAAAATTATTGAACTGTTTAAGAACAATGTTCCACAAAAAAAATAGGAAGAGATTTGAACATTCCATCCTCTGCTGTGCATAATAAAATATTCAAGGAATCTGGAGGAATATCAGTGTGTAAAGGGCAAGTGCACAAAGCTAAACTCAATGCCCGTGATCTGTGATCCCTGAGACGGCACTGTATCAAGAACCGACATTCATCCATAGCTGATATAACCACGTGAGCTCAGACTTACTTTGGCGAATCTTTTTCAAGCACAACAATACGGAGCTACATCCGTAAATGCCGCTTAAAACTTTTCTGTGCTAAAAGGAAACCTTACAATGATTGTGTCTAGAAGCGTCATGGACTTCTCTAGGTTCTGAGGCATCTGGGATGGACCTTGACTCAGTGGACATGTTTACTGTGGTCAGACGAGTCAGTATTTCAGGTCTTCATTGGAAGAAATGGACGCCGTGTGCTCTGAAGCAAAGATGAAAAGGGCCATCCAGAATGTTTCCTGCATCATGTCCAGAAACCAGGGTCTGTCCTGGTATGGGGATGTGTCAGTGCCTGAGCAAAGGGAACTTGCACTTCTGTGAAGGCACCATCAATGCAGAAAAGTACAAAGTGATTTTAGAGCAACATATGTTGCCTTCTTAACAGTGCCTCTGCCCGGGACAACCATGCATATTTCAACATGACAGTGCAAAACCACATACTGCACATATTGCAAAGGTCTGGCTGAGGAAGAAGAGGGTCCGGGTGCTGGACTCGCCTGCCTGCAGTCCTGACCTATCCCCAGTTGAGAATTTGTGGCGCATTTTGAAATGCAAGACGCTGCAACAAAGTCTTCGCACTGTTGCACACCTTAAGACTTGTTAACAGGAAGAATGGGTGAAAATTTCACCTGAAACACTTCATAACTCAGTTTCTTCAGTACCTAAACATCTTTTAAGTGCTATGAAGAGAAAAGGGAATGTTACAGAGTGGTAAATGCTTCACTGTCCCAACTTTATTTGAAATGTGTTGCAAGAATCAAATTTGATATACATATTTATTTTGAACAAAAATAGAAAAATTCATGGGGAAAACATCAAATAATGTGTGGCTATCATGTTTCCAGTGTAATACACATTGAAGGTGATTTACATTTACTGTTTTCAGTTCTAATCTTAATGTAGTATGCTGTCCCAACCTTTTCTGATTTGATGTTGTAGATTATGTCCATATGTGTTATTGCCCTTGCATTGCTTGACTCCAGGGAAAGAGGTATAACATTTCCTATGATTATCTTTGTCAATGCACTCTGCTTCCTGTCACTGGTCCATCTGATTTTTATTGTTGGTAGTTCCTGCATTGTCACTGGCTTCAGTCGTGACCTTGTGGGGAGCTGGGGAAAAGGCTGCTTTGGAGATGGACTTCTGGATTTTGTTTCCGTTCATGCGTGGGCATGTTCTGTTCTTGATATTTTTTCTGTCCTGAGTTTTGGGTTTTAGACCTGTCTTTCAGAGTCTTATCTTTAGGCTTTATGAGCCAAAAAAAGTCCCTCAGGCCATTGATTTATCCTTATTTTTGTGTGTGCCCATCATAAGGTGCTGTGGCCAACCCATCTTGACCTCATGTAGGTTTTTGTTTGATAGTTAATTTTGCTCACATTCCAGTTGTGTACATATTACAGATGTTAAAAACAATGAAAGAATATGAGTATATGGGTTTCTTTGCAAGCATAACCCGTCGCTGTTTTATAAGGGCGCACAGGATAGAACAATGAGTGGAAGCACAGCAGCTGCTGAAGTGTGCTGAGCCACATTGCTCATTCTTTCCTTAATACAGAATCCCAATACAGATAATAGCCCCCTTGTTGTCTCACAAATCCATGATTGTCTGTTCGGTTTGCAGAAAAGAATACAATGGTAACACTGTCACACTAGATTGATGCCATACATTACAGAGCCAAGCTTTATACAACATACTGTTACCAAAAATGCTCATTTATTTCAGAGTGAAACTGGTCACTTTGTCAATAAAGTGCTTTGAAGTTTGTCAGCCTATTCATCATTCCCAGGTTTAAATGAACTGGTAGCCTGCTATATCCAGTTATGTGGAACCCTGTGCTTCTGAGTTCTGTGAAAAGGAGTCAACATTGACATTGCGTACTGACTGTCACCTTAGATATAGCGGCAGCATTAACTGGGTTTGATGCCAATAGATACTGCTTCAACTGCAGTAGGTTTATCTGTACTCGTGTGGGATTTTTCCAGTCCTGCTGCTGCCAGGTTCTGTCAGGAGCAGGGCAGTGGAGCTAATGGCTTTACCTGCATGAGTTTGTGCTCTGCGGGGGGGGGCTTTGCAACACCCACTGAGGACTCTCACCCGGCGCTCGTGGGAGGTGCCTGTGGTAATGAGATGTGTCGGTGTCAGACTGCTGGCTTCGAGGTGTGACAGCGGCGACTCTCAGGGATGAGAGGGATCAGTTGTTATGTAATCTGCTATTAACCCAAATTGGTCCTCTGAATTAGTTTTCGCACGCTCTTCCTTTTAACTAATTCCCTCGCACTGCACCCTGCTGAGGTAAACACTAACACTGCAGGCAGACTCCTACCCCACACAGTAGGATCTGACCCAGCCTTCAGACAACGTCATGCAGGGGTTCCCTTGCCCTTAGGGGAGCCAAAGTGAGCTCTATGGGTCAATGAGTCAATATGTAGATAATCTGAGGAAAGCTGCAGCTTCCCAGAATCATAGATTTCCATGGGCGCTGTTTGATGCTGCAAGATGACCATTGAGGCTGGCATGTTTGCCTGTGAGTCTTTGGCACTAAAGCATGTGCATTGGGGCTTTTTTTGCACTTCAGAGCATGAACTTACTGGAGCGTGTGGGCTGTTTGCACAGGGGAAAAAAAAAAAAAAAGTTTTACCATGCATTTTAATCGTGGACTTAAACAATTATTTCTATCGCTGGTTTTCTTTGAAAAAGAAATTTTGCCATTGATTTGATGTAATTTTGACTTATTTCAAGATTTGTCCATGGTGTAAGTGAAATCCACAAATCCACAATTTTATATTTAATCCGTTAATTCAGGTGTGGTGAAAGTGCTATCTCATCTTTTGTTATGGGGCATTTTTAGACATTTTTGTGGCAACTGCAGCAATTTATTCATAACCCCCCCCAAAAAAAAGTTTTCCTGTCACTGGCATTATGGGCTGAGCTGCTACTCTGTCAGTGAGATGAGATATCAGAAATGGGGGCTGCATTTATTTTTGACAGATGTTTCCTTATTCCACTAATGATCATTTTCTCGTGAAAATTGATCGCACATCCAAAGGTGGGCTTTTATTTTAGTGGACTTGTATTTGTAAAGTTACTGGTTCAGTTTATAATTCATGCTGCTTTCTGCCTCTTTGGGGAATCCCATCACTGTGAATGGAATTTCTTTTCTGTTTTTATAATCAGTGGACCTTGGGTTTTAAAAATTACATTGTTCATTTTGACAGGAAATGTTTAATTCATCATTTGAGTTTAGAACTCTGAAGACTAATTCATTCTCAATGTAATGTCATTTTGATTATTAACTGTGGTTGCTGCTGACAAATTTGCATTCTGTTTAATACTCAGTTGGGTCCATAAGCATTTGGGCAGTTGGAACATTCTCACCAGAATATGGACAATTTTAATTAATTTTCTTAGTTTTGGCTCTATGCATAAACACAGTGGATTTAAAATGAAATGTTCAATATGTGATTGAGGTGCCAAGTTCAAAAATGTTCTTTGAGCGGAGTTGGAATTATAACCATTTATATCCTCATGCATCTCCAGCATAGATAAAGTGGCTTTTACTCAGACATTTCATCATAATTCATAATTGGTGTCTAGCCGCGAGCATCCTACCAGTGCTCTCGCTAACATGGCAATTCACATTATAATACAACCACTTATGCTAGCTCAAAGACGAAGACCATCAATAAATCACAATATCATCATTAACTGGGGGACAAGCGTACCAATCTTGCGCAACTCTGTGATGACCATCTGTCAGAAGTCCAGAGAATTAGTATCAGAAAAGTGTATTGGGCTGTCGAGGTCGTGCTTAAATTGAAACACTTGAATTAAAGGACTGCCTGCTAAGTATCAGACAGAGTTGCCAGGGTTTCATGCCTTTACCCATTTAAACACATTGAATTTTAAGAACGTGGACTGCCTTTGAAAGTACCGTAATTACTGTGAGTTTTTGCGCAATAGAAAAAATTCAGAGTTGCTTCAGGGTTATGGTAAACATGGCAGCATGATTCTCTGCTGGGATTTTTGCATTAGGCCTTAAAGGGTTAAATAGAAGCATGTTGCCTTTTAAACAGGTGGAGTGTGATGGTTCTGGTTTGGGCTGTCCATCCCTGTTTCTGTGTGCCATTCTGTGGGTATTTGTTTCTGCTGTAATGTACCCCTCCGGACTCCTGCTGCTCTTATTATATCTCTCTATATAACGTGGTGTGATTTGAGAGGATGGTACTAACCTGGTATGGTCGGTGTCAGGCTGCTCTGCACTAGGCCATCGGCTTCCCTTGGTTTGGGAGCATTTTGAGGAACCTTCTAGAATGTGAGCTGATGGTGGTTTCTCCATCCTTCGCCTTTAGGTGGATGGAGGCCTGTTTGGAGGAGGAGCTGCCGCCCCCCACGGAGCTGGAGGAGGGCCTTCGCAATGGAGTCTACCTCGGCAAACTCGCCAAGTTCTTCGCCCCCAAAATGGTGTCCGAGAAGAAGATTTACGACAGAGATCAAGTGCGCTATAAGGTACGCAAACGTCACACTGCCACAAAACTTCCACACAAACCCTCAATCTGACGTAAACTAGGGCTGATATTTGTTTTCTTAGCCTGGCTAATGAATTCATTAATGATGCATTCCCACAAACAATTAAGTCAAATATGGCAGAAAGCTGGCAGAAATCTGTGGAGTTCATCAGGCTTGACATACTGACACTTGAGCTTCTGATGGGCAGACTGTGCCTGGTCTATCGAGGAGCACAGCAGTGATGCGACTGACCCTGACATCGCACAGTGTCAAACAGGAAGCCCTATCCAAATCCCTGCCTCACCACATTCGTCCCATTTCCTGCAGAAGTGCCCCACGGGGGGTGGGGAGAGCAGCCTAGCTGCTGTTTTGATGGTTGTGTTCCAAACAGACTCTTCTCCAGGACACAAGTCACGCCCTGCATGGGATTGCTAGGGTCTAAGGGGGCATTGTAAGGCAAGGGTCAAAGGTCAGGGCAGCATGAAGATCGATTACATCGGTGAACTGGTCAATGGGTTACATGAACAAGATGCCCCACCATCAATAGTACCTCAACGATATGAGAAAGAGCAAAGTATAAGCCCTGTGTTGGAGACATAGAGTATGTCTGTCCATGTTGGGTTTGTTGTCCTCTCTTCTCTATTTGATACATGTCTATTCAAATGTGTCTCTGTTCATTTCTTCAATACTTATTTGATGTTTTGTGGGAACTGTCAACAAAAGGGATTAAGACTTATGTACTTATGCACTTCAGGCAATGCTGTTGTTTGATGTACATGCATGCATCTTTTGTCTCAAATGAGAAGAGTGAAAGGATGGGAAAGTGCAGTAATGTTGAGACATGATCTTTTTAAGTGCTTTGGTTTGCATGTAGTGCAAATGGAGTGTAAAGCGGGTTGTTTTTCTTCATATTATCGGCTTGTACTGTTAACTGAGACCCCACAGGAGTGATTGATGCCCTCAGCCAGTGTTTAAGATATTATGTTAATCGTGGGGCTTTGCTCTCTGATTATACGGTATAAATTACATGACTGTGTAAATTACACTCAATCGCTAATTAAGCAACTGTGTAACTCTTGTAAATTAGCAATTTTCTCATGGGTCACAAGCTAACAAGAAGTAACTACACTGTCAGCATAAACAAACCATTTTCTTTCTCTTCTCCCTTTACTGGTTTTGAGAGGTTCAGAGTCTCTTAATCCCGTATGCAGACAGCCCTTTAATAAGATGAAAATCTCTGCTGCAATAGTGGAATGACTTGCTTGTTTATTGCTTTCAGCGCACAGGGCTTCACTTTCGACACACGGACAACACGGTGCAGTGGCTGAGAGCCATGGAGTCTGTGGGGCTGCCCAAGGTACGCTCTTCTCCTCTAAATGCCCCTTCAGGCCCAAGCCTTTATCTAACAGGCTGATTGTGCACTTCAGAAATGTTGAACCATTTAAGATATGGCTGTTTGGGGTGAGATGTTTAGCTTCAGGGCAGCAGGCCTCCTGCTGCAGTTTTTGGAGGAGAGCCTTCAGTGCTGAACCCAGCTGCAGTAGCGCATTCAGGCTCTGCTGCTTATCACAACTGTAGCATCACAATGTTTTGTCATTGCTGTTGTCTACGTGTGCAAGTTTTTGATGAGCTCTTAGGTGCTGCAAGGTTGCACTGTATTTGCTTATCATAAAATCCAAACCTGACTGCGTCTGTTGGCTATCCCATAGAGCCGTGCAGCAATGTTAGCTATCCCATATCCCATGTCCCATTTGGCTTCAAGTATCCTATAGAGCTGTGTGGTAGTGTTGGTTATCCTGTAGGACTATTTGGCTTTAAGTATACTATAGAGCTAAGTGGCAGTGTTGGTTATTCCCTAGGACCATGCAGCACTGTTTGCCTTCCCACTGTGCAGTGCGTGATTGGCTGCGATGTTAGCCATCTCATGGGGATATACATAATTGGCTTGGTGTTGGCCGTCCCACTGGGCAATCCATGATTAGCCAGGGCATTGTGAGGGGTTGTAGCGGGTTTTAGCCTGGTGGGTGTGCTTGTGGCTCCTTCATGTAAACTGCAGTTCAGCTGTGTTTCTCAAATGTTTTCTTTCATGTAAAATGTGCGCGTTTAGATTTTTTAAACTGTAGAAATGGGGTGTAAACATTTGTGCAAGTGTCTCCATTGCAATGATATTACCTTTGTAAAATTACACCATTTGAAACACTGAAGCTGAAATTAGGTATTTGATTTTTTTTTTTTTTTTTGCCTAAACCTTCCTTTTTAACTTCAGAATCTGCTGGGTTTTGTTGGAGACATGAGTAACTAGGGAAATAAAAGGCAGGCTGTAGAATGACAGGGGGCTTTACCCAACATCTCTGTGCCTGGAACTTAGCAAGTGAGAGTTTAGTCATTCTGCTGTGTGCAGGACTGAAGTGTGATTTGACATTGTAAAAAGCCTTGAGAACATGGCCCTGCCAGCATATGAGACAAGCCCTGGGTGTGGAGGTCAGCCGGTCTGTGGCCCAGTGTGAGGGCTGCTGGGATATGGCAGTCTGGTCTAATGCAGGTCCTGAGAGAGAGAACAGCTGGGGAAACTCAGGTGGGACCTGGATAAGAGTCCCAGAGACGCTCTGCTTTTTCTCACGTCATGCCAGTCCCTCGCACTCTTAGATTTGCTCAGCTGTCTCGCAGATTAAGGCATTACTTACCTTGTGCAATAATGGAGTGTAAAAAGGCTTGGACGATATTATGAGCCCTATCCCACAATTCACCAATTGTGTGCTGCTTGACTTTTGATTTTTCCTTACTTAAAGTATGACTGATGTCAGAAACATATTGCAGTGTACTGTGCGAGTCTGCCAAAAGAAATACTGTAAAGCATCTATTTATAATTGTACAACTTGAATTCCTAAGTTGCCACATTATGGAAAATACAAATAAAATCAAAAAGGAGTGATTTGAAAAGTCCATTCACCCTCCACTGTAAACAGTAAACTGTAAAATAATGCAAAATTTTATTCTATTACTAGTGAATTCAGTTGTTTATTGAAAATATACATTTTAAAAAAAAAAAAAGTTGTTGCCAAAGCAATTGTAGGACTAAGAATGATGTGGCAAGTTACAATAATAAGGTGATGTGACACAGATGATTTTAAACAGGAGTTTTAATCATGTTATACTGTAACAGGAGCCTCCAAAAAAAGCCGGTGTCCTACAAGATCCAACATGGGATGAGGCTTCGGATGTGCAATTTGCTGACAGATGTGTAAGCTTATAATCAGTCACTTCAGAAATAAAATGTTCCCCCAAAGACAAGTCAGTAGGATTTGGAGCATTTCTTCTTCTACAGTGCATGACAGAATTAAAAGAAGGAAGCTATCTGGTCATAGCTTGGGTATGGACAAGGCTTAAAGGGCAAGGCCAAACACCACCTCTGAATGCGCGCGATCTCCAATGCCGCAGACATCACGGTCTTAAGAATCACTTCAAATATAATGGATATCACAGCTTGGGCTGAGAAATTCTTTGGTAAACCTTTTTCAGTCAATACCATTCGTCGCTGCACCCTCAGATTCTAACTAAACCTTTACTGTGCAGAGCTGAAGCCCATACACTTTCCATAAGTGCCACAGACTTCTGGGGGCTCAGTGGCATCTGAGATGGACAATAGCACAGAGGAAACATGTTTTGTGGTCCGAGAAGTCAACATTTTGTGTGGTTTTTGGGGGGAAAAAATGTAGCTGCCATGCTCTTCAGACCAAAGTCAACACGGCCAACCTGAGCTTTCATCTGTATTGGGTCCAAAAGGCAGTGTCTGTCTTGCTGTGGGGGTTTGTCTGTACACTTGGCACGGATGACTTTAACATTTGCTTGGGCGCCATTAATGCAGAAAGATACATATGTACAAATTTTGGAGCAATAAATGCTGCTATGCAGACATGGTGGGTTTGCATTTTTCAGAAAGGCAACACCTAACCATATTCTGCATGGATTAATGGAACGTGGCTGCATAAGCACTGAGTGTGGGTGCTAGATTGGCCTGCCTGCAGCCCTGATCAGTCTCTTGTTGACAATGTATGGTACATTGTGAAGCAGTAAGGCCTCATTCAATTTGTGCCTGAAAACCTGCATAATGGAGGAATGGTGGAGAATTCTACTCGCTAGACTTGACCAACTGTTGTCTTCAGCACCCACACGCCAACTTTTTTGGACTTACACAATGTGATGACTGCAACAGTATTTTGAACATGCAATTAACTCACTTGTGTTGTTGTACGGTTTTCAATTTAGTAGAGTGAATGGACCTTTGAAATCAGTCCTTTTTCATTTTATTAGCATTTTTCATGATGTGCCAACAGTTTTGGAATTGGGGTTGTATGTTATGAGTTGATTTTCATATGTTTCAGGACACACTAAATTAAATGAAGTGAGCAGTGTTTGAATGAATTGTGTGGCAGTACTGCTTATTACAAGACGTCTAAGTTGCAATAAAAATCAGCAAACTTATTGGGACTAATGCAGTATTTTTGCCCTTTCAGATATTCTATCCAGAAACGACTGATGTGTACGATCGTAAGAACATGCCAAGAGTGATTTACTGCATACACGCATTAAGGTAAGATGGCCCCTTCGGAACTTGATCATTTTGTTTGACTGGTTAGTTTGAGGCACCTTCACGGTCGTTCGTACAGACTGCAGTGTTCCTCATCAGGAGTAATACAGTACTGTTCATGCACAGATTTGTGTGAGGAAGTTAAAGAGGTCTCCAGAGTACTGCGGCGCCTGTGGCATTTCAAGTTGGAATCAAAACTGAAAGTAAAAAATGTCATTATTACAGAGAACAATACCTGATGTTCATGAGTCTGCTGAAACCAAAATACCTGGGTAAAGTTTTGGCCACTTTTTTAATAAATGGCAATATATGGTAATTTGCAAAAAATTTGAAAAGAAGGAATTTTCTATAGTTTCATGTGCGTATGGGGGACTGCTGTAGGCCAACCAATCAACCCAATAGGGTGTTTCCTCTCTGCTTTGAGTCATTTCCTGTCAACAGATGTGCTTTCCCTTTGCTATTTGTCAAATATTGATGGCTCCTTGAGCCTGGACAGTGCAGCCTCCATGTTATCTGTGTTCTGAAGAGTGTTTCTAAACTGTCAAAAGGCTTATTACTTTAGATGATAGAGACAAGTCACGTGGCAGCAGTGATTAAGAGCCTCTGAAGATGTCTGTGGGCTGTGTAGCTTATGGCTTCACAAAGGGAAAATGTGCTTTATTCCCCAACTTTTATCTTAGTAACTAAACTTTGGGTAAATCCTGGATTGGTTCCATTCTAAGGTTCAGTGCTGCACATTGATGGGCACCAGGTTTTGTGGTTAGCTCTGATCATGTTTCAACTACTCCAATAGTCATATTGGCTGTTAAATTCTAAAACTACGTATACACTGAACCTTTATTGATGAGTAATTGTTTAAATCCTGGTTGTGTTGTGAAGGGCGACAGAATCACAAGCTAACACAAAATGCGATTAAATTCCCTTGGCAGTAATTTTGACGGGCACTGTGTATATACAAATATAATGTGCACTTTTGATTTAACAAACACTCGGTGATATCCCTTCCTGGCTTATCACATAGGCACCATTAACTGACCAGGATGAAATGAAGTCATGTGATTCAGGCCCTAGCTTTTATGTAGTATACTCAATAAAGCTATTGTGCAATTAGAGTCAGGCTAATCTGTGCCTCAGCGTTGTGTCCTTAGTGCTCAAAATAAAAGGTCAGTCCTTGAACCTATTTAGCTGTTTTTCCTAAGTGTGCTGTAGAGTAGAAGCAACTTAATGACACATTTATGCACTTAGGTGGCAGTGAATAAAAAGGGTGTGGAGTTATTTGCATTTCTGCTTCAGATAAAGTGTTTCTGCAGCCAGATTTCAGACGTTTTCAGTACGGTATAAACCTGATGGCTGCCTTTAAGCAAGTCACAGTTTATTATGTGCTGCCATATGTCAGGCAGAATCTGCTTTTTAATCCCGGATGATCCAATACTATCACTGAATAAGACTGCCTGAATGCACAAAATGGCCAATAAGTTTTTATTTAGTTTGTCTTCTTTTGTTCTTGTAGCTTTAAAGTAAATTTGACAAATAAAAAACACTCATCCATTCAGAGTAAAATTTACTTTTCTTCTTATTATTTTTTTAAATGTCTGATGTGAAGTCATTGATTGAATGGTTTCTGCATTGAGCATTATTGGGATGTTTAATTCAGTGTAAATCTGAATAACTCAATAATTGATCAAATGATGTGACCACATTCATGTCATTTTATCACTGTTTGCATCTCCTCTATTTAAATTCTCATTGGCACTGAAGAATAACGGCCAGCTCCTGTGCATTATACTGCATTACAGCATTATACTGCGCAGTGTGTGCTCTAATCTTGCCCTAATAACAGTGCACGAGAGTAGTGCTGCTACTGACCTGAAATTTAACATAAGCGCTTTTGTGCGCAAGGCTTATGCACCACGGTTACGTACATGCTTTAAGAGAAAGGTGTGTTCATTCACTCATTTTTACCGTGCTACAATCACCTAATGTGTGTTTACCAACTTTCTCTTGTAGCTCTTTGGTATAGTGGCTTACCTGAAACT
The DNA here is from genome assembly GCA_029692085.1 of Gymnothorax javanicus. Taxonomy (NCBI): domain Eukaryota; kingdom Metazoa; phylum Chordata; class Actinopteri; order Anguilliformes; family Muraenidae; genus Gymnothorax; species Gymnothorax javanicus. The sequence goes on along the minus strand of CM056194.1, from coordinate 34,207,118 downwards.
ATAATTATACAGCTTTCTGTATGTGTAATTTGTCTGTGTGTGTGTGGGCTGGTGTGACAAAGCAGGAAGTGTATTCTGTGGTATTTATTCTGGCCATCCTGTAATTAAATCAATATTGACATCTCCATTTACTTGAAATGGATCATTTGAATGTCCGGGACTCTGAAACGGTTTCTACACTAAGTCTGTAGTTGTTATTTTAATGGTGGATATACGGATCTGTTTTTTTTTTTTTTCTGTGTAAATGCTGAGCAGATTTATGCCCTATATTGTACTTTTTTTTTTTTTTGCCATTGAAATATTTGGTCTGAAAAGCTATGTTTGTTATCAGCCAGTAATGATACGTGTAGATATGAGACAAGCATCTGAGCTTTGTGCACACGCTCATGGTATGAATGTTTGCTTGATTGCTGCTTTCGCAGCTAATTCTTGTGGAGTGGTGGACTGTGCATGTTGCACAAGTGAGATGGGCTTGTATTGAGAAACACGGTCCAATACACTGACCAATCACCACAGTGGTAAGGGACCTGTGGAATTTTTAAATCAGCACTGAGATTTTGAATTTGAGAACATGAGTACATGGAGCAAACCTGTTCTTTGGTTCTGAGGTGCAGAGTTTTTCCTCGGCCCCTTGCATAACAGGTTATAATTTCCCTCCTGTGTAGACATTAGCGCTCCACTTATTAATTGGCTCTCACTGCCAAATGAATACTCCCCCATCTATTGCTACAGAGCTTGATGTGCAGTCAGAGGGTCCCTTAGTTCACTGCTGTAGTTCAAACCAGGTGGCTCCTGTATGCACATAACCCTGTATCATTGACACGTATCTCATAAATTATAAATACGAGAGGGAGGCGCAGTTCAGAGACATGGGAGCTACGTGACTAGCGCAGTCTCTGTTGAAATGCGAGCGATAACCTTTCTTACATTGATCTTGGCAAAGTTGACACAAGATTTGGTAAAATCCCTAACCATACAAACTGAAATGAAAAACGGTGCCCTCTGTTGGCGGGAAAGCCTTATGTGCACTGGGAACAGTACAGACCCCGGTTGCCCCCAAGTGGGTGATAAGTGAAAAATGTTCACTATAAGTGTGTTGAAGTAAGGTCTGACAGAGTGACACGAAATGCATAACCAGCCTGACATTTATCTGTGGGTCAGATTTGTATTTCAAATTTTACCTTCTAAATATTTTTCTAAGGTTTTCTGATTCATATATGCTAACTGTGTAAAAGCTGTAATTAGATGACTGCTCGTGAATTCCTGTTTATGCTCTCTGTGAGGAAAGTGCAGGCTCTTCCTGCTGCAGAGAAACTGGCTGTTGCTTGTGTGCGCTGTGTTGGGTCTGATGAGGAAGCACTTCCTTCCTCTGTGGGACGGCAGTGTTCTCTTATTTCGCACTCACACACGTGCAGTCATGCCCTCCTTCCTGAGTGAACCCAGCTACACTGGCAACCAGCAGGGCTCTCAAGCTGAGCAGCGCTCTCATTGGTCCGAGCAATTGCGTCACAGAATTGTGTTAAACAGAGCTGCTTGTGCAGTTTACCTTGTGGCAGCATTGGGAGGGAAAACAATTTTGAACAGAAATTAAAAGACAACACGGGGACTTGTTGAAAATGGGGCTGGAGAGCACATGTGTGGGTGGTGAGGGGGTGGGAGGGCAGCTTCAGTCCTTAGTCAGATAACCAGCCTAAATTTAAATGAAATTGGCCTCTGTGTTATGGGTGTAGCCTTCAGTAGAACTCCCTTAGCCGAGGGTTACGATCAGGGTTATGCAATTAAAACTTTGTCCTCCCAAAGGCCTGGCCTGACGGCAGACTCTTGGGATCACATGACCGTCCCTCGCTCACAGGGGTCAAAGGTTACTTGCGAGGCAGATAGCTTTGCTTCCTCACCGAGACAGTGGTAACAGACTGCCTACCAGCCCTTCAATAATTCATATATATTTAGCTTCAAACAGAGTGGCCCATTAAATTTTAATGCAGTTTCCACTCAAAACCTTCCGAGTTTTGTGACGAGTCCAAGTGTTTCGACCTTTGCGTCCTTGCTGCTGTTTGGCCTGCTGGTGGTGCTCGATGGAGAGGATTTAAGGCCATGCCATGTAGTGACAGTGTTATAAATTTGTCAGAACATCCCATAAACATTTTGGGGTCATTTTCTTTTAACTGAGTTATACTGGTGCTGGGGTTTTATTGTGCTCATGTAATTATTGTTATTTTGGATTTCTGACACCATTGAATGCATTGTTTTAATTTATGTGTTGCTTGTATGATTCTAAGGTCACATTTGCATAAATGCTGTTTAAATGTATAAAAATGTTCCCCCTAAATGTTTCATACCCATAGTTTAAGGAAAGGTGTTTTTAAGCATTTTTCATGGGGTATAATCAGCCCCACCTCCCCCTTCTCCCGGTAAAATCAGATTAAGACCAGCTCTCTCCCTGCTCTATTTCAGTCTGTACCTGTACAAGCTGGGAATAGCTCCACAAATCCAGGACCTGCTGGGGAAAGTGGATTTCACAGGTGAGGCTGCGTGTGATCCCTGCGCGCAGTCAGACCCTCAGCATGACTGCAGACACAGCTCCCTGACCTCACAGCCTCACGCACTGGGATAATGTCTTCACTTGTGCTCTTGTCCTGCGGAAGTGCGATTGATGGCAGTGTTTCAGGGGTAGCTAAAGGTTGTCCTGGAGGCCTGAGCTCCCAGAGCTTATTAAGAGCTGCTGGAAGAGGGTAAATCATCCGCTCAGTGCGGTGTTTAGCGCAGGAGCGGAGATGCAGGCCGAGCAGAAGCCTCAGGGCCTTTCTCCCAGTAATTGAAAGTGCTCTAATGATTTCTTGGGCATGTAGGAATATGATTAATGAATTCATGTAGGGCATAAAGACAAGTAATTACCAGTTGTTGTTTAGGTTTTTTTCCCCTAATTGAAAGCACTCTTATCATTGTTTTCTTGGAATTGAATTTGGATAATTAAACGTATTCACTTGAATGGGTTTAGCACTGTGAAGCTATTGTGTTCACGCTTCTGGTGTCAGTGGTAAGCTAAAGGAGGTGGATTGAAAAAAATGTTGCAGCCTTAGAGAGATCACACATCTCCCTTTGTATATGAATCAAATTTCAGCTAACAAGTGCTGATTTGAGGTCTGATTTAATGCAAACCCTGAAATTTCATTGTTGTTGTCAACTGTCACTTTGTTCAAACAGACCTAAGTGTCAGATTTCCTCTTCGGTTATTTAAACATATAGAATGTGGCTCCATAGGAGTGTTTTGTGTGGGTTTTTTTTTTTTTAATGTAGTTTCCCGATAAGTGTCTATTTTACCTGATGTGAGTGACTTACTACCTGGGTTGTGTGTGATATACTTGTCTCATCTTTGTGTGGTTTATTACACAGAGGAGGAGATCAGTAATGTACGGAAAGAGCTGGATAAATATGGGATACAGATGCCGACCTTCAGCAAGATTGGGGGCATCCTGGCTAACGAGCTCTCAGTGGACGAAGCTGCCTGTAAATAAGTCTCTTTCCAGTGCTTTAATATCATAAAATAATATTATCTTCATCAGCTTTCTAACTCTGGATCCCTGAGAATGCCTGAGAATGTATGCGTAGACCACCGGCCTTTTCATGTGTCTATAAGAACCTTTCCTGATGGAACACTTTGTTTTCAGCTGAGGCTTGCTTGTCTGAATCTCAGACTGGGAGGTGCAGTCTCTCTGGCTGAATCTATCTGTCTGTCGCCCGGTTATCAGTACATGCTGCTGTCATCGCCATCAACGAAGCCATTGACAAGGGTCAGGCACAAGCCACCATGACTGCACTGAACAACCCCAATGCCATGCTGAGGAGCACCCAGGACTCGCTGGCACAGGAGTACCAGGACACCCTCAGCCGGGCCAAACAACAGAAGGAGGACAGAGCAGCGGGTCGGGTAAGACAAAGCCCCTTGCTCTAGGCTCAGTACCATGGCCCTCATCTGACCTGCAGAGACCGCTTGTCTGAACATCGAGATGAACACGCATTGTTTATTATATAATCTTTATACCACTAGTTTATCGTAACTAAAGCTGAGAGGAACCTGCATCTTTGTTATATTCACATTTAATTCTCAATTTAACTACTTGAACAACTCAATGTTATGTTAGCTGCTAATTTTCCATTTGTTCTGCTTAAATCTACCTGGAAAAGAGTCCTTTGGGAACCAGGGTTGTGCATGCCTCAAGTTAAGGTGAATATCAATTTCTCAGGCCAAAGTGGTACTGGATGCCATGCCAAGTATTGTGGCACTGTGTCAGGTTGTGCTGTATTTACGAACAGGAGCAGTCCAACTGTGATTTGCGGTAGCAGAAACATGGCTCGAATGAAACTCTGTATTTATTTTTATTAGAAATGCTTGACCTGCTGTCTCCAGCTGAGAGAAATGGGTTGAGGGGAAAAATTATTCTGAAGAACTGCAATAAAAGCAGCACACCAGGACTCCCACCTGACATTTTTCCGTTGAACTAACATTGGGGAACGTGTCATGTCAGCAGAACATGGTAATAGGAAAGCAGCACCGTCCTAATTTGCGCCATTCCACTGGGAGTAGCTGTCCATCATGCACGGTTTCCCTGTGGATCAAAACAAATTACGCTGATGCAGTTTGTGTTTGCCCTGCTAGAACTCTGCCGGATGTCTGTAACTCTGTAAACTTCGGTGCTTTTTCTAGCAAATCTTTTTCTTTTAATTTTTTATTTGAGCATACTGTATATTATTTTATTATTTTACACCGATGCACATAATGTGATGTGCTTACAAAGTGACCTTTTGCGCAGCATTTCTTTTTGGACCTACAGTACTCATTACAGCTTAGAACAAATGATTTCGAATGCTCATATTTGGTGATATTGTCACCACATTTAAATCACGATTTGTCCAGCATTCTGGGCGACTGAGGTGACCTGGCTACAAAAATCTGTATCCACTTAAAGAAAATCCTGATGTGACATGGAACCGAGGAGAAATCTTCCACTTTGTTCCAAATTTTTTTTGTAATATTTGGAAGTCTGACCCTTTGAAAACAACCAGAAGAGACCAGAATTGGGCCTTTTGTCACAATGTTTAAAGAATTGTGACTCATTTATTTTGGGGATGTCATTTTATTGCTAGTGTTAAAAAGGGGATATTCCAGAAGGGGTCAATACATAATTGTTTTTCTTTTCTTCCTCAGCGCTCCTCTGTCGCATCTGAAGAGAGAGATGTTTACGAGGAGCTGTTGACACAGTCAGAAATTCAGACTAACGTGGACATCGTAAACAGTGAGTGTCACCGTGGGGAATCTTCACCCTCACAGCCAATGTCCCATCAGCTTCCAATCAGCTGGTGCTCCTGCAGGAAGGAGTGTTTAAATGGCTGACTCTGTGCACTGCTGCCCTCTTCTGTGTAGGCGGGGGTATTTTTCTGTTGAAGGTTTCTCTGTTCACAGAACCATCTGAGGAGGATCATATCCAGTCCTTTTTGGACTTTTGCTATTTTCATCTTGGTCACGTTCAAATTCTATTTTTCAGAACTCCCAGTAAACAATTACAAAATCATGTTCATATCTCTGTTGGACCACTGCAGACTTATTATGTGTAATATGAGTGATGTATGTACACAGCGGTTATAACGTGGAGTTTTTGGAGATCTACCATCTTGTTTGCGAACATTTCAACCCTAACTCCTTTTAAAGTGCTGTAAGGAAAAAAAGGAAGGGACAATTCCAATCTTTGAGTGAAAATGATGTTTATTTCCAGTAAAAAATGGCAGTTGTCAGAAATATGGGTAACGTACTTTGGGTTCAGTGGAGCCAAAGTGAACCCCGAACAATCGAAACGCTTTAGCATCTATACCATATAACATGCATATGGGTCAATGACGTGACATTGTCCGAGTGCACTACTTTGGTTTAAAATCATTTTAAATGATTCATAATAAGCATCATTTTATTCCATTAAACCTGTTTAATTTGAACATATTTCCAGTTTATCTTAAAAATGATATATATTTTATATTTTGCCATCTCAAACCCTCAAAATGTCAGGTGGCGCAACCGTCCGAGCAAGTTAACACTGTGTGAAATGTATTAAATATGTAATCTAAAATATGAATTAATATAATATTAATATGGGGGCATTATTTATATTGAAAACCTTTCAAATAAACAAAGTTTAATAGTTTAATTGTTCTTAAATTGTTTGGAAAACCAAAATACCCGCCCCCTACAATAAAGAATCCATAAGTTGCTTTTAATACCCAGCTCAATTACAAAATAGTTAGGTTTTAGGCAGAGTAGACACTCTCAGGTATACTTACTAAAAAATCACTTAGAAAAAAAAGAAAGGGAAGTGTGTTTTTTTTCAAGAAACTTTTGATTGCACCACCTGACATTTTTTGGCTGGTGGAATTGCAAATACAGTCTAAAACTGTACTAAAACGCTGTAAATGTTGTGCAACCATTAAGACTTGTTTAAAGGGGACCTATTTTTCTATATTTCCAAGGTTATATTTTGATCTTGGACTCCCCTAGAGTACTCCCGATTGTTCAAAGTCCAAAACAGGGTCCTTATTTAGCTCATACTGCCATCCTCAAAAAACCCCATTTGTAGTCCATTTTAGTCTCTGCCTGAAACGCCTCATTGGGGTGGCTATTCCGCTATGGCCCCCACTCCCCCGTGTGCCCACTTTCTGCTGACTGGCCATCTCTGTGGAGGACGGAGTTGGATGGGACGAGGCTGCAGAACGCAGTTTTCCGGGTCCGCCTCCCCAAAGTGAAACGTGAGACGCGTCTGCCATCTGATAAGGAATCGGCGGGGGAAATTCCACAATCTAACGCTATACTTGAATATAGATCTAATGAAATGAACTTGTTCTAATAAACGCAGCGGCGAAAGTGGAGGACGCAGTGTGAAAGTCTGGCAGCTCAAGCTCGAATTTGCTATCAGCTAGAGTTTGCTACGGCAACAGTGGTGAGTGCAGCGGTTTTTCTACTCTATAGATAGGATGCAGGGAAAGCTAGAATCCACCACATACAGGCACATATGTAGAACGGGTCGACATACTCAATTGTAGACCGGAGACCGTAGAAATCCGGTGGGTCTGAGTTTAGAGGGAAACATGGACAGTGTGGAGCAGCTAAAAGTGGGCCAACAGCTTATGGGCTGCTTTGGTGTGTATTATAAGGACCTGCTGGTTTGTGTGCATAACTGTGGTGTGTCGTTAGCGTGGAGTAACGAACAGTTTCTGCGCTGGTATATGACGAAGGGCGAAAGCTCCAGGTTAAACGGCCTTTTTGGAAATTGCCCATGGTAATGCTTTACTTATTGCGTTGGAATGACCAGCGTTTCCTCGCAGAAAATGGGCGCGTTATGGATAGTACGCGAGAGCTAGATAGAGCTCCGATTATGTTATGAGCATAATACAGGTTTTACAGATCGTACGTTCTGTTTGCGTGAACCGTTGCTTATGTGGAGCTAGCGAATCGATCACTTTTACAGGAAAGAATTTAATATTCAATCGCCGATTTAATATTCAATCGACGGCAATGCAGAGAAATCGTTTGTTATACCGGACACGTTATAGCCTGTGCGTTTTCCTATTGCTTTCATCAGTAGCATCAGAGAGCTTGCCCAGATATTGGAGAAGTATCAGGCTGACCCCAGTCATGGATAAGTAAAGCGATCGTTTCACAAGCACCCAAAAATGCGACCCAAGCTCTGTAAAACCTACGTCTGGTCTAACTGCAGCCTTCACAGCCCAACTCTGCAGACACATACAGCACCTCTCCGGTTAGCTTCAACTGTAGTGGCTACAATCAGGCAACGTTATGATGAAACTGCCACATTAATGCTTACCGAAGTAACACAAGCATACCGCTCAGAATTACTGCCTTTAAGTTATCAGGAGCATTTTAATTTGCACTGCACGCGAACTAACATGCATTAGTAGCTGATAACTGAGCAGTCATAACAACTACAAAGACAAATGTTACCCTGCAATACAGGTCTTGCAGACAGTAAGTTCCGTTACCGGGGGGGGGGGCAGTTGTACCAAGCATCCAAATTACAAACAAGTATAAAAAGTTCGCTTCAAATGAGGTTTATGTTCACACACCTTCTGTTGAAATTCCCCTGATATTACTCTTGCATATTTAGGACACAAACATTAGCAACAGTAACTTGGCTATGTTAGCCACAGTGCTACAGCCACATTCAACAGGCCATCAGCTGGGTAGGCTTATGCAGTGAAGCAACTGCTTCCGCATCTGTAGCCATGTTTCCATCCACACGTTCTTATACGAATTAAGTAATATCGAATTAAAAATGCCTTATGGAGACGGTGAAATTCGACTTGATTTCAAGACTGTCGACTCATAGTTTGCACGGTCCATCTCATCGGATTTTCTCTTGATCAGCAAAAGGCTTATGCGATAAATGCTGATGGAAATGTTATTCACTGAATAAATCTACTACTGCATCTTGACGCTGCTTTGATGCCGTCGTTTCCTTCTGATAATGGTCTGTTATGCTGCTAATAGCTGGCGCCTAAGCACTATTACAACTTGTGCAATTATCGTCATTTGTTGGTCAACGCAATCCATTTTGGCTAACCAGCTAAATTAGTTGGCTAACAAACTACTTTTGTTCACTTGAAGGTTCTACGATTCAGTGCGAAAATGAATTGAAACAGCTTGAAATGTCAGAAATTATGCGGTACACCAATTTGATCGCATAACAGCATGTGGCGTCATTACGGACTACTTTTTATTCGCTTTAATGCCGTTAGATGGAAATGTATTTTCACCAGCTTTATTCGCATGAATATTTTTGGCAAACTTCGGATAATTCGATTGCCAAGTGGATGGAAACATAGCTTGTGAGTCGCGGACAGTCGCGACCGATATAGGCTTTATCTTCAGATATTTTATGAAGCCTGCGTTTGAGGCCAGTTGTTAGTGCTATCGTTAGTGGTCCTGTTAGCCTCCCGCAACGCGTTAGCTTCACTTACATTATTGGCTGTTATATCGTTACTTACAGCTTGTGGCTCCGAGCGCTTGATCGATGCAACTGCTTCAGGTTTGAGAAGCAGCTGAAACGCTTATCCTGTGTCGAATTATCCTTTATTGACAAAGCTGTCTTTGGTGAAATGCTGAGCGCAAACAGCTAACGTTCCCTTTGGCCGAGGCTGTTTGCTGCCAGCAAACAAAAAAAGCTACCCACTGATTTCTGGAGGCATCGTCTTTTGGAAGAGAGAGAGGTGCTTTTCTTCGCGTCCAAAAGTAAACGGACGAGCAGCTTTGGGAGAGATACTGACAAAACTGCACCTCAAATGATCTGCGGTTCTTCTTTTGTATTTCTGGAAGTGTTGATGCTACTAAGGCATAGTATGATCCGCGGTTGTTCATGTCTGCTAGAATAGTTTCCGGTGTGGGCAGGTCCAACGCCGTGATTGGCTTTGGCTAGGTCTGTACTAATTGGACGGCACAACCTGACTTCAGGTTTTGCCCTGATCTCGCGAAGATCTCGGGAGGAGCTGTTCAGAGAGGAAATCACGTTCACAGAATCACGTTCTTGGATTACGGCAAAACCTCTGTATCTTATGTTTAGAAACTTTACGGAGGTTGAGTATGGACAGCCAACATTATAACATTACTAATATGTATTAAAAGAAGGATCAGCATAATAGGTCCCCTTTAAACACACTCTTCCAACTTCAAATAAGTGTATTCTGTACATTTTTAAAGATTTATTAAAAAAAAAAACATTTTTAAAAGGCTTATTTGTCATTGACCCATATTTATATCAAGTAAAGGGGATTGTTCTTGACTTCAATGTATAGTATTGAGGTATAACTTGATGAGGTTAACAAATGGTCAGAAGACCATTGCCTACCCAGCAGTGCATCCATTTGGTGGGTGCTAATTAAGTTTTAATGGTCTCGGTTTGGCTTGGATGGCTCTCAGTGTGTCTCTATCAATAGTTGATGGCCATCGTTGCCTTTTCCTGTTTCCAGGTGTTACCACAAGGCCAGGGTGCGGGTCTTCTCATTGTTACCTTAACAAGATCACCATTTCAGAGCATGTGGCGGGTCCATGCTTGTTTATGACTGGGGCTAACTAGATTATGAGTCTCCGCTCTCCAGCAGAATGATTCACAATTCCTTACAGTAATGAGAAATCCTTACATAACATAATTAGCAGTCCAGCAAGATATGTTTTGCATCATGTGAGCATTTGTTAGGTTTCAGGGATGACCAATGATGTGTGGCATTACACCACCCTGCATGTTGGAAAAAAATATTTTGCTGATTCCCCAAAAAGGCCTCATATTACCAAATTTTAGGATGCTGAGTTAAAAAAAGCAAATAAAAAGTCTCTGTCATGTACAGTTTTTTTTCACAAAATAAGAATGTTTTCCTTATGGTAACATAAATATGGGCTTTTATGCACTGACCAAAACGGCAAAAAAAATGCTGTTTGGGTGCAGTGAAACACCCACAGATGTAGCAGAAAAGATCTGGATCATGTCTGCATTATCTGCTGTCAGTGGCTGTATTACTAAGCCTGAAAGTAGGTTTAGGCATGAAATAATGTCTTTAAATTACTAACACGTGAAAATCAGCTGAGAATTGAACAAATAGCTCAGAGGAAGATGGAATAATGTCATTGTGGCAGTTTTTCTGGCGATGAAGAGATAAAGAGAGACAACCTTACATGTGGCTGTCGAAAGTGACAATGCTATGAAATACGAATCATACATTGTGAGAAAATGTGACTTGTAAGAGCAAAACAGACATTATTTTAGGAATAGGCACCCCAAGATTGGTAAGAAATATGCATTGGATTTTATTCAGCGAAAAAAGATGCAGGGTGGTGTTATGAGAATGTGAGCAGGAGGACTTCCTTATGGACTCCACCTCTCCTCCACCCCTCTCAGCCCGGGCTGCAGTTCGGCAGGTGAACCAGGCCATCAGTGACCAGGATGAGGCAGCCTTGCTGGCCAGCCTCAGGCTACCTGCCCTGGGACTACTGGGAGTACTGGAGGCCAATTCTGCCTGTTACTTGGGACACTTCACAACCTACAGAGAGCAGAACTCTACGGTCAGTCCTCCAGGGTCCCACAATCCCCTGTTCTATTAGTCTTATTTTTTGGGACTGATTGATCCGGGGCGGTTAGTAACAGTGCCATTTTCTAAATGGGTGTGTCTGTTCATTCAGGATGGTGCTCCCTTCCACTTGGAGAAGGAGGAGATCCAGTGTGTGGTCAGCTCCTGCAATGACTTTGCCGAGGCGGAGAAACGAAGTATGTTCGTGTGCAGCCTTTTATTGTGCTAGCCAGTGCACTTTATGTCTAAGCTTGGCACTAAAACCAATGTGGTTCCTATAATGAATAAAAAAAGATTTATTGGAGTTAATTTGACTTATGGCAGACATGCCTCATATGCATAGGTGATGAAAGCTTTTTCCAGACAACAGCAATGGACGTTGGAAACAAGGGAAGTCACTGTATATATTCTATACTCAAACACAACTGAATTAAGAACATGAAGTTTGATATCTGTTTATTATCTGGACATCTGGATCAGTATCATTCTCTTCTGTAACAGACAAGTTCAGCAGGTTGGTTATACACATTTTATTAGAAGAATATTTAAATAAGCCTGTTGTAACGTGTCTGCTTTCAGAAATGGAGGCCGTTGCTGCGATCAACGCTGCTGTACGGAGGGGGAATGCGTCTGAGACGGTGGAGCAGCTAATGAACCCTGAGGCCCAGCTGCCCATCGTGTACCAGACCGCCGCCGACCTGTACCAGTCTGAGCTGTACAGCCTACAGGCACAGAACCCTGGGGTGAGATTCCCCCTGCTCAGGCATGCTGTTCACTAGCATAATGACTGTGCTACCGTACCCGCTGCTTTTACTGTTCACTTGCTCATCCACTGTACTCTCTGCGTTTATTGTTCCTTGGCACAATAAATCAACTGTGCCAACTGTTTACTAGCGCACCCTATGCTCTTACAGTTCACTAGCGAATGCACTGTACTCTGCACTTATTTTTCCCCAGCATACTCACTGTACCAACTGTTCGCCAACGCATTCACTACTCTTACTGATCACTAGCTTCTCCGCTGTACTCTCTGCGCCAGTTGTTCCCTAGCATACTCACTGTGCTTATTGTTCACCAATATATCCACGGCTTTTACTGTTCTCTAGCTTATCCACTGTACTCTGTGCCAGTTGTTTCCTAGCATACTCACTGTGTGCCAATTGCTCACCAGCATACTCGCTCGACTAACTGTTCACTTGCATATCCACTGCTCTTACTGTTCTTTAGCTTCTACTGTTCTCTGTTGTAATTGTACTCAAGTTTATTTGCTGTGTGTGATTGTTCCCTAGCATACTCATTGTGCTAACTGTTCACCAGCATACCCGCTTCACTTACTCTCTCTTTACTAGCTGATCAACTGTTCTCTTTGCGTTAATTGTTTTCTGTTGTACTCTCTGTGCTGTTCACAAGCTCGCCCACTGCACTAAAGCGGCTCTCACATAGAAGAAGAATGTGTTGGCGAAGTTTGGCAAAAAAAAAAAAATTGCTAAGTTTTTCACCAAGTTTGTCATGATATTTGCCTTATGTGGTGTTACTGTGTTTGATGTGTGGTGGGACTTCTCCACTGATTTACAATAGTACGCCATTGTTCGCTCATGTTTGGTGACAGTTTTTGGGCTGGCCCCTATAAGGCCCCTATAAATGCGAATGTCACTGAGTGAGTGAGTGAGTGAGTGAGTGACTGCCTGAGTGATCAAGTTTAACACTTGGCTGGCCGGCGGGGAAGAAGTTCAGCGATTGGTCAGCCGGCGGGGAAGAACTTAAACGATTGGTTGACCGACGATTGGCTGGCTGGCTGTTCAGTGATTGGTCGGCTGGCGGGGAAAAACTTCAACGATTGGTTGTCCGACAATTGGCTGGCTGGCTGGCTGGCTGGCCGGGCGTTGACGTCATTGGTATTTAATATGTTTACGTGTACAAGGGCGCCCATCCCTTTACAGCACTTCCCGGTGGCGGCTGCAGACATACAGCATTCTCAATGTAACAGTAACTTTAAACAGAAAAATTAAGACAGAAAAATAAAAACATGAATTGGGTTAAAACTGTTTTGTACAATCTATGTCTAAAACCTCTGTTTAAAAAATTTGGGTTGAATTTTTTTTACATTTTTAATTATGTATTGAGGGAACACTTTCTCAAGGAAGTGGAAGGCGCTGACACAAACGCAGTGGGAAGCGAAAACGGCGAACGACAGCAAGCTGAGAGGGATATGTTTTTCCCCTCCAAACAATATTTAAAAGAAAACTAAAGTAACTGATGCAAACACTTACGTTACTCGTGGACGCAAGGACAGTGATGAAAATAACATTACAGATGATAGAATTAAGCAACAATACTGTCACTGCAATAGCTTGCACCGAGCACCAGTTAGCTTGTCGCTCCGGTGAAGAGCATAAGCAGTGGATCATTAACTTTAGCGCTGCCATGCATTTGGGATCCTTCCAACCAAGCATTACATTTCCTGGAAGAAAACTCAGTACGGTGTGATTTGACAGCTCCTTTCAATGAGGTTTGTTTGAAAAATGGCAAAAGTTGCATTGTGTTAAGGAAACCGACGGTATTCTTTGATTTATCTGCACAACTACGGTGACAGTTTTTTTTGTTAAGGGGGGATTTAGCAACTGGGAAAAGGCAAAAGAAAAACTTGGTCAGCATAAGTTGTCAGGCCTGCGCTCAGATTCATTACATGTGTTCGCTATGATTTAAGTAACTAATCAGCGCTGTGCTGTCGGAGTTTGCAGCAAGGAATCAACATACTGCTAGGACAGTTGTAAAATTTATTCAGATCGGCTAAATTCCTGGGCCATGAAGGTATACCACTCAGAGGGCACAGTCATCGCCACAAGTACTGCGTCAGCTTATGTTTGAGAGAATGCACTCGTTACCGAAAGCTTGAGAATGGCTTTCACATATCCGCAGTAAAAAGATGAAAATGAAATAAACGAAGTGACTATTCGCACTTATTAAAGTGCACCCAAGCACAAAAATTGATCGAAATTCGCGTTAGACGCACTTACAAGTGTGGCGAAGATGCACATTGCTCCATTGCCCACACTTATTTAAATGTGTTCAAAGCCAAAATTTTTTTCTTGGCCAAGCTTTTTTTTTAAGCTGTGGCCAAGGGAAAATTTCTGCATTGGCCACAGGTATAAGTGTGAAGTGTGGCCAAGGAAAAAAATCAGCATTGGCCACACGTATAAGTGCGAATATCATCGGTCTAAAATAGAATCGCCGGTTTCGGAGTATTTTAAGAATGCTGGTGATGAGCCCAAAGGGAACGATTATCAGGCTATCATTATTTTATGCCTTTTATGGGATTAGCCTAGCCTGCTGCCTGGATGTATTTCTGTTGGCGGAAGTGACAAGTTACATTCATTAAAGATAGTTCATTGAATTAAAAAAGTAAAGTCCTTTATAGTGCGATGAATCACTTTATTCAAATTTAGGATTTTGTCCGAGGATTATCTGTTTCTTTTTGGGACTGCAGACCTTGAGTAGCTCATAAAACGGCACATGATGGCTAGGCTTACGAAGTCACATCCTTCTGCGCCGATGTTTCATAGGGTACGACAGGAAGAGGTTTCTGTTTTAAATGTAAAAAATGCTGAAATGGGAGATGGGATTCAGAGAAAGGGAAAGAATTACATATCAAACCTCCACTTTCTTCGGCTTTTACTCACTAGAATGATTTTAAAAGGGGGCGCCCTTTTAGGAGGGAGAAGGGAGGTTTATAATTTCAGATTAATATTTAATATCGTCAATGTGCACCCTTTTCTTAGGCGCGCATTCTCAGACAGCACTTGGCAGCCCAGCCATATACTAGGTTGCACCTAGTCTTGTTAAATGTTCAAATGTATCAGTTGAGACCCATAATTAGTATTGTTGCCGTTGTGTTGCCGTTATGTAGTCATTGCGTGGCCACTTAATGGTACTTTGCTGTTTATAATTCACTGAATTGTTTTTATGCTCTGCATTAGTGACTACAGAAATTTAATGGTACCAAATAATGCCAGGTGGTCCTTTGATCCACGTCGAACATGACTTCACTATAAACTATCCATTGTTGCCAAACTCTGGGGCCCATGAGTGGTCCCTCTGTGACCCCACTCTTCCTAATTAGCCACGATTCGTGCACCATTGCTGGTGCACCATGACGATAATGTTGTTGCTCTCTGTGGCCTCGGTATTGAACATCACCAACATTGTTACTTCACCTCACGGAGTGGGCGTGAAGTACTGTTTTTAGTGGCTCTGTGTGTTTGTTTGTTTGTTTGTCTGTTTGTGTTTCTGCACTTGCCAATATTTGGCTGAATGGGTGAAGTCTGCCATCTAGTGGCGATGCGTGTTTGTTTGTGTTTCCACACTTGCCAATATTTGTGTGAATGGGGTGAAGTCTGCCATCTCTGATTGCCTTGTTTTCCTACAGTCATTTCTGTGACAGCCCCTTTACACTTCACTGTCTTACCCACTGTACTAAATGTTTACTTGCTTATATATTGTAGTGAAGTCACAAGCTTACCCCCTAGCTTATAATGGAGATCTGAATGACTCAGACACCTGCAAGACTTGCATCTAAACTGTCTTGCAGGTGTACCTGGGGTACGAGGAGCTGTCTGTTGCCGTGGAAATGCTGTCTGCAGTCGCGGTGCTGAACGAGGTTCTGGACACTAAGGATCCACAGGGGGTGATTGAGCAGCTGTGCGACTCGCCGCTGGGATTCAGTAACATGGAGCAGGACAACCTGCAGAGGTGAGCGGGGGAGCACTGGCCCTCTTCTACAGAAACCCAGCGGCGTGTTTCAAATCGGCATCAGTTGTGTGTGAGAGTTTTTGACCTTAAAGTGAGCTATACGACAGGGACTTTATTTTTATTAAAATAAATTCAGTATTTTGAGTCATGACAGATTTATTTTGATATCTCTTGGTTGTCACCAATGTATATTAATTTTTCAGTTTTAGGCTAAAATGCAGTGTTTTTCTACAAAGGGACTACCTGTAAAATTGAAAACTTTTTATTAAAATAAATTCAGTATTTTGAGTCAATGACAGATTTATTTTGATATCTTCTTAGCTTTTCTATTAAATTGGCAGTATTGTAAAATTTTTCAGTTTTTGCGACTGATACTAAACAGTGTGTTTTAAATTTTTTTACAAGTTTTAGGCTAAAATGCAGTGTTTTTAATGGTGACGTCAAATGTGCTCAGAGTGGCATTAGTATTGATTAAACATTGTGCCTTGTTAGGTTGCTGATTACCCCAGCAGGGCGAGACAAATTTTGAGTTTTTAAGCAAATGAATTTTCAATACAGGACAGTATGAGCAAAAAGGAGTTTGGGGCTTTGATGGCATAACCCTGCCTCACTTGACAAGTGGTTGATGTACATGCTCTGACTGTTGACATTCATTAGCCTGTCTCTTTGGTGTATTATTTTAATTGGTGGTGTCAGTTTTACCTGCCCCTAAAATTTGTTTATCAGTTGTACATTTTGTGACTTTTACTTTAACATTCATGTTGTGTGGTGTATTTTTTAACCTCCTTGGAATTGTTTTACAATACTAACCTGTTGTAATGTATTCTGGTGTGTGTGTTCTATTCCTGCCCTTTAACCTTCTGCCCCTGCCCCTGTGTGTGGTGTATTCTGCTTTAACCTGCCCCTGTGTGTGGATTATTCTGCTTTAACCTGCCACTGTGTGTGGAGTGGCATTCTGCCCCTAAATTTAACCTAAACCTGTGTGTGTTATTCTGCTTTAACCTGCCCCAGTGTGTGGTGTATTCTGCTTTAACCTGCCCCTTTGAGTTTTCTGCTTTAACCTGCCCCTGTGTGTGGTGTTTCTGCTTTAACCTGCCCTGTGTGTGAGGTGTATTCTGCTTTAACCTGCCCCCTGTGTGTGGGCTTTAACCTGCCCCTGTGTGTGGTGTATTCTGCTTTAACCTGCCCCTGTGTGTGTTGTATTCTGCTTTAACCTGCCCCTGTGTGTGGTGTATTCTGCTTTAACCTGCCCCTGTGTGTGGTGTATTCTGCTTTAACCTGCCCCTGTGTGTGGTGTATTCTGCTTTAACCTGCCCCTGTGTGTGGTGTGTTCTTCTTTTAACCTGCCCCTGTGTGTGGTGTATTCTGCTTTAACCTGCCCCTGTGTGTGTGTATTGCCCCTGTGTGGTGTGTATTCTTTTAACCTGCCCCTGTGTGTGTGGTGTATTCTGCTTTAA
Source organism: Gymnothorax javanicus (assembly GCA_029692085.1). Taxonomy (NCBI): domain Eukaryota; kingdom Metazoa; phylum Chordata; class Actinopteri; order Anguilliformes; family Muraenidae; genus Gymnothorax; species Gymnothorax javanicus. The sequence continues at coordinate 34,189,794 of CM056194.1, read as the reverse complement.
CCTGCCCCTGTGTGTGGTGTATTCTGCTTTAACCTGCCCCTGTGTGTGGTGTATTCTGCTTTAACCTGCCCCTGTGTGTGGTGTATTCTGCTTTAACCTGCCCCTGTGTGTGGTGTATTCTGCTTTAACCTGCCCCTGTGTGTGGTGTATTCTGCTTTAACCTGCCCCTGTGTGTGGTGTATTCTGCTTTAACCTGCCCCTGTGTGTGGATGTATTCTGCTTTAACCTGCCCCCTGTGTGTGGTGTATTCTGCTTTAACCTGCCCCTGTGTGTGGTGTATTCTGCTTTAACCTGCCCCTGTGTGTGGTGTATTCTGCTTTAACCTGCCCCTGTGTGTGGTGTATTCTGCTTTAACCTGCCCCTGTGTGTGGTGTATTCTGCTTTAACCTGCCCCTGTGTGTGGTGTATTCTGCTTTAACCTGCCCCTGTGTGTGTGTATTGTATTCTGTTTGTGGTGTATTCTGCTTTAACCTGCCCCTGTGTGTGGTGTATTCTGCTTTAACCTGCCCCTGTTTGTGGTGTATTCTGCTTTAACCTGCCCCTGTGTGTGGTGTATTCTGCTTTAACCTGCCCCTGGGTGTGGTGTATTCTGCTTTAACCTGCCCCTGTGTGTGGTGTATTCTGCTTTAACCTGCCCCTGTGTGTGGTGTATTCTGCTTTAACCTGCCCCTGTGTGTGGTGTATTCTGCTTTAACCTGCCCCTGTTTGTGGTGTATTCTGTTTTAACCTGCCCCTGTGTGTGGAGTATTCTGCTTTAACCTGCCCCTGTGTGTGGTGTATTCTGCTTTAAACTGCCCCTGTGTGTGGTGTATTCTGCTTTAACCTGCCTCTGTGTGTGGTGTATTCTGCTTTAACCTGCCCCTGTGTGTGGAGTATTCTGCTTTAACCTGCCCCTGTGTGTGGTGTATTCTGCTTTAACCTGCCCCTGTGTGTGGTGTATTCTGCTTTAACCTGCCCCTGTTTGTGGTGTATTCTGCTTTAACCTGCCCCTGTGTGTGGTGTGTTCTGCTTTAACCTGCCCCTGTGTGTGGTGTATTCTGCTTTAACCTGCCCCTGTGTGTGGCGTATTCTGTTTTAACCTGCCCCTGTGTGTGGTGTATTCTGCTTTAACCTGCCCCTGTGTGTGGTGTATTCTGCTTTAACCTGCCCCTGTGTGTGGTGTATTCTGCTTTAACCTGCCCCTGTGTGTGGTGTATTCTGCTTTAACCTGCCCCTGTGTGTGGTGTATTCTGTTTTAACCTGCCCCTGTGTGTGGTGTATTCTGCTTTAACCTGCCCCTGTGTGTGGTGTATTCTGTTTTAACCTGCCCCTGTGTGTGGTGTATTCTGCTTTAACCTGCCCCTGTTTGTGGTGTATTCTGCTTTAACCTGCCCCTGTGTGTGGTGTGTTCTGCTTTAACCTGCCCCTGTGTGTGGTGTGTTCTGCTTTAACCTGCCCCTGTTTGAAAATTTACCAGAGGGAGACAAATTACTAAGTGCAAATGAATGAAGGAAGTATTGTTGCGGTTGGTGCATATGTACATTCTTAGCTAATTTCTATTAAATTGGCAGTATTGTAAAATTTGTATCAGTACATTTTGTGACTGATACTAGAACAGTCATCGCTAAATGTTTTGTTCCTTGGAATTGATTTACAATACTCTATTGTAATACCTCATTGAACATTTTAAGCATTAGTCATTTCTCATCTGTAATGGTGACGTCACTGTGCTCAGAATGGCATTATTGTAAATCAAGCTTAAACACTGTGCCTTGTTAGGTTGCTGATTACCCCAGCAGAGGGCGCTTGTAGCCTAACATTTTGAGTTTTCAAGCAATGTTTGCCTATTTTCAATACAGGACAACATATGAGCAAAAAGGGAGCTGGGGGCTTTGATGGCGTAACCCTGCCTCACTTGACTAGTGGTTGATGTGACATGCTCTGACTGTTGAGTTTATGTGGTGTTAACAGCATTAACCTGTCTCTGTGTGTGGTGTATTCTGCTTTAACCTGCCCTGTGTGTGGTAGTATTCTGCTTTAACCTGCCCCTGTGTGTGGTGTATTCTGCTTTAACCTGCCCCTGTGTGTGGTGTATTCTGCTTTAACCTGCCCCTGTGTGTGGTGTATTCTGCTTTAACCTGCCCCTGTGTGTGGTGTATTCTGCTTTTACCTGCCCCTGTGTGTGGTGTATTCTGCTTTAACCTGCCCCTGTGTGTGGTGTATTCTGCTTTAACCTGCCACTGTGTGTGGAGTATTCTGCTTTAACCTGCCCCTGTGTGTGGTGTATTCTGCTTTAACCTGCCCCTTTTTGTGGTGTATTCTGCTTTAACCTGCCCTGTGTGTGGTGTATTCTGCTTTAACCTGCCCCTGTGTGTGGAGTATTCTGCTTTAACCTGCCCCTGTGTGTGGTGTATTCTGCTTTAACCTGTGTGACAGGGCGGTCTGTCACTGCTAGTGGCTAGCTGAAATGCAGCAGAACTCCGTTTGACTCGTTTCCTCTCACCGGTCAAGTTCTCAATTCAATTACACCTCGTAACAGCCCTCATTGCCGCTAAAAAAAAGCCAACTGTTCAACTTGCTGTATTAGTTGCCTAACTAGGGTTGCACACCTGGTAGACAGCGAAAGTATGGCATAGCAAATTCCGCAAAATTAAAATGATTCACCTTACCGTCTCTGCTCTGTATCTAGTCACTTCTCCACTTCACGCCCCAATTTTTTTCAACCTCACGCCATTGAGCATGCAAACCAGACTGCCAGAAAATCGCGGCATTTATTCATTTTGAACACAAACGGCACTTCCGCCATTTGCTGCATCATGGGGAAACCTTCATGATTAAAATTGCAATACTTAGATTTTGGTTAACAAGTTTAGGTTTTGTTTGTATTGATGGGGGAATTTTGTATTTTAAAGGAGTTTGTTTTTCCGCTTTGGTTGATGTATGGATTTTGGAGGGGGGGCGGGCTATATAAGTTGGGGGTATTCACAAGATCATGGGAGGAAAACGAGCAGAACCCTAAGAGCAGTGAAGGGGAATGGTTAAGGCAGTGCATGGGCCAAATGCCAGGACCTGCTTCATTTCTCTGTTTATTTATTTATTTATTTTTTTTTTGTGAAGGACTTGAAAACCCTATACAGGAAATTGATTGGGGTAGGCCAAGTGCTGGGACCTTCCCTATTGCTTTGGATTTTCTCTTTTTGCATATTTTTTTTTTTTTGTGTGTGTCCAGCGGAAATCACTGTACATATACGATGCACTGAGTTTGGGACAGACCATGATAAAAAACAATTTTTTAAAATAGACCACTTTGCCATTGGAAAATTTTTTTTTTTTTTTTTATTTTTGTGAACACACGTCCAACCTACCTGACCACAAAAAGGACTTTGTGACAACCTGCCCCTGTGTGTGGTGTATTCTGCTTTAACCTGCCCCTGTGTGTGGTGTATTCTGCTTTAACCTGCCCCTGTGTGTGGTGTATTCTGCTTTAACCTGCCCCTGTGTGTGGTGTATTCTGCTTTAACCTGCCCCTGTGTGTGGTGTATTCTGCTTTAACCTGCCCCCTGTGTGTGGTGTATTCTGCTTTAACCTGCCCCTGTGTGTGGTGTATTCTGCTTTAACCTGCCCCTGTGTGTGGTGTATTCTGCTTTAACCTGCCCCTGTGTGTGTGGTGTATTCTGCTTTAACCTGCCCCTGTGTGTGGTGTATTCTGCTTTAACCTGCCCCTGTGTGTGGTGTATTCTGCTTTAACCTGCCCCTGTGTGTGGTGTATTCTGCTTTAACCTGCCCCTGTGTGTGGTGTATTCTGCTTTAACCTGCCCCCTGTGTGTGGTGTATTCTGCTTTAACCTGCCCCTGTGTGTGGTGTATTCTGCTTTAACCTGCCCCCTGTGTGTGTATGTATTCTGCTTTTTAACCTGCCCCTGTGTGTGGTGTATTCTGCTTTAACCTGCCCCTGTGTGTGGTGTATTCTGCTTTAACCTGCCCCTGTGTGTGGTGTATTCTGCTTTAACCTGCCCCTGTGTGTGGTGTATTCTGCTTTAACCTGCCCCTGTGTGTGGTGGTGTATTCTGCTTTAACCTGCCCCTGTGTGTGTGGTGTATTCTGCTTTAACCTGCCCTGCCCCTGTGTGTGGTGTATTCTGCTTTAACCTGCCCCTGTGTGTGGTGTATTCTGCTTTAACCTGCCCCTGTGTGTGGTGTATTCTGCTTTAACCTGCCCCTTTAACCTGTGTGTGGTGTGTATTCTGCTTTAACCTGCCCTGTGCTGCTTTAACCTGCCCCTGTGTGTGGTGTATTCTGCTTTAACCTGCCCCTGTGTGTGTGTGTATTCTGCTTTAATCTGCCCCTGTTAATTCTGCTTTAACCTGTCCCTGTGTGTGTGTATTCTGCTTTAACCTTGTGTGTGGTGTATTCTGCTTTAACCTGCCCCTGTTTGTGGTGTATTCTGCTTTAACCTGCCCCTTTAACCTTCTGCTTTAACCTGCCCCTGTGTGGGTGTATTCTGCTTTAACCTGCCCCTGTGTGTGTGTGTAAACCTGCCCCTGTGTGTGGCCCCTGTATTCTGCTTTAACCTGCCCCTGTGTGTGTGTATTCTGCTTTAACCTGCCCCTGTGTGTGGTGTATTCTGCTTTAACCTGCCCCTGTGTGTGGTGTATTCTGCTTTAACCTGCCCCTGTGTGTGGTGTATTCTGCTTTAACCTGCCCCTGTGTGTGGTGTATTCTGCTTTAACCTGCCCCTGTGTGTGGTGTGTATTCTGCTTTAACCTGCCCCTGTGTGTGGTGTTTTCTGCTTTAACCTGCCCCTGTGTGTGTGTGTATTCTGCTTTAACCTGCCCCTGTGTGTGGTGTATTCTGTTTAACCTGCCCCTGTGTGTGGTGTATTCTTTTAACCTGCCCCTGTGTGTGGTGTATTCTGCTTTTCTGCTTTAACCTGTGTATTCTGCTTTAACCTGCCCCTGTGTGTGGTGTATTCTGCTTTAACCTGCCCCTGTGTGTGGTGTATTCTGCTTTAACCTGCCCCTGTGTGTGGTGTATTCTGCTTTAACCTGCCCCTGTGTGTGGTGTATTCTGCTTTAACCTGCCTCTGTGTGTGGTGTATTCTGCTTTAACCTGCCCCGGTGTGTGGTGTATTCTGCTTTAAACTGCCCCTGTGTGTGGTGTATTCTGCTTTAAACTGCCTCTGTGTGTGGTGTATTCTGCTTTAACCTGCATCTGTGTGTGGTGTATTCTGCTTTAACCTGCCCCTGTGTGTGGTGTATTCTGCTTTAACCTGCCCCTGTGTGTTGTATTCTGCTTTAACCTGCCTGTGTGGTGTATTCTGCTTTAACCTGCCCTGTGTGTGGTGTATTCTGCTTTAACCTGCATCTGTGTGTGGTGTATTCTGCTTTAACCTGCATCTGTGTGTGGTGTATTCTGCTTTAACCTGCCCCTGTGTGTGGTGTAGTCTGCTTTAACCTGCATCTGTGTGTGGTGTATTCTGCTTTAACCTGCCCCTGTGTGTGGTGTAGTCTGCTTTAACCTGCATCTGTGTGTGGTGTATTCTGCTTTAACCTGCCCCGGTGTGTGGTGTATTCTGCTTTAAACTGCCCCTGTGTGTGGTGTATTCTGCTTTAAACTGCCTCTGTGTGTGGTGTATTCTGCTTTAACCTGTGTCTGTGTGTGATGTATTCGGCTTTAACCTGTCTCTGTGTGTGGTGTATTCTGATTTAACTTGTCTCTGTGTGTGGAGTAGTCTGCTTTAACCTGCCCCTGTGTGTGGTGTATTCTGCTTTAACCTGCCCCTGTGTGTGGTGTATTCTGCTTTAACCTGCCCCTGTTTGTGGTGTATTCTGCTTTAACCTGCCCCTGTGTGTGGTGTATTCTGCTTTAACCTGCCCCTGTATGTGGAGTATTCTGCTTTAACCTGCCCCTGTGTGTGGTGTATTCTGCTTTAACCTGCCCCTGTGTGTGGTGTATTCTGCTTTAACCTGCCCCTGTGTGTGGTGTATTCTGCTTTAAACTGCCTCTGTGTGTGGTGTATTCTGCTTTAACCTGTCTCTGTGTGTGATGTATTCTGATTTAACTTGTCTCTGTGTGTGGAGTAGTCTGCTTACACCTGTTTCTGAGTGGATTGTGTGCATGCTGTGTTCTGTCCTCTTGGTTTCTGTGATGTTTACCTTGCTCTGTGTGGTGTGTCTCCCCAGGTATGCAGACATGCTGATCACTCAGAAGGCTGAGGCTGTCTCTCAGGGTCAAGAGTTCCTCACTTGGAATGACGTGCAGAAGAGCATTGACTTCGTCAACACCCAGATCCAAGAGGAGCATGAAAGTATGTCTTTTTGTGTGTTCTTGGGATTCTTCTTCAGACCAGCCATGCAGAGCTTTCATAGGCACTACACACTTTTTTATCCCTTAAATGCCCCCTGTGACCAATTTGTCACACGATTTTGGGGGTTGTCAAAACCACTGACCCCACATAAATTTTGCAATCTAATGCCCATAGTGACATATTTAGACCATCAGTGCTGCCATCTGATGCATAAAAGTGGAACTGACACTACACTGGCTGCACCAGCTAACCTTTCCAATATGGCATTTCCCCATGGTGGAATCCACACGATAGATCAGCACCCATTCATCACTGGATAAAGTAGACAAACAGGTAAGCTAATGAAAAATAAGCTATACCTAATACTTCAGCTATATGTCAACTGTTTTATCATTCAAGTCATTGTAGCAATAAGGTCCCCGAAATGCCCATTGTGACATATATGTCACAAAATTAAAATGAGGTCAAAGGTCACCAAAAATTAAAAATTGCTATTGGGTTGTTATTAGCTCCTCCCCAGGACATATTAACAGAATGCATAGATTTTTCTTTCAACTTTTACTATAGTTTGGCATTTAAGGGTTAATACAGACCCCAATTCCAATAAAGTTGGGACGTTGTGTTAAACTTGAATAAAAACAGAATACAATGATTTGCAAATCCTTTTCGACCTATATTCAATTGAGTACTCTGCGAAGACAAGATATTTAATGTTCAAACTGATACACTTTATTGTTTTTTTGGAAATATTTACTCATTTTGAATTTGATGTCTACAACACATTCCAAAAAGGCTGGGACAGGGGCAACAAAAGACAGGGAGAGTTGAGGAATGCTCAAAAAACACCTGTTTGGAACATTCCACAGGTGTACAGGTTAATTGGAAACAGGTGAGTGTCATGATTAGGAATAAAAGGAGCATCCCCGAAAGGCTCAGTCATTCACTAGCAAGGATGGGGTGAGATTTTTTGAGAATTTCACTGAAGTATTCTAAAGATGTTCTTATTTTATCAGTTTCAAAATCTGTTTCAAAATATTGTTTTTCATTAATAATGGCTTAAGAAATTACATTTTTGCGTTGTTAGTATTTTTAGAGTTTACAGTTTACTGCCGAGTCATTTCATTCTGTTATCTCAATACAAGTTCCTTGCTTCAATACTCTCTCTCAGCCTCAGGCTGTTCTTATCATGATCTTAATGTCTTAGCGGTTTATGATGAAGTTCTTAAAAAACTTATTTGAAATAAATGGTGCACACGAAGCACATATGTATGAGGTCTACACCAGTTTTTGCACAAGGATTTTTTCTTGCCACTTTATTGTCTGGAAGGCATTCATTTCACTGGTCAACTATAAAATATTCTGGTCATATGTAACATGGTGTTGGTATGTTGTGAAAAAAAATTACACCTCAGGTTGACTTGAGAATGATAACATCCGTAAAATTTATTTCATATTCTATTTCATCTGTTTTGTATATACAACATAGTTGTTTTAAATATTTCACATTTGTGACGTGATCATATTCAAATAATGTTTCGCTGACAGGATGAAATGCATTGGCTAATTGGCTGTACAGACTACACAGAGGCAATTTATCTTATTATTTCTATCTTATTTAGATAGAAGTCCCTCTCAGCTGGCACACTCGAGACAGGCAGTACGCCGGCAAACCTAGTATATGTGGTGCACTCGCGGTTCAACTCACAGAAGCTGCGAACGAGGACTGTGCAAGCTGTCGCAAAATTTGCATTTCTCTTTAGCTGAGGAGGGCTGTCACTATGGGACAGTGTCTCCCAGTGTGCTTTTGGCATAAGATGAAGTTAAAGCTGGTTTTGATTTCTCTCTTGGTAGATTTTAGCTGAAGTATTCCAGAAATACCTGGTGTATTTTTGTTGTTTTTAAACAAATTTCTGGAAATTATTACATTTTTTAATCCAAAAATTGGCATAGACCTGCTAATTACAAAAAACATGCCTTCCTCACTATTATTGGCACATTCTAGCTTTTATTTTAGAAAATTATATAAGCCTTGGCTAAAACATTACAAGACAAAGTAAACTCCACATCCTCTGTTTGTTGGTGTTGGGAGAGGATCAGTAGGATGCCGTCGGAGTTAACTAGATCAAGAGTGTCTTCAGAGAAGTGGTCTTATAAATCATTGATGATACTTGAATATACCCTGCGTGGGTGTGTTTGAGCCTCAGTAACTTTTCCACAGTTCAGCAACTCAATTTTGTGACATTTGAATAAAGCATTTTCTTTCATATTTGAAAAGGCAAGAAAAAAACTTATGCACACCGGTAAGCAGACAGGTGCGTAGGAGTAAGGCCAACTGTGGACTTAAGTAAAGAAAAAACTCCCGCACACGGTCTTCTCACTTGCAGTTAATTTATTAGTCGACGTTTCGGTCAACAGACCTTGCTCAAGATAACAAGAGGAAGGTCTGTTGACCGAAACGTTGACTATTAAATGAATTGCAAGTGAGAAGACCGTGTGCAGGAGTTTTTTTTAATATTTGAAAAGGCAAAAAAAAAAAAAAAAAGAAAGAAAGAAAGAAACAAGGTTTCTTGTGAGTCTATAGGTGTCCCTTTCTTACTTTGTTCTGTAGGATATAGCATGGCTTGTATGCCTCTACCAAGTAGCCTACATTGTAAGTACATATTTTCTGAATATTTTGAGTGGCAAGTTAAATATTTTCTGGAAATGAACAGATTCTAGTGGCCTACACTGCCCTACAAGCACTGCAAATCACATACTGGAAACAAGGTATATTAGCATGAAAAGGGCAAAAATCATATACAGGCATTGTTACTAAATATGAAAACTTATCAGTTGTAGGTTACCACTGTAGTTTGTGTAACATACCTGTTTTTCTGTTCATATGGCAGCAATGAGATTTAAAAATTTAATAAGGGGGAACCTGGTTGGATATAAAAATTCAAATGAAACCAGAAAAGTTCCAGAGGTATGGTATGAAAGTCATTTATTTAAGTCATAAATGAAAGGAATAAAAAACATTTTCAGTTTGATACACTATATTTCTTTGTGTGTGGTGTCACCACCGCCTAAGGTATTTTTAAGCACTGTTACTGGTTAGGACTAATTCCCTTTAAAATCTCATGATGGCAGATGTACAGTATGCTTAGTATCATGGTCTTCAGACTCCTGTTAGTTTAGTGCTCCTGACAGATTTACAGACACATCACCCCTCTTTTTGGCATTGTTTTTGGAACCAATGTGAATATCTAAAATAACGGCAGATCATTTCTGGAGCTGTCACTGCTTTCAAAATCACTGAAGATGCATCTCTCAGACCCTCTAAGTTAGATCATCTCTCCGGTCATACGGTTTGTGCGATTGCAGTCTGAATTGCTATCTAATTCCAGCCATCATGAGTCGAGTTGTACTCGTAATTTCAAGAATTCAGAAACCTCCATGTGCTTTCCTACCAGGTCGGACAAATAACTTTGTGAATTCCCAGCATGAACTGTGCATAAATATTCTCAAGCGTTTCTGATTTAGTCGCCATTTAAGAGCAAGAAAAGGTGACCAATTAGAGGTGAGGTAAAGTACTCGTGCCTTTGATATAAGTAGGATGTTTTTGTCCAGGGAAATGTCTGCATCTGTATTAAGGTGGTAATTTTCCTTTAACATCTTACGGTTTCCCTTCAGGAATTCTGGCAATTGCTGAGATCAATGAAGCTCTCAGCACTGGTGACCCTGAGAAGACTCTGTCTGCCTTACTGCAGCCTACCGCTAAGCTACAGGGAGTCAATCCTTCCACAGCCAAACACTATCATGACGTGCTGCAACATGCCAAAGCTCAAATCTGCGAGGTTAGTCCATGTAAAATATTCAGAGTGCGGTTTTGAAATGGGGAGACATCCAGTTTATTGCTAGTCTTTTGTTAACAGAGGCCAACTAGGTGCAGCACGTATCAATATTTCTCGGTCCATTGACATCGTGTGTAGTCAACATTTTTGGCTTAACACAGCAAAACCTGATGTTTTATGTTTGAATTTGTTTTATTATATGACCCAAAGAAACTTGGGGGACATGTTCAAGAGCTTTGCTTTGCCTGTTGATATTTTACCTCTCGTGCTCTATATGATCTAGGAGAGAATATGCAGAGTTATCAGACTGATTAGTCACTGAAAAAGACAAAATAAATAGATGAAGTACCAATTGCAAACTCTGAAAATGCGCAAATACTTGGGCATAAATTAGTTTCAGGCTGCGTATTTCCGTTGAACCTTGAGTGTGTTGCAACTACACAGGAATTTCAGATTAGTCTGTTCCAACATGAACGTGCCTGTGACTTCTTGAGAGCTCTGCTTATTATTTCAAAAAAGACGTTGTTCTTTATCAACGTCAGCATTTGTGTGCTAGTGCATGAAATTTTCTGAATTGACGACACTAAAAGGTGTAAAGTCTATGATAATACGTGCAATAATTGCAAGGTGAAAGTGCTTTGCATCTAAAAGAAGACTCTTAGCTTATAGAGAACGGTCTTCCATTGTTTCAAGTGGCAACCAATGTTAAACACTTTGTCCTAGATTTCCTGTGATATCCAACTGTGACACTGGCCAGCAGGTGTCCTTGGGAAGGTTTAAAAATTCACGTGGAAATACTGATGTCTTTTCCCTTGACGCTCACGAAGGTCCGCCCTGACCTTGTTGTCCTGGACATGAGACAAAACAGGAAGGGGTCCAGACAGCTGTGTAAGCCGCACAAGCAGACAGCCACCCTGTAGTACGCATAAAAATGGTCCTGACCTCTGGTGTACAGCAGGACATAGTGAGCAAAGTGGATAACACTGCTGGGCGCGAAGCAGACTGTGAATATGACGAACACCAGGCTGCTGGCCTTAATGTAACGCATCCAGTCCGAGTCCGACTTGCTCAGCTGACGGAGTATCGAGCCGTAGGTGAAGATGGTCACCAAAAAGGATGGGACGAACCCTAGAAATGTCAATGCAAGCTTGTAGTAGAGAAGGAAGGAGAGGGATTTGTCCTCCAGGGGGAGCACGTCGTGGCAGGTGGTGACCCCCAGCTTAGGTATGCGATAGGTCTGGCGAATTAAGAGCTCAGGCATCATGGCGAGGATGAAGACGGCCCACACTGCCAGGCTGCTGCACACGGTGCACTGCCGTTTTGGCAGGCTCTTATAGGTGAATGGGTGGACAATTGCCACGTAGCGCTTGACCGCAATGCACGTGAGCGTGTGGATGGAGCAGTAAGCATTTCCGAAGAAACAGGCAGTCACAATCCGGCAGAAGGCCTCCCCAAACACCCAGTCGTTGCCGTTAAGGTGGTAGTGGACCTTGAAGACAAGGGTGAGGAGGAAGAGGAGGTCGGACACGGCCAGGCTGCAGTAGAGGATGGCGGTGGAGAATGCCTTGGTTTTGGCACTGAGGGCACCCAGGATAGCGGCGTTAGCGGGGATCCCGATGAGCATGGCCACGATGTACGCTGCAGGGATGACTCGAGTGCTCAGGACCCCAGTGGTGTATGCCACCACGTGTTCTGCATCCACATCCAGTTCCGGCAGGACAGAGGTCAGGTTGAGCTCTGTGAAGTTTGTCAGAGTCACCCTGACATAGAAGCTTTTTGGAATTACTACTGCAGTGGCATTTCTTTCTGCGACTTTTGATTTATTTCCTGTTAAACAGAAATGGATAAGCATGTTGAATCAATGAATTCAAATTTCCGGTCATCAGGTGCCAAAAAATGTGTTATAGGAAAGGGGTCTTTGCCCTGAGAAAGGGCCAGAAATCCTGGCTGTTGCTTTTCTGTTGAAGTGAGGGGTAATGAAAAAAAACATTTATATGGTTCTCTTGAGAAAATGTACTCGGAAAGTAAGAGACCTTCAATAATAGCATTGATGAACACTGTTAGTCTATAAATGCAGTGCAGTACACACTGGATTCAGGACACTGTTCATTAGACCATTTCTTTATGAATGTGCATATAATCTAGGCCATTTTTTCTGGATTTTTGACGGTGAAATATGATTTAGCAGAAGACTGCTGTAAAAAAAAAATATGAATGGGGCAGAGAAACGACTCGCCCAGTAAAAATGTCACACCCTGCTGAGTATTTCTCTCATGCCCTGCGTTAGCCAGCTTCAAGTGTTTGCAGAACTTCCTGCATTCGCTCTGCTGCCCTGAGAGAATGTAGTCTCTGAGCTGTTTTATTGTAATAGTTTGAAAACAGTCTTACATTTCTTGAATACAGGAGCTCTAACCTTCCTGACATCTTTCTTCACGCTTCTCATCTAAATTCCATCTTAACTCTTACTTTTTTCTCTCTGATCCTTGTGCGCATTTCTTTAATTTCTTGTGGTTTAATGTGTTAAAGGTATTATTACTGCTCTAGCGTGGGGTCTTTTTTCAGTTTTAAAACTTTTCATCATGGAGTGGTCGCTCAGTAATAAGGAGAAATTAATTAAGGATACAGTAAATTTCAGCTGTTCCATATCTGTGGATGCAGTGCATTAAACTGATTTTTAAATCCTATTCAGTTTCATTGAGCACAGCTTTCAAAAAATAAGAGAACCTCGTTAAAATTCTGAGCTAGACGCAGTGTTAGGGAGGACACTGACCTAAAAAGAGAAAAAACCTTTCATTGCGACATGGAGCTTTAGTTTACATTAACAATCTTTCGACTTCATCATTTGTCAAAACAGGGTTGAGGAGGTGGGTCTTTGGCATGATGCTTACAAAACCTATAGATATAATTCTGCGCCATCTATTTTAAATTAAAAATATAAATCATGGGAAAACAATTGAAATAATTATGAAAATATCTCTAGCATTAACATTGAAATTCAGTATATAGGGCCATCTCGGCTTTTGTCTCTCTTTAAGTAGATGAACAAGTCTATTTCAATTTGTCAGCCTTTTTTTGGTTTAACAGGACTAAAACATTACAGAAAATTAATAAATTTAACTTTACCTTTTGCTGAGAGTGGGACGCCCAGGAGCATTAGAGAAATCAACACCAACAGCAGTTTTCTCATTGTTGAATCCCCATACATTCCTGCTCCGCACACTGTCAGCAGAAAAGCAGCTGTGAATGTTGGGATGTTGTTTGGTTGTAGCCTGGGGTGGAGGTTTGTCGTGCTGTGTGGAGCAGAGGTCTCATGTCTGGGAGCAGCAGGCGATAACTGCCCTGGCTATGTGCGTCCGCACTTGAAGCGCAGCGTGATATCCTGATATCCTGTTCCACTGTGTGCGAATCTCTCCGCTTTGGCGGGGGCTGAGATCTGCCTTCGGGGGCGGAGTCTGTCCCTTGCTCTGCTGTGACACCCCTACTGCTATACTTGCAGGATTATGTGTTTTCATGTTTTGGATACGTACGTAAGAATTTTGTGAATTTGTTTTGAGTCATTGTGAATGTGCTCCGCCTAAATTCTTATGATCTCTATAATCATGAGGTCATGTTGATTCTCGTTGATAGTCAGCTAATGCTCCCATTTTCATTCAGCCATGCACACTCTGATTGAAATGGATTTTTTTCTGTTCTCTGGTCGTGGACTTTGTCTGCGCAAACACAGCATCCCTCTTTCATTATTTCAACAACCTTTTTAAGAAGGTTGGCTCTGCGATATTTCCGCATATCCAAAAACATGTTGATATCCAAATCTTTCATGATGTTTAGAAGTAGATGTGTCTCTCCTTCTGACCAGGTATATGGGCTTTTTCTGATGGTAAACAAGCAGCCGTATGTTGCAAACTAGGGTAAAAAACCCCAGTTGAGGCACATATTCTGAACATGCTGTATACATGTACAAAAAATGCTCCTGAAACTTAATGTGGGATATGCAGATATTATTTTTCAGAATGTTGTCGTATTTGGAATAACTTGGGAAAATTAGTGTGCATGTAACCGCAGGCACTGAAGAAATTACACACAGAATGAATCTCCAGTTTGAGATTTTCCCTAATACACGAAATGCTAACATTGTTTTCAGGCAGTCTATCAACCATAACCTGATATTGAAATAAATAGTCATAGTTCATTATGTTCTATTTTAAACTTTAGACTCCTTAAAGAGAGTGGTTTGAGTTTGGTCAACATTACGATGAGGAAGGAAGTGTTTGGCTCTGGCAGATAAGACTGTAGTTTTTGTGTTATTGACCTCACTACTCGGGAAATACTTCAATCCCCTAAAGGACTTTGTCCTAAACAGTTTTGAAGATGCTTTATGTGATAGTGATGTAAGCAAACTATTGTAGACTCTCGCGTCAGTATTCTTCTAATAGAGGATTGTGACATTTCTGCCTTAACACTCTAATTCCACTATGTCACAGGATTAGAGCACACTTTCATACAGTGTTTTTATACTGCCCACTGACATTGCAGTAACGGACGATTCATGGTGTAGAAATTAACCTTCATGTGTACAAAAGAATGGTACTATGCTATCCTATTGGAATTTTTGAAAAATAAGTTTCTTACACAAATTTTACACAAGTCCTACCTGTCTTGTTTCGTGATACAGAGAAAATGAAATTACTTTCATCTGTACAGCAATCTGCTGTAGATTTTCCACTTGTAACAAAAAGATCTTACTTTTTACTGTAATTCTGATTACTTGGGAAAACATTTCCACTGGCAAAAATTTTCAACAACAAAAGCTTCTACAAGGTGCCAGTAATTGATGTTTAACCTTTTAGATGATTGTGCTTTGGCAATTAATATTATGATCTCTCAAATAAGCACTTTTTTAAATTGGAGAAATCTTACTTGTAAAATCTTCCAGTCTCAGTCGATGGACATTTTCTTGTTCAGAAAAATCATGTCCAGAAAGGAAATATTTTTAAGTGCTTGAAGTGGTTAACTGCTTGCGTGCTGATGATTTCAGTTTTACTGTTCACCTCAGGGTCATTTATTGTCTCTCCTGTAAAAGGACAAACAGAGTAACTACGCTGTGATAAGAGGTTTTATAACATCTTGAATATGAGTTTGCAGTAGTCTTATCTGGAGCAGTGTAATGTGGGGAATGTGTGTCTGATATAAATGTTGTTCATTTTGTCCTGGCTACGAATAACCTCAGGCTCTAGGCTTGAGAGTAGATGTGTGTTTTATCCAGGGCTGACGGCTCCTCTGTCTCGCGCTCCTGCAGAAATCGGGAGATGAGGGCGCTGTGCTTTGGCTGGATCAGATCCAAGAAGGCGTCCGCACTGCCAACGAGGATGAGGAGGAGGCCTTCAAGTGTGAGAGAGGGCCTATGAGCTGCTACGAGCTGCTCGCCCGTCTGTCCATCTGTCTGTACAGTGCACCACGAAAACAGAGCATTACCTCCCTTTTATCGCTCTGAGTCAGCGCTGATCTCATACCAGCCGATTAATAAAGCTGCTCTCCTAAGCATGAAAGATGCTCTCCCCTGCACCCCCAATCACAGGTTTAGCTAATTACCCTGTGTCTGCTCTGTTAATTCAGTTGGGTAACCTAGGGCTCCTCTTTACTATTTTCAGCTTAACTATTACATACATGCCATAGATGACACATTCACTCACCCCTTGTGAAGTAATCTTTACAATTCATTGCGATGGTTGCACAACTGATTACAAGCTTGTAAAAGGGTTGATTTAATTACTTGTTTTGTTTACAGTTTTACTGCAAAGTCCAAGTTGTATGTGGCCACCTCTGACAGTTGAATTTTTGCTCCCTCTGGGGATTTTTTTTTTTAGCACTTTTAGTCTGCAAAATGCAATTTGTGTTGTAATTCAGTTTGGATTAGAGTGTCTGCTTGATGCCTGCAATGTAAAAACCACCAACTAGGAAAAGAGTAAATTAACATTGCTCCTACTGCATGTCCCACACTTCTGAGGTATGATTTGAGGTGGACATATGATGAAAGGTGACTGTAGTTTCTGCCACAGTGGTGATGCATCATTACTGTCTAAGGGTTTGGTGACTTTTAGTCATTTAGTTATAAACACTTAAAGCTGAAGTAACTTCTTAGACCAACACAGTCTCATCCCGTCGTATGCTGAGGCTACCTCACCAAGCGTCAATATACAACCGAAAACGAGGCTTTTGGCGTCCTTAATTGACCTTTAGAATTAGGATTTGGTTTGGGTTGGGGGTTAGGGGTTAGAATTTTTTTTTGGTTTGTTTTTTTTAAAGATTTTTTTTCGGGGATTTTCTCCTTTATTAGATAGACATTCAGTAGAGAAGGACAGGAAAGTTTTTTTGGGGAGAAGAATGGGGAAGACATGCAGCAAATGACCCGAGCTGGAATCAAACCCGGGTCACTGTGGGAAGGACACAGACTTTATGGTGCGCAAGCTTAGACTGATGTGCCACCGGGAGGCCCCAGAATTTGTTTTAACCTGTCAAATAAGGACACCAAAAGCCTCCTATCTCGTCGTATATCAACACTTGTTCAGGTAGCGTCACTATTGCCGCGTTTTCATCAAGCGGAACGGTTTGGTTCGGTACGGGTCGTGTCACATTTCAGAGCGTTTCCATTACAGAAGTTGTGGATGGTACCTTTGGAACTGTTCCTAACCGTTCCCATTTTTCGTCACCCCTCTGGTTGGGGTACCAAGGGTTACCATCCGATACTAATGAGGCGGAGCTAAAACACGCCTTCTGTATTGGTCGGGAATCGTCATCACTGCCGTCTGTTGATTGGCTAACACGATCGTCACTCTCGCGCTACTTCCATAAGGAAGCGGTAGGAAAACACCCATTTCGCCTACCGTTTTGAGATAAACATTTTTGGAATTGTTTGTTCGCAACAATGTGCCATGGAGCAATGAGGAGGTGCAGATCTATATTTCATGCATTTAAATTTAGTCAATTTAAAATGCGTATAGCCATTATTATGCGAACTAATTTGGCTGGAGTTGCACCGCGAGCATTTAGCTCACTAGTTGGCATTAAAATAAAAAGATTGCCAGCTAAAGCCGCTTTCACACCGGACGCGAAACAAATTTTTGGCACAACAGATTACATTCAATGTCAATGCGTTTCGCATGTATTGGCATGTTTGCATTGCATTTTACCATCCGGTAAAAAAAAACCCCGCCTACATTTAAGGGTACTGTCTGCAGCCGGAAACGCAAACGAGATCTAGGAAGACGGCCTAGATCTATCTAGTACCCGGCCTAGATATAGTGCCCTTGGAACCGTACCAAAAGTTCGGTTCCAAGGATACTATACCAAAAGTACCCCAATGGAAACGCGGCTTAAGTGACCAGTCGGGATGAGACTGGGCTCCTTAGACACAATGAGCCATTTCTGGCCTGAGTTATGACCTTGCTGTAGTATGTGCGAGAGATACGCCTGGACGTTGGACTGCATCTGTTCCCCACAAAGCTGTGTCGTTTCCCCAGCCCTTGTGATAGTATAGCGATTATAAATGTTCCAGTTATGTTGGAGTTAACTTGCCCTTTGCATCACCAGTGGCTGGTGCGGTGGCTGAGATCAACAGAGTGGTGTCAGAGGGGGACCCTCAGAACACCCTACTGGCCCTCCAGTCCCCCTGCGCTGGGCTGAGAGGGGTGCTCCCCGAATGTATGGACACCTATCTGTCAGATCTGTCCCAGCAGCAGACACTCAACACTACTGAAGGTATACTTTCTTATGTTCCAGTAAGATTGAGTGAACAGAGGTCTTTGCACTTCATTAATCTCTGTAATGGTCCTAGCTGGGCTCTGTTTCACTTTATACTCAATCAGAATTGCACAGAAATGGCTTTCATGTAAACATACGTAAAGACAGTCGCCATTCGCCCTCACATTACATGCAGCTGCCATCTCTCGCTCAGACTATGTTCATTTTATGTTAAGAATCAAGTGGCAGCATGTGGGTGAAACACTGCATCAAAGACAAGTATGACTTCTTCTACAACCTGGTGACCAAGGAGGGCTTTTGGCTGGAGCCAGAGGGCTTTGTACACAGCAGCGCTCATCTAACCAAAGAGGAAATCCAGGTACTGCTCCCACTGCTGGTTAATTTGTGCACAACAATGCTCAGCTGACCAATGAACAAATGCAGGTACTGCGTCACTTATGGGCAGCCTGTTGTGTGATTACCGTACTGGTTGTCAGAAAATACATTTAAATATTTTTTTTAAGTCATCTGACAAAATATCGCTCCATTTGCTATTAATTTGTACTAGAAAACTCTACTGGACTGCTATTTGGATCCAACTGTTCCTCAGAATCCTTAACAGATGCTATTTAGGTGTCACTTTCCGTCATTTTGATCAGTGTGTTTTGAGTGATGACGAGCGGAAGTGAAACTGATCGCAATGCATTCACAACAATACTCACCGTATGCGATCTAACAGCGATGAAATCATGGGCTAAATTCAGTGCAGAAAAATAATTTACTTATTAATTGGCCAATGCTTCGTGATTGAACTGGTCCGTGTTCCAATGAAACGCGGACTTTCACTCTCGGTATTTCGTGGGTTGATTTAAAAAAACAAAAAAAAAAAAACAGTGGCACTTTCGGCAGTTAAATAGCCTAGGTTATAACAAGCGTCGGCTCAAGCCATTTGGCGTGAGAGTCGACAGGTAGGCTATGCAATTTTGAATAACGTGATTTAAATACAGCAAATACGCGTCCAGAGGTAGTGATTGTCGTCTTACCTAATCGGGGAGAACAAGCAGCACCTGTTAAGAGCGGAGCGCTCTCGGGGTGAACCTTTTGTTAATCATGAAGATGACTGAGAACAGGTCAGGATTTATAATTGTTTTAAACGGCTGTTTTGTGCGACCCAGTTCTCTGTTCCGCCACTGTGCTGAATTTAAACCGCGATTTAATCGCTGTTAGATCGCATGTGGAGAGAAACCGTGTCTTCAGTTGCCAATTACAATAATTGGAAAAGACGTCAATAAAGGAAAATGATTGAGATCTAGCCAGGACTAAAAGGGACGTGTCTTCGCCCCCCTTGTAGCTCCGCCACTG
Source organism: Gymnothorax javanicus (assembly GCA_029692085.1). Taxonomy (NCBI): domain Eukaryota; kingdom Metazoa; phylum Chordata; class Actinopteri; order Anguilliformes; family Muraenidae; genus Gymnothorax; species Gymnothorax javanicus. The sequence goes on along the minus strand of CM056194.1, from coordinate 34,170,578 downwards.
CTGCCACCTGTTCCAGAGAAAGAAAAAATGTTTGTTATTCTCTAATGCAGAGCTTATACTTCTATTTATTAGGCCTCTTTATTCCATTTGAGTTGTGCATGTTATGTAGATAGAGATTTGTTATTTATTTTATTGGTTTTATTATATTTTATAGTTTGTTATAGTTTGTTCAGTGTTTTAAATATTGTGATGAAGATTTGCACAAATAAAAAACATAGTTCTTATGAAAGCCACAGGTGTAAGCTCTCAAATACTTTTTGAATTTTGTTTCTATCTGCTACAGAGGCTGAGATATCAGCTTTTTACTAGACGTTGACACTTGGGTGCTGTTTTCCAGAAAACCTCAGGTTTTAGGGGTTCTTTTCAAAATCGTCCATAGGTTTTCATAGGCGTTTTTTGAATAGGCCTCAGGCCTAAATAGGTTAATAAATTTTATTATGACTAGCTGTCATTATTGAAGACATTGGTGTTTGGGAACTATTGGGAACTGGTTTGGGAACTGGTTGTGAGGTATGTGTATATACAACGTAGTTTGTCCATTGTTTATGCTCCTGTATTATGAGGTACATCCTGTAGCACCAACTGTCAGACCTTTATGGTGTCTACAGAGTATTGTGGGAAGAGTGACAGCGGAGTTTAACCGTGAGCAGCTGTGGCTGGCCAACGAGCCCCTCATAGTGCTGCTGCAGGCTCGGGTTCGAGGCTACCTGGTGAGGCGGGCTTATTCTGAGAGACTGGAATATTTGCGTCAGCAAGAGCCCTCTGTCATCAGACTGCAGGTATGAGTCCCCGAGTTCCATGGATAGGATTCTTGGATTAAAGAGAAAGTCGTGGGTGTCGATGTTCAGAAAGAAATAGCTCATGTTTTCTTAACATGTTTCATGTGCACTAAGGCTCCATCATGCCACTTGTTTGTTGCATTGTTCTTCTGTAAATTAGGAATTCATTGAAATGGAGCAGAAAATAAATTGATTAGTTCGTAAGGATCAGAAGCTAATTTTCTGTAGCACCCTGTATAGTGATGTGTTTTTCGTCATTGGTATGAAATATTAATATCAAATAACACTAGATTATAAATGGTAACTAGAGGACAGAGTCTGCTAAAGAATTGTCGTGTGCAAGATCATGCATTACTGCTGTTCTCATGATTGAAAACTTCTATTTATTTCCATATGACCTGAGCTGGTAGAGCACTATCTCTAAATATTTATTTAACTTGTCATTCTGAGTTCATTATTTCTAACCTTCTGAAGGGGTTGTAACCTACTGTAGATTTTTTTGATAATGACGCTAGCAAACAGTGGTTGGCCGAGGTTTACTGTTCTGGAACATTCTGTTGTTCTATACAGGCTTCCTGGAAGGGATATAAACAGAGGAAGACCTACAAAAACAGACTGAGCATGCTCCAAAATAATGTAGCTGCTATTGTCAAGGTAATATGCTACATTAAAAGGGCCTTTTAACATAAAGACAACTATAATATTTTTTTATTGAACCGCAATAAACATTTTGTTCCTTTTTTTTTTTTTTTTTTTTAAGTTGCAATAATGTTTCAACTTATGATTTTCCTATTCAGTATTTTTGTCACTAAACTATAGCTGCTGTCTGTAACCATTTCAAATTTCTTTTAGTTTGGTATGTTACTACTCCGTTTTTCGGTTATTTTTACAGTCCTTGGACCGCTACAGCTACCTTATTTTTTTCATTTTTGTTTTAAACCATTTCATTTTTTGATTGCTATCGGGCTATTGAGAGAATTTCAGCAAATATAGCAAAAATGCCTCTGAAAAGTTTTCCCTACCCTCCCTTTATGTAATTTTGTCTTTTTACTATAACTGTTGTTGACACATTTCAAATTTGTTTTAGTGTAGAATGTCAGTGCTCAGTTTGTGTACATTACGATCTCTCGATGTACAGATACAGTCATGGGTGAAAATGTGGAAGCTGAGAAACAAATATTCAAAAAGGCTTCAGTTTTTCAAAGAACATGTAAGTGGTCCTTACTGTCAATTTACTTTTAATATTGGAATGAACACAACTTAACTCTTTCTTGTTACATATAAAATAGTGATTTTCATAAAGATGTCTGTTAAATCCAAAGTTGAGTTTGAAGAAACATTTTTTCTTCTTCTTTTCTTTTTTTTTTGCGCTCAGGAGAAGGAGATAGTAAAAATACAAGCGTTTCTGAAGGCAAATAAGGCCAGGGAGGACTACCGAACCCTGAGTGAGTGGCACTGAGCTGTAAATTCAGTTTGACAGGACATTTGCCTCGTAGCATATTCAAGTTTCTATGGGCGAATTAGACAGACATACATTATTTACTGCTGGCTCCATATGAACAAGTCTCAACTGGGACCTGAGCATGAACATCCACAAGAATGCCTTTCAACATTTCCAGTGCCCTAGAACACCTGGGAAAGCATATTGAAAATGTCTCTCACTGTTCATTCCCAGTTCACTGTTTTGGGCATTAGATTGTGGGTCAACTTCATTGTGATGGTGTAGTTCTTGTTTATTGTTGAAATTATCATCAGCCCAGTTAATGTAATATTTTGACCTATTTGCCATTTATGTACCTGATTTTGCTTGGGTGTGATTTGTAAGGTGTTTGTGTGAATGCTCCACTGTCATACCAGGAATATGAAAGGCATCTTTTGTGATGTGGGCATTTGTAGGTTTTTTGGGCAGAAATGAGCGCAGCTCCTGGTCCCGCTGGTGTGTGACTGTGTAGTTTTAGCAGTGATTATTTCTGTCTGCATTGAGCTGATCTGTGCCCCCCCAGCTGGGGCCGAGGACCCCCCGCTGTCAGTGGTACGGAAGTTTGTGCACCTCCTGGAGCAGAGCAGCCTGGACCTGCAGGAGGAGCTGGAGGTGACGAGGCTCAGGGAGGAGGTGGTGACCCGCATCCGCTCCAACCAGCAGATGGAGAACGACCTCAACCTGATGGACATTAAGATCGGCCTGCTGGTGAAGAACAGGATCACGCTGCAGGTGAGAGTCTGTCTGTCTGTCTGTGTGAGTGAGTGAGTGAGTGTCTGGGCTTGTGGTTTGTGTGTACATGCATACCTTTGTGCAGTGGTTCTCAAACTCAGTCCTGGGGAACCCCTGAGTATGCTGGTTTTCATTCCAACCACAATTGCAATTCCAGAAGTTTACCAGGCTGTTAATTTTTCCTAATTAGGTGCTTTTGATGTTCAGAGAGGTAATTTACCATCTTAATCCGCAAAATGGCAAACATAGCTTTGCAATGCCTCAAAGATGACCAAATTTACATTGTTCTCATTGCACTATAGGCAAAAAATTGGAGGTAACAAACTAATGAGATTAATTGGCCAACTGAATGACTAGGTTAATTGTTGTATATGCAATAATTAGCTATTTTTTCCTAATACTTCCCTGCAAAACTGGTGGGCCTCATTATCATTTGCGTTGTTAATTAATTCTTCATTATCTTCCTGATGGGTGGTATTGACAGCCAGGTGTACATACCAATTAAGAGCTTGCTGATTGATCTCAGTATTTAATTTCATCAGTCATACTTTACCTCTCTTCATGAATATTGAAATAACTGTTTGAAATTCAAACCAGTAAGTATTACATGCCCATAGAAGACATTTTTCATTGCACCCATAGCTAATTCTGGCCAGATGTGATTTAAGAGTTTAATTAATCACACAGTATAAACTCCTGGTTTGGATATTTAGCAGCTCATTAAAATTTTGGGATTGCCATTGTGGTTGGAACAAAAGCCAGCATATACAGGGGTCCCCCAGGACCGAGATTGAGAACCACTGCCTTTGTGGACTATACAATGATGCATATTTGTGTGTGCGGTGTCTCTCTCACTGAGATGATACACAAGTGTAGCCTGAGAGAAAGGCTGAATTTTCAGCCCATTATCTCTGTACAAATCTCCGTTAGTTCCACTATTCTCCAAGAGTGTGACTGTTTGAGCATATTTATCACGTGTCTTTAGCATGGAACCAGGTGTGATGTCCTGCAGGGATCCCTGATCATTTGATCCTCCCTTTATGACAGGATGTGGTGTCTCATAATAAGAAACTAAAGAACAAAAAGAGTAAAATAAACAAAGAAGACATGGCCATGGGGGACAGGCAGGGCATTAAGGGTCTGAGCAAGGGCAAGAGAAGAAAACTGGAAGCATATCAACACTTCTTCTACCTCCTCCAGGTGTGTGATTACTGCTCCAGTAATGGTGCATTTCCAGTGAATACTGTATATTTTATTTTATCTTTTTATTCGTCTGCCTCAGAGATATTGTTTTCCTTTACAATTCTGACGCTCCTTGATGTATGTTGAATGGTGTCAGCTGTTGGGTTCTCACTCTGTCACACACAGACCAATCCCTCATACCTGGCCAAGCTAATCTTCCAGATGCCCCAGAACAAGTCTACCAAGTTCATGGACACGGTGATCTTCACCCTGTACAACTACGCCTCCAACCAGCGCGAGGAGTACCTGCTGCTCAAGCTCTTTAAGACCGCCCTGGAAGAGGAGATTAAGTGGGTGCCTCTGAGGGTGTGGGCTGGGCAGGTGTAATTGCAGTATGTGTGCATTAACGGTTGTATCGGAGAAGTAGGAGCGCATTATGTACTGTTGTGAATTTTAAGGAATGGCTGTCCTTTCATTCTTCCTGAAGATCCAAAGTGGACCAGCTCCAGGACATTGTGACGGGGAACCCCACGGTGATTAAGATGGTGGTGAGTTTTAATCGCGGGGCCCGCGGTCAGAACGCCCTCAGGCAGCTGCTGGCTCCGGTGGTGAGAGACATCATCCAGGACAAGAGTCTGGGGATCAACACCAACCCTGTGGAGGTGTACAAGGCCTGGGTCAACCAGCTGGAGTCTGCCACTGGGGAGGCCAGGTGAGATACAAGCAGGGGACATGGGGGATCTTCTACAGCGCGGTCATGATCAGCAAAGTGTCCATTTTGAAGAATGTTCTCTTCTTTGTCTCAGTTTTGTTATAAGGGATTGTGAGCAAATTGTTTTTTTCTGACCAAGGTTGTCTTAACACACAATTTCTTATTGTGGTTAAAAAAAAAAAAAAAAAAAAAAAGATTGTTATGAATTTACACGGTAGTACTTAAGTTGTTAAATCATTTTGGGTTAACAAGAGTCAGAAGTACAGAAGATTAGATTTAAAAGCTTTCTGACGGGCTTGATTTTCACCGATTATTGGCTTTGTAGGTTATTATTCTTTTGATTATTCAGTGCATACTGGTAAATGGAATTGTTGGGAGTATTAGTTCGCATTCATGTGCTGCCAATCTCCCGCGCTTTTCATTGTGTCATTTTATGTTGTTTGCCCTGAAAGCACACGTCATGTGTACGTGACATTTGATGAAGTCCAGACAGCCTCTGTGGGTTTCCTGCCTTTGTGTGGAGCTGTGTTTATTGTGCGGTTTCAGCAAACTTCCGTACGAGGTCACCCCCGAGCAGGCAGTGGCGCATGAGGAAGTCAGGGCGAAGTTGGAGAGCTCCAGCCAGGACCTGCGCATGACCACTGATAAAGTCTTGGGCTCCATTGTGTCCTCACTGGACAACATCCCGTGAGTACTGGAGAGGAACCCCAGGTCCTGCTCAGCATTATGTGGACAGAAGAGAGACGCTGCTGGGAATAATTTATGTGTATATCTTCTCAGATAAAGAGCATAAGAAAAACACCTTTTTATCACGCAGTTTGTCTTGAGCGCCATGAAAGGCCAGCTACAATGGGGGAGGTGGTGTGGAAGGCCTGCTACAGTGGGGGAGGTGGTGTGGAAGGCCTGCTACAGTGAGGGAGGTGGTGTGGAAGGCCTGCTACAGTGGGGGAGGTGGTGTGGAAGGCCTGCTACAGTGGGGGAGGTGGTGTGGAAGGCCTGCTACAGTGAGGGAGGTGGTGTGGAAGGCCTGCTACAGTGGGGGAGGTGGTGTGGAAGGCCTGCTACAGTGGGGGAGGTGGTGTGGAAGGCCTGCTACAATGGGGGAGGTGGTGTGGAAGACCTGCTACAGTGGGGGGGAGGTGGTGTGGAAGGCCTGCTACAGTGGGGGGAGGTGGTGTGGAAGGCCTGCTACAGTGAGGGAGGTGGTGTGGAAGGCCTGCTACAGTGAGGGAGGTGGTGTGGAAGGCCTGCTACGGTGGGGGGAGGTGGTGTGGAAGGCCTGCTACAATGGGGGAGGTGGTGTGGAAGGCCTGCTACAGTGGGGGGAGGTGGTGTGGAAGGCCTGCTACAGCGGGGGAGGTGGTGTGGAAGGCCTGCTACAGTGGGGGAGGTGGTGTGGAAGTCCTGCTACAGTGAGGGAGGTGGTGTGGAAGGCCTGCTACAGTGAGGGAGGTGGTGTGGAAGGCCTGCTACAGTGAGGGAGGTGGTGTGGAAGGCCTGCTACAGTGAGGGAGGTGGTGTGGAAGGCCTGCTACAGTGGGGGAGGTGGTGTGGAAGGCCTGCTACAGTGGGGGAGGTGGTGTGGAAGGCCTGCTACAGTGGGGGAGGTGGTGTGGAAGGCCTGCTACAGTGAGGGAGGTGGTGTGGAAGGCCTGCTACAGTGAGGGAGGTGGTGTGGAAGGCCTGCTTCAGTGAGGGAGGTGGTGTGGAAGGCCTGCTACAGTGGTGACGCGTTTGATCTTATGCAACTCCTGGCACTTCAGATGTTATGTCTAGGTGCAGAATTTGCACCACATTTAATTTTCTCCTCACTAAGGTAGTCATGGAAGTGTCACAGCACTGATGTTTGCCCTGTATTGCCATATTTCAAACTTGGTCTTATTTTTCCCATCATTCACTTCAGGTCACATGCTGCCACAGTAGCGATGGGAAATTAATCATTGTACAGGGTCCAGTAAACTGATATGCATTTTAAATGGTGTAATAGTGTAATTCTGCACGAAATGGCCTAATGCAGGGGTTCCCAAACTCGGTCCTGGGGCCTCCCTGTGTATGCTGGTTTTTGTCCCAACCATAATTGCCATCATAGGACTTTAACAAGCTGTTAATTTGTCCAAATTAGATGCATTTTGTGTTTAAATATGTTTTGCTGTTTTAAGCCAAATTTTAATAGAAATATCCATTTGTGCCATGAAGAATAAAAGACCGAATAAAAGACCCTTTGATATAAAAGTTTTTTTTTTTTTTTTTTTTTTTTTTTTCTGTGTGGCAAGCAATTTCAGGTAATAACATTTTTAAACAGATCAAATCAGGCACTGAGAAAATCAGTAACCTCCAAATTAGGTTGCTGAAGACAGGTGATTAGAGTTCTAACATAACATAAAACATAACATAAAACAGGTTTGACTCTGTCATTTGCTTGTTTAGTAAACTGTTAGTTTTTGCAACCATGTGCCCACAGTTTCATCAATTAGGAACCCATTGATTTTTTCCCTTTGATTGGGTACATTTTTTCCCTCTTTTTATGCAGTTGTTACTCATATATTGCAATGTGGATGCAGAATTTATTCATCACTGTTTGTATGCAAATCTGTCAAAATACTGTTTGTCAAGAGAGGATAAATTGCTGCTCTGAACAAAAATGCACCTAATTAAGACAAATTAACAGCTTGTTAAAATCCTATGATTGCAAACCAGGGTGGAGCAAAAACCAACATACACAGGGAGGCCCCAGGACTGAGTTTGGGAACCCCTGGCCTAATGTAAGCCCACAAAAAATTGTGCAATCACATTCATGCAAATCTGTGCTGTTCTATGGCCATTTATATTTCAAAATGCGACAATCAAACGTGCTATGTTAATAAATTGGACTATCTACTCATTCAACTTAGTAAATAAGTGAATCCACTGTTTGAGCCGGGGAAATAGGGACAGGATTAGAGCAGCCTAATTGGTTAAAAGGAGATGATTCAGTGGCCTTTTACTTGGCTCCGTTCAGCATGTTGCTGAAAAATGCTAATGTCAGTCAAATTTTTTCCGGAAGCATTTTAAATGCCCTCTGATGTTTGGCACTTTCGGCAGCCTTTCGTTCAAGACTGCATTGGGTTGAATAAAGGAAAAGGGTAAGCTCAGATGTTCGCCCCATGGCAGCAGGTGGTCTCACTATACTGTAAAAAAATTGCGGTTTAAAACCGTCCCATCCCTACTGTCATTTTTCATGCTGTTCCTTTGCCACCTTCAATACTTTTGCCATTTTTGCGTCCAAAGGCCCTGCAATTCTGGCAGCGACTGTTTGACCCCTTTGGAACTATTTTGTCGGCATCTCTCTCAATCTTGCTTTGGAGACTTACCGAGCGAAGTGCAACTGGTTGTCTCTTTTAAGTAAACATCTGCTGCATGTTATCATTTACATTAATTGGAATAACTGTGTAGCTGCTTTTGTAATGGTGGTGTCAGTTCTTCAACATTTCAGCCATTTGTCAAGGGGTGTGTTCGATATTTTGCCCACTCATTTGTTAAAGCAGTTGACACTGCATTGATGCTGACTCCATGATGGGATTTCTGAAGCCATTCTCCACCAGAGGGCCCTGCAGTGTCAGTATTCAGATGCCAAATCCTGATTATTTTCTTCCTCTCGCTCTGTTGCATATCCTCCAGCACATGTAATGTTTCCTGTATGAGGTGTTTTCTGTGAATCCACATTGTGCTGAATGTGTCTGCTTTATTATGTACTGCAATTCCACATCATCAAACTCTCATTTGTTTGCATGTAGCTATGGCATGAGATACATAGCCAAAGTTCTGAAGAACTCACTGCATGAAAAATTCCCTGACGCAACGGAGGATGAGCTCCTAAAGGTATTCGCACCATTGCATCTGCTGCTAGTCATGCAGCGGGAGTTTGAAGAGACAAGGGTGTTGAAATAGTATTTTCTGACTGGGGGGGTTGTAGGAGGGCCCAGGTGTTAGAAGCAGTAACTCAGAGGTGGAGGCACAAACCAAGAAAGGTGTCCTGGGTTGAGGGATAAATGTGTTACTCGCTGAGTAAATTCACCTCCAGCTGCGTCGGCACTCCGTTCCCTTCCCACTGAAAACCTGTTCCTTATTTTATGTTCATTGTTTTGTTTTCATTGCCCCCACCATAAGCATACCACTCTTCATTCACTTCAACAAGTAGCCACTCCCCCAACTGCATGGAATGTATGACTCCTCACCCAAAAACAAACAACACGAAAATAGACTCATGTGAACTATGTCACAAGCCATTAGTCCAGTGCCTGTAAAGCCTTTGTTATTGTGTGTTTTATGTAACTTTATGCCTGTTGTCATACAAGTTAAAGGATTTGTGAATTATTTAAATTTGAGATCATCTTTGCATTGCATCTGTAATGATTTAAAATATAATTACAGTATGTGTGCATGTGTGTGTGTGTGTGTGTGTGTGTGCGCGCGCACGTGTGCGCGTACGTGCGTGTGTGCACGCTTGTATATTTGTGTGTGTAATTACTGGTAATGATGTTCCAGTGTGTGTATTTGCTGGCAATATTGAGTAATTCACACTGTTTCTTTGTTTGAATGCAGATTGTGGGAAACCTGCTTTATTATCGTTATATGAACCCCGCCATTGTGGCTCCAGACGGGTTTGACATCATCGACATGACAGCAGGCGGTCAGCTGCACTCAGATCAGCGGAGGAACCTGGGCTCAGTGGCAAAGGTGCTGCAGCACGCAGCTGCCAACAAGCTCTTCGAGGGGGAGACTGACCACATGGCCTCCATGAACAACTACATCTCCCAAACCTACCAGAAATTCAGGTGAGAATTCAACACGTCCCACAGACCTCCCTGTGCAATTGTATTAACATATTAATGGAAGCTTAAAGCTAATTTTACAATTATTGTTTTGGACAGTTCTCTAGTAATAAAATTAAAATAAAAGGAAATTATGCTTTGATAACCTAATAATAGAAGTGGAATGTTATGAGATAAAATATTAAAAGAACATTGACAAACCTCTCCACCTATAATGCCCTCTCTGACGTAAATTTCCTTGAAATGCGGTAAGCAAGAATGAAATTGGTAAATACTGCCATTTTCAAGATTCTACGAGGAGCGTTCTTGGCACCGAAATGTACCAAATGTATGAACAGAGGAGAGATGTGATTATCTTAGGTTTGTGGCCTTCATGCAGTGCTTCTCAGGTGCACTTTGAATTTTAATATTAGTTTTGAGGGATGCTTTTGTTGGTATCGCCCAGTGCTCATTTCTAAGACGGTCATCTCTTAAATGCCTTCTTTCAGGCTAATGAGAAAGCAGGCTAATTTGATGACAAAGGAGTCAGGGAATCTGAAATCAGTACATAGAGTGGGATTGTGTGTAATCTTCATAGGGGTCGCTGCTTGATTGGCGTGTCAGAGATGTTTGTTGTAGTGCTATGCTCCAAAAACTCACCAGGTGAAAAATGCTGTCGTTAGTTTATTACATGGTCAACAAGTACGTCATAAGCATCTAGATAAAAGTCAAAAACTTATTTTGCTGAAATAGAATTTTTTTTTTTTAAAAAAGGTGTATGACAAATGATTGTGCAATCGGATCCCAAAAATACTATTTGCAGGAGAAGCGGATGACGCTGTAATAACGAGTGAGGAAACGTCTGTTTTGGTGTCAGCTCATGTGGGAATTCTGGGGCTCCATATGTCCTGGACAGGAACAGGGGTCCTCTTGGAATGCCAGTAAAGCGATGGGAGTGACTCACACTTCCTAGCACTACACTGGATCATGTGTCCATGTCCACGCGTGAGGCTAGTCTGTTAGAACCGTCCTGGCAGTTTCGCTGAAAGAGTAGCGCCAACAGACGGGGCTGTAATTTTATTATCAGATGAGATCTGTCGATGACTGAGCAAGCATTTCCTGTGGCTCACTGAGACTGGCTCAGCTCGCCAGGCAAACATCTGACGTCCATATTAATGTCACTAAATAACCAGATGTTCTGGTGAGTGTCTCACCAGCAGCATGACTCATTCTCATCCATCTATGGGATTCAGTTTGTTTTTTAGTTTTTAGTCTCTCTCTGATGATTTTGTTTTGATCAGCCAAAAAAAGATCTAAACTAATTTACTCAATTACATGCTTCATCTGTGTAATGAGTACATTTTTCGCACATTTTGTCCTGTTCCCCTTCTTTGTGGTAAATGCAGAGTTGCTATTTTGTGAGCGTTTGTTCCTGCTGACGTGCTTTTTCCCTCTGCTTCAGGTCGTTTTTCCAGGCAGCGTGCGATGTTCCGGAGCCAGAGGAGAAGTTTAATGTGGATGAGTACTCTGATATGGTCACGCTGAGCAAACCTGTCATCTACATCTCCATAGAGGAGATCATCAACACCCACTCAGTAAGACTGCAGGAGTATTGACACCGTGGGATTGTTTAATCTGCTGTTCTATTAACCATCTGAACATCATTACGAAGGCTGACCAGTGTTTTAGGGCTGTTCTTTAACAGGTTAACCTATAGCCCCGCTCCTCAAATCACAGCCCTTGAGGTGCGAGACCTGCTGGTTTTTCTCCCTCCCTTCACCTCTGAGTCAGATGTCTTTCTGGCCAATCGGCAGCGCTAATTATTATTTCAGGCGTTTTCAGACTGGAGGAACCATCAGATAGTTCTGAGAACTTGGTTCCTAGACTCTCCCTTTTTATTGTATTCTCACTGCTGGTACTGTGAATGATCATAGTTCTTCGTTTTGAGGCATTTTGTTGCTCCATTTTCAGAGTAGGTACTTTTGCAGCTTCAGAGGAACTGAGTGACGTAGGTGTATGTGGATTGCATCACTCCAGGGGATTCCTATCGGTGGTGCAAAAGCCAAGAGAAAGGAAGCCCTGAAACGTTTATAATTCCTGGGGAACTCCCCAGTGGGCAGCGCCTTTAGAGACTCCCCAGTGAGGAAAAAATGGGGACTGATTTGGATTTAATGTCCACATTTTAGGATCCCTGACATATGGTTTTGGACTATTCTGCCCTACAAAGCCTAAGTGCAGTAACTACATTTTGGGTAAAATGTGAATTACACCGCTTTAGGTCTGAGGGTATTTGGAGGTCAGGATCTATTTGGCCAGAAATTACACCATGATAAGTCAGTTAACCATAATCTATCATGAATGTGCTAACTATTCATTTTTTGGGACAGCAAACTAATTCTGAAGCCATTTTTTGCTGTTTAAATTATTTCGTAGTTACTGCACTTAGCCTTTGTAGGGCAGTATTCTTTAACAAGTTAAGCTGTTGTTTTGGAGTGTTCTTTAGCGGGTTAATCAATGATTTTAGACTGTTCTTTTACAGGCTAACCCAAGATTCTTGGAAGTTCTTGGTTGATTTATTAAGGCTGTTCTTGAGTAGGTTATTCGATGACTTAAGGGTGGTCTTTTTTTCAGGGTGATCTCTAGTGTAGTTGTGTATTTGAGAAGGGTTAATTGCATGATGATGGCAGTTGTGTTGGTGTAGAAAGGAGAAACTGCAGCTGCACAGTACATCGGGGTGTCGGATCAGGGGACCCTGTGGAGCGGGCCTCCGTAATGAGGACTGTGCATGAATGTGTTCACGGGTGAAGCATTGGCGCCTTGTTTTTCATACCGTCTGCCTGACGTGAATGAGTCAGTGGCGGATTTACGCCCACTCGGTCTCAGCACAAAAGAGTCCTCCCTCGACCAATGCCACCACCCGCTCTCGAACTGCGCAGATCCATCCAGTACCCCCCAGCACTGAGCCCCCTCTGTCTGAAATCCCCACCCCCTTACCCCCCCACCCCCTGCTCTCACCCCTGCCTCACTCCGAACACAGTCTCAGCCCCAGCCAAGAGGCAGAGCAGTATTGCAAGCATATATTTGGCTCAGGGTCTATAGGACTGCATGAGACCTCATTATCTCACATTAAACCCTGTGTTCCGTATTGCCAGCTCTCTCAGAGAATCTCCTAAAAGTGTCCAGGACCCATAGCAGCTTGTGTTGTTAAATGCTCTACATTCATGATTTCTTCTAAGGTTTTTTTATAGCTTTACACTGAAGTGATGATTGTGATGAATAATTGTTCTCTGAAGCATTTTTTTGCCTTTTAAACAGTTTGACAGGTTGAGGACAATGTCACGTTATTAGTAAAACTGATCTGCTCATGGTTTTAACTTGCTGCTCTCTCCTCCCTGAATGATTGGCTTTTATAGACTTCTTTATTGGACTTTGACTCAGTGGCAGGGGAGCAGCAGTGCACCATGTGTTCTGCTACTGTGTCAGGAAAAGGTACAGCCCTGACATGCAGGAATTTGGATCCAATCAAGACTAGACTGTGTCTTTGAGCACTCGCCTCCTGGTCACTTTAGTTGGCACTCACACATTGGGTGCAGTTTTCATGTCATAGTATAGAACTCACACAAAACTAATTGGCCTACACTCTGACTGAAAGGAAGTGATCTTTCAGGGGCTACGCAATGTTGGTCGAACAGAATTGAGTATCTGCAAGGACTAGGGAATAGAAGTCTGCTTCTGTGTCTGAGACCATACCTCAAAGGGTAGGGGGGTCTCATGAACACGCCCCACAGACCCGGCAGTAAACAGAGCGTGAGACAGACATGCACACAGTTGTATCTCACGTAAAATACCTCGATTATTCTATATAAACCAGGACTGATCACAGCAAATGTTTGTATTGCAGTGTCCCTACGTATTGTATTTTTTTCATTAAGAGGTTATTTTTGTGTTTGATTTGCCGTCATTTACAATATTTCCCAAATAAGTTTTTGTCTCTGTACTTTGTACTGCATTTCACCCCCTCATGGAAGGTTTTTTTTGTTATTTACAACATGCTGAATCCTTGAGGCAGCCCACCATCTTTATCTTAGAAAATCATTGAATCAAATCACTTTATTATTTAGCTGAACATTTGGGAGGCTTGAGATTGGTGTGTTGTATAGTGGAGGGGATATTAGTTTTAGGCTTTGTCATTCGCATAGAACTGCACAATGTGAATGCATAGTTTTTTCTGCCTCGCATCAAGGCCACGTGATTCTGCCTTTGTCTCCTAGCTGGTTCTGGAACATCAGGAGGCTATTTCTCCTGATAAGAACGACCTCCTCCATGAGCTGCTGGAGGACCTGGGCGACGTTCCTGATGTGGAGTCTCTCCTGGGTAGGATGTTCCTCTCAGTCGCTTTATAATTTGTGGAAAAACTCGCGGGGAACTGCTCTCACTATCAAGGGCTGTTGGTTCAAAACATGCCTTGTCTTGTAAATTTTTTGGCTGAAAAAGGGCAGTTTATGAATGATGCTCCGTTTTACCCCTTATTTATCCCAAATATGCCTGTGCAAGGTGGTTCACTCCCACTTTCTCCACCAGAACTGAGCATATGCATTTAGACTCGTAATCATTTTAATAGTGACACAATTTGAGTTTTGTTAGATATATTGCATGGACCATGAAGAATCTGCCCTGTTTTTTTAACAGCCCCTCAGTTTTAGGGCCTCAAAAGTAATTGGACCAACAAACATAATCATCCATTAAGTAATCATTTTTACCCCATAGCCCTTATGGGCTGATGGGGTATTGTTATACCCTGTGGCGTCTGGGCTGGTGGGCGGTTGGTGGCTCGATAATTTGTCCAGGCCATTGCCTCCGAAGGTTTTGGCCAAAGGAGCTTCAAATTTGGTATGCAGGTTCTTTGTGAGGGATAGGCGTACAACAGAAGGGTCATTAGTGGATTTGACCTTTGACCTTGGCACAGTAACCTTGAACTTAAAATTTTTGTCCGGGCCATATTTCCAAAAGTATTGACCACAGCAGCTTCAAATTTGATGCGCAGGTTCCGTGTCAGGGTTAGGTGTGCAAGGTCTGGGTCATTAGTCATTTGACCTTGACCTTAGCACAGTGACCTGTGCCTGCCATAGGTGTATGCCGCTATTCATTAATAATTAGTGAAGGCCTGTGGTACTCTCAGCACTCAGCATCAACTTGTTAACGCTTTTTGGCAAATGCTTTGCAATGACAGCCTAAAGTCTGGAATGCATGGGTATCATCAGACACTTTGTGATGCTCTGCCAGGCCTTCACTACAGCTGTCTTCAGAGTCCTGCTTTGTTTTTTGGTGTTTTCACTTGTGGGGAAAATTACCTCTTGTTACCCGATGGTGTTCGTTTTTGAAATAAAGACTTGACCAGATTGTGATTGAAATATAGTAAATTTATAACAGACAAAGAGTAAAAATTACAAACCGCAACAGAGGAATGTTCTCAGCCACAGTTTGGATTCAGCCGTCATGCCGGACATCAGTCCTTATAATCCACAGTCCCTTAGCTGTACATCAATTGGCTGTAGATCTGTCTATAACCGTAGTCTAATCAGCTCCCGCCTTACTTCATAGTATTGTCCAGTCTACTTTGGACAGGTCACAGAAAGGCGGTTACGGGATACCTGATGCCACTTTGGACTGCGCTTTTTAGGTTACATTTTCTTGGCAGAAACTGTGCATTCCTGTGCCACTCTTGACCTTGGTCCTCTGTACAGTTCCTCTCACACACAGACACACATTCTGGGTAAATAGGTTTATAAGCTTTGAGGTATTGACATAAAAGATGTTTTAAGCAGTAAAAGATAATAATAATACAAAAGATGTTTTGATAATAATACAGATGATAATAAGATGATAAGAATACAAAAGATGTTTTGTATTATTCCACACACTGTAGTTTTTCCTTCAGTAAGTGAAATGCATGCTCAGTTGGATTCAGGTCATATGATTGACTTGTCTAATGTGCATTCCACTTATCTGCCGAAAAAAATTGCGAATTGCTGAGAAAAAGAGACTTCCAAAACCAGCCTGAAGTGTACAGGTTACATTTATGAGATTTAAATGTGATACGGACATGGTCAATGGGAATTATTCCAAATGAAACAGGACTGGAGGGTTTCTTCTGCTGGATAGATCTGTGTCTCTGGAGGAGGAATTCGATGAAGAAATGTTTTTTGTTTTTTTTTTTTTCATTTTATGAGTGAGTACAATTGTATCCACCTTTATTCCCACGTCCCATGATCCCTTGTGTGAATCCTGGGCGCAACTTCCGCTGCATCCTGTCACTGAACTGTTTACCATGGTAGCGGCTCATGCGAATCTTCTTTTTTAAGCGATTGGAAAATAATATATGAGGGAACATCACCTTTTAGCCCTCAGACGGGATAAAGTTGCAGTACCGCTGCCTTCTACTATCGAAGAATGGGAGAACGACCTGAAGCAGTGGCCACACTAGCGCATTTGGTTACATTAGCGACTCCGTTGCCACAGACTGCGAAGCTGTGAACAATCTACAAAGCTCCGAAGCGTATGCAGTACTTCTACAGCAACAAGGTCAGTCGCGTTTTGTTAAAGGAGGTAGTATACGACCTTATGTACCTTAAAACAGGTATACAAGTACTTTCTGAGAATATTTATGAAGGAAACACTATATTTCAGCGGTAAATATTGCTCTACATATGAAACGTAATGGATTGTTATACAGAGTAAATTAAGCCATCCGACAGTACGAGTCAAATTAGCTCTACTCCAGCCAACTACATTATACGGTATTAAGTTGCTAGCTAATCCAATACTATAACATGTAAAACACAGTGAATCCATTTTTCCCATACTTTTAATTTTAGTGAAATGAGGTTTGGAGTGCAAGACTATTGTTCGGAACAGAGTAGGCTATTTTCAAATTGTAGTAGACTATTGCTACTACTTCAGCCTCATCTTAAACTGTACAGGATGAAACGTTAGTTAGACTGACTGGCATTACCAGACGAATACAACAATTTTCTGTCCTCCCCACACGTGAAATCATACCTTGTGCTCTCCTGGCACTGCTGTCAAAATGCTTCTGAGGACCCGGCGTCTCCTCTGCGGCGGTCTGTCTGAGCCTAGCCATAAAGTAGGAGTCGTTGTTTGTCGACATAATGAAATGAGCACCTAATGTTTTCCGGGGTCTTTTCAAATTCAGGTTTTTCAGCCAAATTCTGGCTTCCTCTTCTGTAGGTAGGCGATGGAAACCGGTTCACTGAACACAAGGATAATCCCCTATATTCTGGGTGTGTGTTCAAAACACTGTTGATCAAACCATAAATTTAGCTTCCTCTGGTTGTTAGTTCAGCCTCGAACAGCACAATAGGTGCCGGAGCTCTGAAGGGACATTTTAAGAAAAGCAAGTTAATTTGTTAAAAAAACAAGCTGTAATCGCTAAGTTGACTGAAAGAAACGCCGCTGTTCTTGACTAGCCACTCGCTAAAAACTACTTCCGCCGGAAGTTGCACCCATGATCATATCTACAGTAGCACCCTCAGGAATAAGGTGGATAATTTTTAACTTATGGCTAGCTGGCTTGCTGTATTCTATTCTCGGTTTACCATAGCCATGATGATCACAGAGCTTGTTTGCCACCTTGGTTAGAAAGAGTAATCGTTCATGTTTGCTAATAATACTGCATGTGGTGGCATTTTGCTCCTTGGCTTTTTGTTTTAGAATTTATACAGTATTCAACAAAATCGAATACCGAGGTTTTGGCTTGTTTAAAATGCGAACAGCTCAAGCACTTCAGTAGAACCCCTGCTACATTTGTCGCACTGATTCTGTTGAATTTAGGGTAGCATATTGCCTGCTTTTCCTGTCAGTGGAATGTCAGTTTTGTTAAAATAAGGTATATTTCAGATATGCGCCTTATAAGGTATGGAAAGCATTTATACAAGCGTGCAAGCTTAGATGTGGGAGCTGCTAGCTTTTCATTGCAGAGTGAATGTTCTGACTGTTAAATAAGGAGTTCCTTTAATGAGTATGTGAACTTGCTTGTGGGACTCTGAAGAAAAATTGACAAAATTTTAAACTTAATTGTGGAGAAAAGGCATGTTTTGGGTTTGGAGAGGTTACTGGTGACCATTGATGTCCAACTGTGCCTATATTGATAAACTCATGCTAAATTCTTCCAGAAAATCATTAATTTATATTGAAGGTCATGTGTAAAAAGTTGATTTGTGTTAAAAACATGATTATTTTTTGATTTGACAGTGCACAGGCAGCATGGAGAGTCACTCGGAGAGCGGTCTTATTTGGCTCCTAAACAGTCGAAAATGTTTAATTTCAGACTCAGAAGAAGAGCTCTTGTGGTCAAGGAGTTTATGATCCCAGAAATGTATTGTTTTAACTCTAAGCTATTTTTCAATTCTCAGTATTTATTTATTTATTTGTTTGTTTGTTTTTTTACCATTTCAATAAGAATTTTCATGAAGATTTTTTCATTTTTGCAGCCCTTTTTCTCTACCAAAATCATGAAAATAAACAAATAGAATGGAATGCTAAATGCTGCAAGCGTCTTGTGTCAGTTGAGCCATTTCCCCCCTCTCTATGAAGCTCAAATCTTTAATTATAAGGCATTAAATAGGGTAACGCATAAATAGCTACATTTTGCTTCTGGGCAAAAGGGTTAATAACGTCACTAGATCATCTTTCTTTCATCACAAAAACGTCTCAAAAATCAGATTTTCTGTTAAACTCAGATGCTGAAAAACTGGCTCGTGCATTTGTCACTGGCAGATTAGATTATTGCAATAGTCTATTTTCTGGCTCCCCAAAAAAAATCAAACGATGACAACTTATCCAGAATGCTGCTGCATGTATCCTAACCTGGACCATGAAAAACTCACATAATGACTTCAGCTCTACAGTCCCTGCTCTAGCTTCTAATTTATGCCAGAATTGATTTTAAAATTCTTTTAATTGTGTACAAAGCGTTGTTTATAACAAACTGCTTGTGCCGTATGAGCCAACAAAGAAGCCTTAGATCATCAGCCAGTGGTCTCCTCGTTGTCCCTCATGTACGAACATAAGCATGTAAAGCAGCTCTCTGTCACAATGCTTCAAACAGGCGGAATGACCTTCCAAGTAATGTTAGAAATGCCCCAACACTTAGTTCTTTCAAAAGCAGATTCTAAACATTTCTTTTTACTTCTGAATTTCACTTGGTGACATGCATTGCTTGTTTCTGTTTTTAATAGAACCGTTGTGCTCTATAATTTTTGTGCATATTTTTTGTGCATATTTTGTGTGTATTTGTTGCATTTTATGCTCAAATTTTTTTATGTGTATTGCTCCTGTAAAGCACATTGGGTTGCTTTCTGTCTAACATGTGCTCCAGAAATAAATTTTCTTCGTTCTTCTTCTATCCATGGAATAATCCATTATAGGATGCTGCAGTACATGGCAGTGACAATTCCTCACTCTTAACAAGTCTACGCTGTTCTCTTTAAATATGTTATAACTGGCAATAAATGTAATATTAAAGTTGTCAATAATTCAGCAAAACTAATGAAAGCAACATTTTAAAGTAATTGTTTTTGTATATGTAAAACAAACTTGTGTAACACCAGCTTTCGTGCCTAAATTGGATCCCTCTTATGGGCACACAAATATGCTATTAAATTGTAGCCTATGATTTGCCTTTGGCAACAGTTAAGATTAGTGATGTTGGCATGCTTTAATTGCTCATTTCAATATAACCTTGCAACCTACTGTTAAAGTAATATGGAGCATGGCAGCATTTTGTTTTAGTCGCAGACCAACAAAAAAACTGGAATGAACTTGCCTCAGTTCAACAACGAACACAAACGCCTGCTTGAAAATGGTTAAGTCAGCCTACTTTATATCGAGGGCTGACTGCAATAAACAGTTATGTCCAGATGTTATATATTGGACATAACTGTTTATTGCAGTCAGCCCTCAATATTCTTTCAGTGTTTCATGTTCTTTATTGGTGAACAATTAAGATTGCATTGTTATATGCCAACTATTTGTTCGGAGTATTTTTTATCGCCTACTTAATTTGAAACTGTATGTGGTGCATCCCCATTACATTGTGGGTCCCACTGCAACTTTGGGTTTAAAGCAAACTTGGAGCTGAAGCCAATGGCTATTTCAGAAACAAGAGAATGCAAGATAACTGATTCTCTGATTAGCCTAATCCATTAGACAAATTTAGAGCCATCTAACCAAATAAAACTTTTATTATTTGCATGATTATTGGCAGAAAGCAATTACATCATAGAACTTCACAATGCGAAACGTTAAACATGCATACATATTACATTTTTTGCAAAATTCAATTATTTATCATGTAAAGGCACTAAAATACGGTTCATGGCGGAGTAGGGTACGTTTTTATACCCTATAGAGTAGAGTTTTATACTCTATAGAATAGAGACCTATTTATGTTCATTCAACATTGCTATTAATAAGTTGGGATTTGAGGCATTATGTGTGAATTTGATTTACCCTATTTATTTTGTTAGTAAATTTATTGATTAGTCTTTTTTATAAATAATATTTACTTAATATTGTTCGCCTTTAAGCACACTTCTACCGGTTTACTTGGTACTGTGGTTCATTAAATGTGGAAAAACGAGGCAACTGTTTTGGTGATCCGTTGGATTTGTCTGCTCTCGCATCTGCTGTCAGTTCATGCTTTCACCTTTAAATGAAATTATTAGGTTGTAAAACACACCTGGCTATTGGACAGCTGAGCAGCCAATCATCCAAGCACTTTCGATCCCTTAAAAAGGGCGGTGCTCTTTAAAAAAAAAAAAAAAAAGAAGTGCTACAATTCCTATACCGTCCTCCAATTTTTCAATATTATGCCCTAATATTTTTCAATATTTTTCAATATTATTGAAGCTGAATGGCTGCACTTTGTATTCATGTTCATTACTTCATTTTAACTTCAATATTCTACGGTTGACATATAAAATAATGATAACGTGCAAATGTCCAGTATACCTGACCGATAACTCTACACACTTGTGCACCTATTAAAGGTTATCAAGAAAATGGTATTGTCATTGATGCTAATCTTGAATTTCATACAAGGAAAGAATACTTTTGCAGAAACTGAGCTCTTTAAGTAGCCTCTTAAGAGCTAAAACATGGCCCAATATTCTCCCCCTGGTCAGGTCCCTGATGCCAGAAAATCACTTTTGTTGTTGATAACTCCCATTATCTGTTCATATTCTGCTTGTTTTTGCTTAGGGGAAGGAGCAGTGGACCCCAGTGACCCCAACAAGGAAAGTGCACTAAGTCAACTGGCCAAAACGGAAATCTCCCTCACCCTCGCGAGCAAATTTGAGCTGCTGGAAGGGGACGAGCAGGACATGAACAGTCTCATGATGAAGTAAGACTCACTTAGCTTTCTTCTCTATCGGCGCCATTGCATGGAGACCTTATCTTAAATGCGCCAGTCACACCTAATTGACGATGGGATCACAGATAGGGCTAGGGTTTTAACTGTCACTTTCCCCACGCTCTCAGTCAATAAAATTTTTACAGAAGTATTATTTACCTAGGTTATTATCAAAAATGTCATGAGCTGTACTGTGGGAAAAGTATGACAGTTATGTGATAAATACTGCTTATTACACTTGCTGACGAGTAGTAGGGTCTTTTTGTGCAATTTGTGTTGTGCAAAGGGTTTCTAAGTATAAGGGTGGCAGTTTGGAGTAACATCAGGGGAGTTTTTTTTCTTTATTACCTCTACCAATGAAGTTGGATTAAGGTTATGTTTTTGCCCTTGTCTGTCTGTCTTTCTGTTTGTCTAGGTTCACATTTCAAGCCTCATTGTTCTATTCTGATATTTTGCTTAGATTGGATTTGCCAGTTGCCAGATTGGATGTACCAGGATCATGACAGAACACTTAAATACAAATGACCTGTATCTTACTGTAATGTGAGGGCTTCTGTCCTCTGAAAACGCAAGCATGCACACACTGATGAATTTTTGCTGGAGTCATCCGCGTTGTCGTTTCGCTTGCAGTTTAGTTTTACTGCACTGCCAGTGCTGGCTCGTGACAAGAGCACTCAGCGTGTGCGTACAGGCAAAAAAACCGCATGGATTCTGATAGATTTAATCCAGTTTGAAGATAAGATTTCTTTGCCCACACAGTCCTAAAACATCATATATGTGTCACAATAAGGCAAAAAATCAGATCTGAGTCACAATGTGAATATGGCTCGTCTGTGTGTGTGTGTCTGTCTCTCTTTGTAAACAGGATTACTGAAGACTTTCTGGACCGATTTTGATTAAACTTAGTGGGAAGTTTATATATGACAAGAGTGAGAAGTGGTAACATTTTTGCAGGTCGGGTCAAATGTCAAGCTCACCATCTCAGAAAAGGTCAAAACCAATGGTGCAGGCTGAGCTATGCACTCTACAGAGTGCCCTTCCAGTTGAAATTAATGTGCCACCTAGCTGATTTTGATTAGATGTTGTTGTTCAGATGCAGATTCATGGGCAGCAGACACCCAGAGATTCATTCAGTTATCTGTTATACTAGAGAACAAATGAAGAGGATGCATTATTAACTTGAGCCGTGTGTGATTTTGGGCTGTCCCGGACGAAAGATGACGTGAAAGAAACGAGGCGATATGTTTGGTCATGGCTCCAAAACGGTGGTCCTACGTCACACTATGGGAGAAGTTCAAAGAAGGCACTTGTCACGGTGTTGCGACCACAGATAGCTTGAGACAGTGTCAGGAATTTAGGATAACCATCTCATAGTGTGACTGCAGCTACGACCTACGGTTACTAACCAACCAATAGGCATGCAGCATAAAATTACTCACTAACGCGACACTGGGGCTAAACCAAATGATGGAGGATAGCGGCGCAAATGGATGACGCACGCTGATGACATTTTCTTGTATACTGATTGCGTCGTATCCTATAAGAGTCTGTGGGTATGATCATCATACAGTCCACATGCTTCAAATTTGATGTCGCACCCAAGGTTACCAGATCCATGTCGCACAGTGCTGAAATCTCAAAGTCTGGAGGCACTATTAGGTAATGATCTCATCATTTCAAATTAATTCAATGCCCACCACAGCAATAAGATGTACCACTTTATGAAAAGAAGCAGTCAGTCATGGAAGTAAACAGCTGTTGATATTATTATTATTATTATTATTATATTATTATTATTACTGGAATGAAAATTGCTGCAGATCATTGTGACGTATTTCTTATTCCATTCAGGAAAAGCAGTCACAGAATCAAAAAGTCTGTTTTTAGCAATAGGGCCTAGAAATATTCAAACTTTTAAAATTGTAAAAGTACTGTTTGCAGTCTTGTTGTTTTGAAAGTATCACGTTAGTATCCATCTACTTGCTTCTTTCCTCATCAGTTATCTCTAAATGACAGAACCACACAGATGGGTCATTTCCATATCCTTTTCACGCTTAGATAGGATGTGGTTAGAGGCCAGCATTATCGGTTTGTCCTAACCATTTAGGCACCCTGTGACTTAGAATGTGCCCGAATTATAATTAGCTTGCAAGTTATTCATGTGGTGCAATTTAACCATTGCAAATGAGTAATGAGGAGTAATTTGCAGTCTGCTCGTGAAGGCTTGAAATGCATTATGTGTACAGCACTCATGAGTCAGGACAGTGAAAATAGTGAGTCTGAGGGTAAAGTAGACTGTCAGCTATAATTTGCAGGTGTTTACGTATACATTTTATGAACCATGTTGGAATTTCAGCCTTTTTATACAATGTCACTGTCCTTATACCTATTACTGAACTGTGTATTAGAAATACATGTAAATCACACATTAGTTTTTGGCCATCTTCAGTGACCATATAGATCAATGTGTTGGGGACTGATATTTTAAAATAAAGTAGCATTTTTAACTTGCATGTTCATTTAACTCAAAAAATGTACTTTAGATGGAATTGTATTCTGTATATTTCTGTTTAAGAACAAACAAAGTGAAAGTATTCCAGGTAGATATTTACCCAATATTTTCAATGTCATATTGTCTATTTGAGACCACTGTTTTACCCTGGCCCGAGCGTCCAAAATAGCAGCTCGGGCCCAGGCCGTTTTCTTATGAGCAAGGCTGAGCAGTATAACGCAGAAAAGGATATGAGCCTGCCATCAAGGTCACTGTATGGACTACGGAAAGCAAGAGTTCAACTGATCCCCAGAGTGTGCTGAACATCCTGTTAGAACTTGTTCTGAAACTTGAGGACCAGCTGTGTTTATCCTTGAATTTGTATTGCAGACAAAACAACTGCCTTTCTTCAAGATTTTACGGGAGACTGGCCTATTTCAGCCTTGTGCAAGGACTGTTACACTTGACTGTGACTATTAATGCCGTGGATTGTGTCAACACGATTTCAACGTAATTTGCTATACAATGAAGTCTGACGTGTTGGTCAAGATCAGGGTGTTCACATGCTTGCAAAAACACACAGAAATGATGTTTCATTATTGATGTAAAATTTAATTCCAATATGTGAAGATATATTCAGAGTATTTCCAAATTTCAAGGTGTTATTGCAAATAGTTTTCAAGATATGGTGTGTAGAGTGGGACCACTGAGTGAATGATTTGAATGCATTTCGGACACTACAAATTGTACATAAATGGCACTGTTATGATATAAACTTGTGAGATCATTTTTTATCAATATCTGCAATACAAATGTCTGGTTGTTTGCTTTGAGACCTAGAAATACCAAATTTTATTTTTTAGTTTGTTTGAACCTTTGTAAAGTTAAAATTAATATGTATAATACCTTGAGTACTGAATGTGCAATTCCAAACGACTGTTTTTGCGGTACAGTCTGTGACGAATAAATAGACACTGACAAAAAAATTTTGCAGTAATGGTAATATTTTCGAACTACATGCATTTCTACTCTCTCCTGATGCCTAAAATCTCACTGAAAGCTCAGTTTGGTCACCATTGCTGCATATACTCCATTTATTCGAAGTTTACTTGGTTATGGATATGACACTGAACAGACCATAGATTAAGTGACAGTGAAAATGCATGAATACAACATATATGAGAAATGATGCAATTTTTTAAAATCTTAATTTCAGTTACAGATCAGAAACGAGTTATTTTAAGACGTACAAGCAAATTACTATAATTTTTGTTCCGGGCACTACAATAGTTTACATCAATGTGGATTATGTATGTAAAGAAAAATCTGTCAGAGAAATATAACAAATATAATTTAATAGGTACAAATGAGTCCCATCATAGATGCATAAAAATGGTTTGATGCTGCATCTTTGGACTTTGATACTTGAAACGTTGCGCAAAAACACTGCAAAATTTCTGTTACAAACAATGTACTATATTTGAGCATACTTGAGACCCATAAGGCAAGTTTTCTTTTACTTGACTGATAGGCTGTAATGTCACACAACAAAAGTGTAACAAGGCATAATACAAATGCACACCCTGATCTTGACTGTCATCTGAATGCCATGCATTGTGCTAAAAATTTTGTGCTTGATATATTCGGTTGAAATGGTTCTAATCGTTTGTCTCAGAAAAACATTAGATTATTATGCATCCTGGCCTCCGCATTTTAACAGAATTCAGAATTTTTAGAATAATTCTTTTCTCAAAAGTGCTCATAGATTTGCGTGTATCTACGTGTGCGTATAGTTAGGTCCTAAAGATTTGGACTGTGAGACAAATTCCATTATTTGCCTCAGTATGCCACCTCAATGGTTTTGAAACAAACCAATCAATATGGGTCTATCAGGCTATATTTGGCCTGATAGACCCATATTTATTTATTTATATTTGTATAGATTTATATTATATTATATTATTTTATTTATTTATTTATTTATATTTATATTCTGTTAGTTTCAGTATCTTACTCTCCATATATTAACATGAAATTCACTGGTCTAGTAGTGTTTCTTCCTGACTTCCAAAGACCTGCGTTCCCTCTGAAATATGAGAGTATTATTTAAAGCGTGAATGTGCTGTGCAGAGCCAAGTGAGATCGGAAAGGGAAATGTACGCAGGAAATGGGAAGTGGAACTGAACAATTGCAGAACTTCCTAATAAACCCAGTTGCACAATAACCCTAAACCTTGGTTCATTGTTCTAGTCCTTGCACAGAATAGTTTCCTCTCGGAGTTCCAGGCATAGCAAATGCAAAATACCCTCAGGAGATGAACTGCGGTCTAAATGAAAGCAATCCAAACCAACATCTGCAACCTGATACTGTGTTTTTAGCGACAGTCTGTCTGGGTAAAGAAGATCAGATTGCAGATTTGGATAGCGGGGCTTATGTTTTCCTTGACTATTTCAGGTGCACCTGATTTGCATGTTTCCCTGGTGAAAGGTCAGGTGTACTTCCACGTGGGCATAATGTGTTGCATAAAAATGGTGCGCTCTAATTTAACTTTGAGCTTGGTACAAAAGACTTGAATTTGATGACCAAGATGAAATGCAGGAAATAAATTGAAAATAACCTTTTTTGCACATTCCACAGTACTTATTTTGGTTCTCTTTGCCAAGTTTTGTGTATGTTCTATGTCCTAACAGGACGAAGAAGTTAATTGTGGACGTGGTTCGCATCCAGCCAGGGGAGACTCTGACAGAGACCCTGGAGACACCAGCCACTCCTCACCAGGTGGGTGCTGGGCCCTTTAGTGGTTGCTTATACGCAAAGTTCCCCAGTATAAATGCTATATGAATCAGCAGTATAACCGAGTCTCCAATGACTTTTTTTGTTTAATCTGATGGAGTTCGCAAAAAGAGAACAATGCACCTTCTCAGTGATGTATGATAGTGTCCTGATCTGAGGTATAAAAAACTCCCGATTTCAGAAAGTAAAAGGCTTGCCAGTATTCTCTGCCCGTCACCTGGTTTTGACGATTGGCACAATTCTTCAGCAAGGACATACAATCCCATTCCCATAAACATTGGGACTGTATGGAAATTGTGGAGAAAGCAGTGATTTGTAAATCATTTTTATGGCTTAAATTGAATACCATTGAATACAAAGTATTTTATGTTTTTTTTTTTGTGCTGGGCCGAGCAGCGGCCAGGCCACTATAAACGCGAATGTCGCTGAGTATCTGAGTGACTGACTGACTGACTGACTGCCTGAGTGATCAAGTTCAACGATTGGCTGGCCGGCGGGGAAGAAGTTCAGCGATTGGTCGGCCAGATGGGAAGCACTTCAACGATTGGTTGGCGACGATTGGTTGGCTGGCTGGCTGTTCAGCGATTGGTTTGCCGGTGGGGAAGAACTTCAACAATTGGTTGGCCGACGATTGGCTGGCTGGCTGGCCGGGCATCGACTTCACTCGTATTTACTGGTCTGTGCATTGTAAATACATGGGTTTCGGAATTTCGGCATTGAGACATTGCAACAGAAACTGAATACTTTGCTGCTGTCGGAGCTTGGATTTGAGAGTTTGCCGCAGAAACGGAAACTTTAGATACTGAAGTATATTCTTTCACAAAATACTTTTGGTACCTAAATACATTTAATGTGAGCTACTTCAAGACTTTTACTCAAGTAAATTTCTTATGGTAGACTTCAACTTTTACCAAAGTAACTTTCAGTAATGGTACTTCTACTTTTACTTAGTTATTTTTCCAGTACTTTATACACCTCTGATTATCATATTAGCTATGTGACAAAGTGCAATACTCAGTCAGGCTGTAACTGTCACTTATGAAAATCGTTCATGCTTTCTTTCCTGAATTCTTGTATTTCATTTAATTTCTTTAAACGTTGATTATATCATTTTTTTTATTGTCTACCATATTTGAGGTAAAATTGACTTAAATTGCTCACTTCGCAACACTTCTTTTTATCCGCAGTGACTGAAATAAATACCAAACAATTCGCTATTTGGGGGCACTATAAAATTCCAAAAGTTTTCTTATTTTTCGGCCAATTCTCATGATCTTGAAAAGGCCCTGTAGCTGACACCAAGAGCTTTCAATGGGTCATAAATTCATTAAAATTAATTGCATTTCAATTTTCTTGATCACATACTCAACCATATTCAACCATCACCAATATCGTCTAACGCTTTATGTAAACACATGGCAACTCCTTCACTCAAACATATTTACTAAGCGGTTTTACTCAAAACTGTGGATTCTATGTCCATAACATGCCCAAAGAAGAAACATGGGAAAAAAATGAAACTTTGACGTTCGTTCTTACACCCTCACTATATAGGAACTGCCATGTGTTCACAAAAGTGATGTCACGTCCCCGATTAGCACAACTGTAATGATAACTTTATTGTTTCATTACGATTCAGGAACATGCATACATACTTTAACTGCCATCTACATCTGCTGCTGCTGTCTCTCTCAAATTCACATTCACAAAATCAATAACTGCTACCCTTACTCGAGCTCTTTGTCTATTCAAATGTATAACTTGCTTTTGATATGTTTTCCTTACTCAAGACTCTCCCCACCTCCCACTCCCTCACTCTCACTTACTCCCAATATCTCACTCACTCACTCTCACTCACACTCACTCTTTCACACTCTCACTCTCCCACTCCCACACTCTCAAACTCTCCCCACCTACTTTGTAAATAATTTATCAGCTCCAGCTCATTACTAAACTTGCACTTCATATAATAGCGTGAGCTTTGCCTCATTTAGCACCCTATTCTAGGGCCCACATTCTCATACAGCACTTGGCGGCCCAGCCGAATACGAGGTTGCACCTAGTCTTGTTTTCCTGGAAATACTTGTTCTCCCTGCTTTTCACCCATAGTCAGCCAGGATTGGCTCCAGCTGAGCCACAACCCTAGTGAGGAATAAGCAAAATAGATAATGGATGGATGAATCGATGGAATTTGATGGCTGCAACATGTTCCAAAAGAGTTAGGATGGGGCAAAGGAAGACTTGGAAATGTTGGAATGCTATAAAAAGGGTGTACAGATTTTGAACAAGAGGCACTATCATCCTAGGATAAAAAATAAAACAGCCACAAAAGGCCTTGTTGCTTACAAACAGTGAGTGGTCAAGGCTCACTAATTGAACAATGTATGAGTTTAAAAACAACACATCTTTGTGTGCTGTTGTAAGGATGTTAGGGACTTAACCTTACACGGTGCATAATAATTAATAAAAGATACTGGGAATCTTGAATAATTACTGTGTCAAGAATACGATTGAAAATCAATCCTGTTTGCCCCTGACCTTCGATCCTACAGATGGTGCTGCATTGAAAACCAACATGCTTTTGTGATGGATATAACTACATAAATTCAATAATAAATAAATGTATTGTTGCATGGGTGGGGACTACTTTGGAAAACCTTTTATGACAAATACCATTATTGCCTTTATAAATGCAAGTGAAGACTGTACTATACTCTGAGGAAGCCATAAATGTTAAAAAGATTCAGAAATGCTATTGTCTTCTCTGGGCTTCAGCTCTCCTAAAATGGACCAATGTCGAGTGAAAATATTGTCCTTTCAAACTGTTTACAGTAATAATGGATGTTCTGCTCACCAGGCCAAAGAGGAAATGGACCATCCCTGTTGTTACCAATGCAAGTTTCAAAAGCCAAAGTCTGTCATGGCATTGGGGTGTGTTGGTGCCCATGGCATGGGTGATGTGAACGTCTGTCAGTACCATTGATGCTAAAGGACATAGTATATGCATTTTGGAGCAACATTGATCATTTTTCAGGGACACCCCTGCTTATTCAACAAGATGTCCGCAAGCTGCATTCTGCAGTTATTGCAGCAGTGTGGCTTTTTAATCATTGTGCAGCTGCTAGACTGCCCTACCTGCAGTCCAAACCTGTCTCCCATTGAAAATATTCAGTACTCAAAGGAAGGAGTGCAAAGTATGACTCCGGATGCCAGTGCAGCTGAGGAAAGAAGAATTGGTGGAAAAATCATAAAAATTGGAACAAATTTCCTTGACATTTATTTGTAGGGCTGCTAAAAGGAAATTTGATGTAACACGGTGGTAAACACACCATGTTCCCAACTTTTCTGGACCATTTTACAGGCATAAAATTAGAAGGGAGCATTTACTTCTGAAAAGCAATGAAGTACAGAAGGACAAACAAAATATCTTGCCTTTGAACTGTTTTTCCCTGCGATAGCAGGCTTATATGGCCATAATTAAAGTGAGTGAGTAAGTCATGATCCTTTCATACTCAAAATCTCAAGAATGGCACTAGCCATAACTCTCTAACTTTGCACATTAACAGATATAGTGTAGCAGATGAGCTGATTTAAAATTTGGTTGAATCTGTGAAGTTGCATCATACTAAATTAATATGCAAAAATGCTCCACATTGCATGGTCCTGTACAATTCAGTGGGACTGCGCATTGCTTCTATCTGTTAGCTTGCTAACCAAGCTAGCTAGCACATTAATAAAATTGTTAGTGATTCAGTCGCAGCCTTATAAAGGCTCAATTTCACCAATACTTATGCTAGTGATGTTTACTTTGTGTTTCTGGCTCAGTTGAAGTGTACTGCCCTAACGTTACTTGCGCATACCTTCATTTCACGTCTAACATAGCCAGCTGGCTAGTTACAGAGCTACAAGAAGACTGGCGGTGAGCTGTAGATGTCAGATTATATAGGCTGGGTAAGAATAATTCAGGCATTACCTTTACTAGCTTTACATTCTCTGAACAGATCCTGAGTTCACAAGCAGCACTTCAACCTCATTGCATCATACTTAATTAATTTGCAAAAAGAAACCGTATCGCTGGGTTCTGCACAATCCATGAGATTGTATATTGTTCATTGAATACAGATGTTTTTTTTCTTTATTAGCATTTTCCATTTCCATAGCTCATTCAGAAATGGAGTTGTTGAATTTATCACTGAAATCAGCTCACTGAATTTACAGTGACACATTTATGCTGGAAGATAATGGTTTGCCTGCAATTGGCAGGAATCAGAACATGCTAAGGTGATTGAGAAGCGGGCAGTGCAGGACGCCCAGACACCGGACGGGCTGAAGAGCAGCCAGGCGGTGCTGGAGGACCGACAGCTGCCTCTGGAGCAGAAGAAGAGGAAGATCCTGAGGAACCTGCGTACTCTGGAGCAGGCCGGTCGCGTGACGTCCCAAAATAAGTACCAGGATATCATAAACGACATCTCAAAGGTAATGGGCTCCTCAAACTGCCCTGCGGGCCTCTCGAATATTCACACTCAGCTGCACACACTCATCTGAGAAGGTGCGATAACTTAGCCCTTCTAGCCTGAATGTCACTGTGACAAATGGGCAATTGTGCCTCACCCCACCATACTGTTGTTTCACCACCTTGCTTCTTTATATGATTTACAGGACATCCGGTACCAGAGGAGGTACCGGCAGCGTCGGAAGGCCGAGTTGGTGAAACTCCAGCAGACGCTCAGTGCTCTCAACTCAAAAACGGCCTTTTACCAGGATCAAATCAACTACTATGACACCTACATCAAGACCTGCTTGGACAACCTTAACAGGAAGTAAGGCACAGTTAAGAGTGCAGACCACAATCTGCACACAAGCCAAGAGCCAAATTTTATGCAGAAAGTGCTCCAATCATTTGTGAATTGGGCCAAAGGCTGACTGTTAATGCTATCCATACTGCTTATCCCATGCTTTGCTATGGTTATTGAGGATGGCTCCATAGGTTCATTTTGTGAGGCGGTGAAAATAGCATGCGAGATCATAAAATGCGATTGGGAGGGTGCAGTATTTATCTGTAATTTCTGCAAGTTACCGCCATATTTTATTTTATTTTTTTAAATATTGATTGGAAATGGTCGGCTTTGAGAGTTCACCCAGCTGGCCACAGAGCGTTACCGTATTAACATGTTTAATTTGGATTACAATAGAAATGCCCGCAGATCAATCAAGCTGGACAGTAAGGGAGAGGAGAAAGGGAGCAGGAAGTCAAAGCAGCAACAGTCACTGAAATATAATGCAGCACGTCTCCATGAGAAGGGCGTCATTCTGGAAATCGAGGGACTGCAGACCAATCAGTGAGTACCAAAGGATTTACAGGCATTCTGCAAGAAAGGATCATTTTTTACTGATGGAGGTGCTGCTCTTTGAGACAGGAAGGAAAAGAGCCATTAGAAGAACCCTCTCTGGACGCCACTGTGCCAATTTGTGCCCGGTCCTGCGGTCAAAGTGCGGGCCCAGGCCTTTCCTGTTTTGTCAAACCCATTCCAGTCAAAGCAATAACGACAAAGGTCTCACTCTCTGAAAATGTGCTTATTAAACATTTCAGCAACAAAAGTTTTTTTTTTTTTTTTTTAAACTGTCAGAAACCAAATTGAAAAAAATGTAAAGTCCAGCATAAATATTTGTTACCAGCTAATGACTTTGCATTGTGCTTCACCATGGCTACCAACTCCTCCGGTGTTCTGTGGCAGTGTGCCAAAGCAAAGTACATCTGAACATAAGCTTGAGAAAAACATTGCTATTCAGTGTGACTATATGTATTAAACATGTTGCACTGGTACAGCCTTCCTGAAGTGCAGATAATTTTTGTAAATTCCATGTCATATAACATCCCTTTGAAATACCAACTTCCTGTTATATAATATAACAATGTGGCTAAACACTTTTTTGTTTCTGAAAATGTTTTTGCTGAAATGAACTGGCATAAAACATGGACAGACATGAGAAGGTGGCAAATGAAAATGCATCATGCTCTTTTTTTTAGTCAGGTCCAAGTTAAATTCATTGCGCATTGTTCATACGTTTCATTAACTGCTCTCAAGGTCCTGTATGCTCCCCCCCACAAGTTATTGTATTCTTAGACGTTCAAAATGGAGGTTTATAAAATTTCTAGGGAAAAAACCTGATAAAATCAATAGCGTCTCTGCCATTTGGTGCTTGTCATTCAGCCCCCTTTAAATAACACTGTTCTGACTGGGCATCCCCTGTATGACTATGAGCTCTGCTCTAATTGGCTGGGGAACACTGCAAAATGCGAAAAGGTAATGGTAGCGCCATGAGGGCGAGAGAGGTGGGGAGTAAAGCAAAGCTGTGGGAGGGAGCTGAGCACACAAACAGCTGGCTGGCTTGAGCTCTGCAGAGCTGGTCTACATGACATAGAAAAAACCACGTTCCAAACCCTGAAGTAGAAAACTGACCAAACTGGGGGTTGTTTCACCTTTGCTGGGCTGTGAGATACAGTAGACACCCCTTGTACAGGTGGACTAAAGTAGGAGAAGTGTTTCTGTTGTATGGGTCCATGTTGTACTTGTTTTCTAAAATACAGATTTTTCTTTCCATCAATTTAATGTGTTAAGGAACCAGCCTGAATTAATAATTTACTCATGCAAAAAAAACTACTGCAAAAAAAAGTTCTTGTTCACTATGCAACTTAAAAACACAAAAAAGTATCATGGTTATGTTTAGGGTATTGTTGGTGATCAGTTTCTACTGTGAATTTTTTGCCTCAGTAACGCATTTTAACATGGCACCAACAACGTCACTGTTTGTTTGGGATGCTTCCATAGTTTTCTTCTTTAGCTGGATTGTGCACAATTGCACATCCCTTTCACAATGTCATTGGAAAATACATGTTGATGATCACATCCTGTATTTCCATTGTTTATCAGGTTTAAGAACGTCATGTTTGAAATCTCTCCCAGTGAGGAAGTTGGGGACTTTGAGGTAAAAGCCAAGTTTATGGGGGTGGAAATGGAGAAGGTCCAACTGCATTTCCAGGTAAAGGAATAAAGTCCATGCATGGAATAAAGTCCATATCACTTTGTCTCTGTTTAAGTTTTTGGTTCTGTCTGCAGGCATTTGTGCCGTTTTTGCTTTTTTGCCTTTTGCTTCAAAGAGTTGGATTTGAATATAATGAATATGATGTAAAAGCTGTGACTGTTGGCTTTAATCATGGAGCAGTTATATATATATATATATATATATATATATATATATATATATATATATATATATATATATATATATATTGCATGAAATATGTTGGTTATTGGAACCAGTTTCATTTAACATCGCAGTCCAGACACCTGCAGAGTGACCACCTAACAACAAAGTAAAAACGTTTTTGTTGCAGATTTATTAAATTACATATGTAAACTGTTTTATTCTTATTAATACTTGCATTGCTTACATGTAGTATGCCTATATTACGCTTATATCGGATGGTTATTCGTTCTGCTAATGCTGGTGTTTCTGACAAAATGTGGCTCGTGGACCTCCGTGCAAGGCAACAGAGATCTTGGGCTAAAAACAGGACATTAATCTTTTCCCCTGAATGTCTTTCTACAGGACCTACTCCAGCTTCAGTATGAAGGAGTTGCCGTCATGAAGATGTTTGACAAAGCCAAAGTTAATGTCAATCTGCTTATTTTCCTGCTGAACAAGAAGTTCTATGGAAAGTGAAGTGTCTGTCCTTAGCTCAAGCTTAGATTCCACTGCATCCCAGGGTATAAGCTGTGTGTAAAACCCTGGTACATTTCATTATTCCAGTTCATTCAGTACAGTTGAGAAATGAGTAGATAAAATTGGGTTGTGCCTTGCCTCTTGTAAAATGAACATGCTTTTTCAGAATTTTAACTGGATTCATTTTTTTCAATTAATTAATAACTGGATTAATTTATGAGATAATGATTGGAAAATTATTCCATTCTTTCTGCAGTCTAAAAATGATATTGTCAAGGTTATTTTTGTTTATTATGTACTGGGTGATTGTATATGGAATATATATTTTAAGATTGTAGTTAAAATGACATTTTATATAAAGATGTTATAAAGGAGACAATATATCACATGTGAATAAATGATAATAGTGAATTGTTGTAAAATGCACTACTGCCTCAAGGTGGTTTTGGATGTAAAATGGAACATTTTTATGAGACTGTTCCCCAGTCTGTTTGCTATAAGTGTTATGTCGTGCCTTTTCTGCTGGAGCACTGAGAAGCTATGCATATTTTTAAAACCAGTTCATAGATAATTATTCTTCCCAGTCTTCGCCCTTTTTTAAATGCATTCAGATCATAAATTAACGTAATTCCTGTTTTTAAAAACATGAATAAACTCGGAAGTTCAACATAACTGTTTTGTGCAGTTTTTGGAAAATAGCACGTCACACGTAACATAAATTGACAAACTGGAATGGAGAAGGTCGCGTGTCCCCTTTGAACATTCCCCAACACACCTGTACAGTGAATACTCCAGCAATAACCATAGCTGTATCATTTAGTCATCAAAAAATTTGTTTAAATACTTTATGTGGCTACAAAATATGTGGACACCTGAATTTCCATTTTGATATTATACATAGCTTTTATTGAACTATAGGAACATGGATCCACTTAGCTGAGACTGTGCATAGTGTTACAGTTTGTGGGATTGGTTTCCTTCAATTTAATTGCTTCTTGAATTGTTTGGCCAGCCTAGAGTTCTATGTCCCAAGTCAAAGGTCAGTTTTATAGGAGGGCTTGAATCACCACCTCCAATGGGACTCTCACGTTTACTAGATTATTAAAAGATCATGAATCGTTGGAAGAATTAAGTAGCCATTTGTTCATGTATCACCACAGTGGAAACCACAGCAAAATTTGATGACTGCTCCTTACTTGGTTGATCAAAATCTTAACATGTTGCCTTTATGGCATCCATCCTTCATCCAACCCCCTAAACAGATTTTGCATTTTTGAGCATGTTCCAGCAGCATAAAATGGGCGAAAAGGCAGGAACACGACCTGCGCAGTTCAACAATTCATCTCAGGGATAAAATACTTTTTTGTTTCAATTTACGGCCTCCAATTAACCAGACACACTTGCCTTTGGACCGAGGGAGGTGAGCAACTCAAACATGGGGCTAACATAAAAACTTTCACACAGAGAAGCCAAGCGTTTAATCTGACATTCTTGCTGTGCCATGCTCTGAAAAACCAGTTTCGCTCAGAGCTGAAGCGCATTCCTGTATAATCTGTAGCGCTTGACTATGTTTGTTTTTATCCATTCCGCAAAAAAAAGTCCAGGTTTCAGTTAAAAACATAATTTTAAGTAAGTCAGCCAGGATGGGACGCCGAGTTTGAAGAATCCGCAAGGTGCTCAGAAGTGCTTTTCCCAATCTGGCGCGCTAGATGAGTGCAAAAACTACTTGTTACATCACCGAAAAGACAATCAGTCTGCCGCTCGGGCAGCGGTCTGCTCAGCGTGGGCGTTGACGACTAGGCGTAGCTGGAGGGAACAGCAAGAATTTGTAGCTGAAGGACTGAAGTGAGCCTTGAGTTTAACGTTACGCTGGTTCCACGAATTGAAGTTCCAAATCTCTCTTAGTAGCTTCCTAGTGGCTGGACTCGGCCACTAAATACAATCTCATACGTTTTCAAATAATTT
This sequence comes from Gymnothorax javanicus, assembly GCA_029692085.1. Lineage (NCBI taxonomy): Eukaryota > Metazoa > Chordata > Actinopteri > Anguilliformes > Muraenidae > Gymnothorax > Gymnothorax javanicus. The sequence goes on along the minus strand of CM056194.1, from coordinate 34,134,498 downwards.
CTTAAAGAGTGTACTTTAGGCTGTGACTACCATGACTTTGAAAACAGTTATCGTTTTGGCGTTGATGGGAATGCACATAACTGCTGCTAACTTTACATCATTCAATGGTGAGTAATTCGACAATCCGGTTTCACTCATTTAAGTTACTGGACTTTAAAAAATTTTTTCTCGTTTTCTCTTCCTTTGTAAAACTGCGGCAGTCATATCGTCGTTGAAGTTTCATGGATGATTTTAAAGAGTAGATATTGAATAACGCGTTTAGTCAGTACTTGCGTGTAATCAGAATCTACAGCAAACTCGTTTGTTGGCGGTACGGCTCTTTTACTCAAGCTAAGTTGGAATAGTGCAAGCCATAACAACTTGTTAATTAGGCATGTATCGAGACTAATTCACTTGCAGCCCGCATTTGTGACCCCGTGTTCTGCCTGACGGCGACATCCATGCAATACGAGCATGTAGGTTTGCCAATACAGCTGGTGCCATTTGGGTTTTTTTTTTTTTAAGAAAGTCCTCAAGCGATGCAGGAGAAATTACTGGCCTGTCTGCTGAAATGATTTAAAATTCACAACATTTAAAGGGTGGCAAAAGTAGTCTCCTTTTTACATTTATTCTCGATGATATTAACATGTAGTCCTATTAGCTACATTTCATTGCAGTCATTCACCCACGTAGAAACCACTGCTGAATTTGTGGCATCACTACTATTTTTGTGCTTCAGTAATTCTTTTTGGTCATAATAAATTGACACAAATGAGATTATTGAATCAATGGCCACTGCCTATTTTATCTAGCAAATAATTTTTTCCTCAACATTAAGTAGCGATCAGGACATTGCTAAGTGTACACACATGGAGCATTTAAAACAACTGAGAAAACTGAACTATTCATCAGTGCTGAAAACAAATCTAATGAGAGAATCATTGTATTTCATCTTGTTTTCTTGTTTGTTTTTGCTTTCATGGATTGTTTCTTTTTTGGTCAATCTTCTGTGTTGTCTTCACTTCAGGAACTGTAAGGACTTTCTCTGGGCTCTTCCGGATGGTGTATGATGACCCTATTGACTACTTCGATGTTCAGGAAGGTAGCGGATCCGGGGTTGGCTCAGTGTCTAAAAAAGATCACCGAACTCCGACTGTGAAGAAGCACTATTATGTCTCGAAAGAGGCCTCACAGTATCTCACTGGTTCTCTGGTGACCTCCTTCATCCCCACCGTGTATATTCTCATCTTCATCATCAGTGTGCCGCTCAACGGCGCGGCTGTATTCTTGTTTGTGACCAAGATAAGGCCCAAGAAGCCAGCAGCCATCTACATGCTAAATCTGGCTGTAGCCGACCTGCTCTTTGTGCTTTTGCTTCCCTTCAAGATATCTTACCACATAAATGGCAGTAACTGGGTGTATGGATCAGGGATGTGTCGTCTGGTAACCGGTGCCTTCTACTGCAACATGTACTGTTCTATTCTGCTGATGATGTGCATTAGTGTGGACCGCTTTCTAGCTGTTGTCTACCCCATTCAATCGCTGACCTGGCGCAGCTCGCAGTACGCAGTGGCGGTCTGCGCTGCTATGTGGCTGCTCGCGGCCGCGGGTGTGACACCCATCCTCCTGTCAGAGCAGCTTATCCACTTGCCGGACCTGGGAATCTCCACCTGTCACGACGTGCTGGACGTTGGCCAACAGCGCGGCTACTACTTGTTCTTCTTCCCCATATTCTGCTCAGTCTTCTTCTTCATCCCTCTCATCTTCACCACCGTGTGTTACCTGCGCATCATTCAGGCCCTCAGTGCTGTGAACACCGTGAGCCCCTCTAAGAGGACGCGCTCCGTCGCCATGGCGATTATTGTGCTGGCAGTCTTCGTGGTGTGTTTCACGCCCACCAACATCATCCTGATGGTGCACTATGTGCAGTTTGCACACTCGCACAGCGATGCCTCCTATGTTGCGTACCTGCTCTCCATGTGCATTGGTGCCGTAAGCTGCTGTCTGGACCCCGTGCTCTACTACTTCGGCTCGTCCCAGTGCCAGAAGCACGTGATCCGGATGCTGAGATGTGGAGCCCTCTCGCGGATGGAGCAGAGCACGCAGTCGGCCAGCACGCGGACAAGCAAGATGGAGTCTTTCCAGACTGAAATGGGCAGCCAGTACAAAAAGCTGATGGTCTGATTGCGTTGGACTCTTGTTGACTGTTTCTAATGCGTCGAAGATCTGAATCTGAAGTATGCAATCCTTCATATCAGCTCTTTTCTTAGACTGAGTTTACATTGCTCTGCTGGCATTGTAGATTCACTGTCACCATTATAGGACAATTTCACTCCTTCAGAATTTACTCTCATAGCTTCTAGCTCAATGAACGACCTATGTAGCATGGTCTGAATTTGGCAGGAGTACCATTTAAACAAGCTGTTAACGTTCTTGGACTATTTGATTGCATTTACGGAAATCTGCTTCGTACAACCCCAATTCCGAAATAGTTGGGACAAAGCGTAAATGAGATCAAAACACATTGACTTTCAAATCACACCAGCCAGTATTTTAATCACAATAGAACAGAGATAACATAGAAAATGTTGAAACTCAGAAATTTTACAATTTTATCCACAAAATGAGCTCATTTCAAATTTGATGGCTGCTACAGGTCTCAAAAAAGTTGGGACAGGGGCCTGTTTACCATGGTGTAGCATCCCCTCTTCTTTTTAACACTGAGTGAAGGCGTCTGGGCATTGAGGAAACAAGTTTCTCCTCAATGTTAAGCCATTGGAATTTGATCCCACTCTTGTTTAATATTGGCTTCCAGCTGCTGGAGAGTTTTGGGTCTCCTTTGACGGACTTTTCGTTTAATTATGCACCAAATGTTCTCAATCGGTGAAAGATCAGGACTGCAGGCAAGCCAGTTCAGCACACGGACTCTTCTACTACGAAGCCATGCTGTTGTAATAGCTGCAGTATGTGGTTTTGCATTGTCCTGCTGAAATACACAAGGCCTTCCCTGGAATAGATGTCGTCTGGAGGGAAGCATATGTTACTCTAATACCTTTATATACCTTTCAGCATTCATGGTGCTTTTTAAAACATGCAAGTGTCCCACACCATATGCACTAATGCATCCCCATACCATCAGAGATGCTGGCTTTTGAACTGAACGCTGATAACAGGAGGGTGCGCTATTTTTCCTCTTTAGCCCGGAGGACACGACACCCATGATTTCCAACGAATGTCAAATTTGGACTCGTCTGACCACAGGACACTTTGCCGCTTTGCCGCAGTCCATTTTAAATGAGCCTTGGCTCACAGAACACGGCGGCGCTTCTGGATCATGCTCAACAATGGCTTCCTTTTTGCATGATAGAGTTTTAGGTGGCATCCGTGGATGGCACGGCGGACTGTGTTTACAGACAGTGGTTTCTTTACGTATTCCTGGGCCCATTTAGTAATGTCAATGACAGAATCATGCCGGTGAGTGATGCAGTGGCGTCTGAGGGCCCGAAGAACACGGGCATTCAGTGAAGGTCTTCGGCCTTGTCCCCTACGCACAGAGATTTTTCCAGTTTCTCTGAATCTTTTGATTATGTTATGCACTGTCGATGATGAGACCTTCAAAGCCTTTGCAATTTGACGTTGAGGAACATTGTTTTTAAAGTATTCCACAATTTTTTTACGCAAGCCTTCACAGGTTGGTGAGCCTCTGGCCATCTTTACTTCTGAGAGACTCAGCCTCTCTAAGACATCCCTTTTATAGCCAATCATGTTACAAACCTGATGCCAGTTAACTTAATTACTTGCTAAATGTTCTTTCAGCTGATTCTCTTGTATATTCATTGCTTTTTCAGCCCTTTTTTGCCTGTGTCCCAACTTTTTTGAAACCTGTTGCAGCCAGAAAATTTGAAATAAGCTGATTTTGTGGATAAAAATGTAAGATGTCTCCGTTTCAACATTTGAAAAGTTGTCTATATTCTATTGTAAATAACATATTGGCTCGTGAGATCTGAAAGTCATTGCATTTTGATTTTATTCACAATTTACACTTTGTCCCAACTATTTTGGAATTGAGGTTGTATTTACAATAGCTGATCCACATTAGCCTACATGATGAGGCATTGCCATTTTTTGCTTATTGTATATAAGAGTAGTGCTTTGGAATGTACATTATCAGTGTTATTCTCGGGTCTGGTTACCCTCAGTGTTTTGTATTATCACATTTACATGCCAGTATTAATCATGAATTTAATATAGCGCTAGAGAAAAGACAGGTCAAGCTGGCCTGCTTTACTGATTCTAGGGCAACCTTAGTCTGCGAATTTTCTTTGTTCTGCCAGTGTTTGGCATCTGTTCTCAGAGCGCCAGTAGGCGCATAAAGCAGCTAAAGCATAATTTGGATTTAAATTAAAAAATTAGAAGGGTGAATATCACATTTCCTCAATTTCTCAATTTGTTATATGGTCAGCTTACTTGCATTATTACAATGCAAGGTTTAGTCAATCCTTAATTATTTTTTTTGGGAGTGATTTTGTGGTATGAGTGCATGTAATGGTTCTAAGTTTTAAATAAATTGAAGATATAGAATGAAAAGATGTGAAAAATTAGTTTTTAAGTCAATGAAGTACAATTATTGATACCCAATATTTTTTTTTTTGGACATGCACAGAATCATTGCAGAATATTAACATTAGTATTTAAAAGTGAAATTGAAAAAAATAAAATTAATACAGTCGGCTTCAATTAAATAAACATAATCCAGACTTCGAAGATGGGCTGCTGTCTTATTTTTGCTTTTTATGTGGTAGCCTTATCACTTGCTGTGTCACCTGAGTTTGCCTCAAGTTGATTTTTCTTTTGTGTGTGTGTGTGTGTGAGACATACTAATAACTTTAAAACATTAGTGGCACTACACATATTAATAAATTGAAAATGCGAGCACTCTATGAAAAAGTAACAATGTCTCTTACCGGGTGCACGGTCAGGGCAGACGTATTGCAAAAAAATTAATCCAGCACTCACGGATCAAAGTAAAAGAAATTTTATTTTAAATGCGGGCAGCAATACCGCGAGCGTTTCAGCCTACTGGCTTTCTTCAACGTTGAAGAAAGCCAGTAGGCTGAAACGTTTGTGTATTGCTGCCTGTGCCAAAATCAAATTTCTTTACTTTGATCCGTGAGTGCTGGATTAATTTTTTTGCACTACACATATTACCTACTTATGATATTGATATACGGAGGTTTAGCTTTGCTTTGCAAGCGTGTAGTGGAATAGCCGCGCAGAGTCTTGGGGGGAAAAAAGCATTGCCCATTCCCATTTCTGACCTGGAGAATAATGTCACTGGATTGGGAGTTTCCCCTCTTCAGCATCTTTGGAAAAAGAGCAATGTAGAGAAGATGGGGGTACAACCTGACATGGGGTATGTTGAAACACTGGAATTTTCTCAGGTGCATTAAGAAAGAATGAGGAGTTTTCATTTGTCTTTTACTGGTCTGCTTCTCATGAGTGAATGGCAGGCTAATCTGTAAACTTCATCAGGAGTTATTTACCAAAGTGAATATTAGAAACATGCAAGTCACTTTTCCAATAAATCCTTTGGAGGATAATTGATCATTTTTAAATGCCCCTGGCTTGAAATATATGCATTTGAGTCCCTTTCGTCTGGGTTATTAGATGGTGTAATTTTAACTCATTCCATGACACAAGCAAGCAGAAATTGAGCAATTCCAGATTACAACCATCACAAGACTGGGTATGTTGTAACATTGTGTTACAACATGCCTCTTCCATTGTTCATAAATATGGCAAAATAATTTCATGTAATGTAATATATTCCAAGTATTCTATGCACTTATTATTCCATCCTATATAGACTTCTGAATGGCAATGGCTACATGTAAATTCCTATATTGCATTTGCGTTGCCCTCACTTGCCTCTTTCCTTGCGTCTTAGACCCTCCCACCAGTGATGCGTGGAGAGACACAAGTAAACCTTTTGAAGAGAGAAGAAATGAGGAAGCATGTTTTCAGAGAAATATGACACCCTTCCCTCTGAAAAATAATTTGAAGTGGCCGTTTCTCATGATGGCACACAGCTGGATCTGCTGCCAGCATCTGTCATTACCAATTGACATCATGGTTTTTGAGGTGAAAGTCATCCAGGATCGCTGCTGTTGTGTATCCTAGCTCATTGCTCCTCAGAGCTCCCTTCTTGCTCCTTGCTCCTTGCGACAGAAATAAAAGCTCTGAGACAGCCTGCAAGAAGCGGAGCAAGAATGACTTCAGTTCAAGCAAACATTGAAGAGCGAGGAAATATCAAGAAGGAAGATTGAACCAATCCAAATGAGTTGTGCTTTTTCTTATCCATGTTTCCTGCGACATTTAATTACACATGAATGGTGCCATATGTGTTTATTTACTCCAAATATAGAGCATTAGACCTTCATTAGACCTTGTGATTCAACTAGTCATTGAAAACTGCAAGAAATGGTGCTTGCTCATCATGCATCATCTTTAATATGTAGGGTAATGATATGAGAGTTGATCTGTTGTTCATTTTAACTATAATTTGGCTGAACAACTTTACTGATAATCAGCTTTACAAGGTCCCCAGTTGGTGAATGATACCTGCTTTCTTTTAAGAACAATGATGGCTCTTTAGAGACAGGGTTGGGACCAGTGATAAAGGGAAAAGCAAGCACTTTCATCATGCTTTAGTGTTACATAGCCATAGTGAGAGCTTGGATACAACTACACTGTTCACATGGTCCTGGGGTATTACTGTTGCTTCAACGATGGGTTTTTAAAATTTAATTAATGAGTTTACCGAACAAGGTCAATGCAGATTTAAAACATATGTAAATATGACGCAACGTTACGCAAACCAGCTAATTCAGGAATACGCACCCCACTACCACCATGTTAAAACTGAAGAGGGACAATAACCTATTGAGTGCGGTGACAATACAGTAATATCTCCTCCTAGCGTCGTTGATATGTTAGTGCACATCATGGGCATTAAATTCGTGCGTACTTGAGCTACGGTTGACTACATGAGAAACATGCTGATAAAATGCTAAATTGGAGGAAGGAAATAGCTCCTTGATAAATTTCCCTTCAGTGTGTGATAAAATACCATTTGCTATTTAATTTTTAAAAAAATCTTGGCTATCCCAAATGTATTTTGTTGTAATATACAGCGAATCGCAGTAGCTACGTCGTGTTTGTTGTTTCATGTTTGCTGTTCATTCATTCAAAACTTTTATGCAAAATGTCTGATATTTACCGCAATTTATTCTTGGTGAAACTACGCAGAATATGGTGAACAATTGACCTATCGTGATAGCTCAATTACGGAATGGACGAGTAGGCTATATTTATGGATGCCGTACGCCGCATATATAAAAATACAAATTGACTGACAGACGGGTCTTGGTCATGCAGCTGAGATATATACGTAAGCGTGACGTTGCACAGGTAACCGGACTTACCTCTTTTGGTGATGGGTGTGCCGTGGAGTTTCGATCAGGAAGAAAGTTGTTTGGCGTAACAAAAGACTTTGAGTAACACCTTGTTAGACATTTCAGGGTGATTTCAGCGGAGCGCCACAGTCTATTTGGCATGGATTCAACACGGAGTATTCGATTTTTAATTTTCCTGCTTTCTGCGCCATGTGTATATGCGCGAGAGGGTAAGCTCGAAGTTATGTTGTAGTACTACACTGAGATTTGATTTCATGGGGTCACCTTTACCAACTATTCGACGTTCTAGCGAGTAGCTAAATGAATCCTGGATAAACTTGGTTTTTGAGAATGGTTTGTGAACTCGGAAGAGTTTTACAACATAAATTATGATTATTTTGTGAGAATAGCGAATGCCAGTTTGCATAATTTTTGACTTTATTCAATTCCGTGTTCATAATTTCTACATTCGAGAAATTGTGGAAGAACAAATACGTACTGTTGCTAAAACTCAAAGCTGGATTATCCAGTTTGTGAAAGTAATTCTGGATTTAATTATGTCCATTCAATGTAAAAAGGTTGAATGCCTCGTCGGCATAATATTTAACAACTGGTACGGTATGCAGTCCAGCTATGTTGCGATGCAGTCCATTGAATTGTTGAGAGGGTTGATTTGCCAATGATCATAGAAGTGTTTAGACCTTGCTGGAGTCTATTTCTCTTTTGCCTTGATCATGATTATGTCGATTATTTGTTCCCATTACTGGTAAAGGACGAGGAATGGTTGGCATAAAGAATCCAGAAGATGGCGACCGCGTGACAGTGGACAACGTGACTGCTGAGACTCTTGAGGGTGGGCTGACCACCATCTTCCTTCCTATTGTCTACATTATTGTATTTGCAATCAGTCTACCCCTCAATGCCATGGCCATTTGGATCTTCCTTTTTAGAACCAAAAAGAAGCACCCTGCTGGCATTTACATGGCAAACCTTGCACTATGTGACCTGATGTTTGTAGTGTGGATCCCATTAAAGATTGCCTACCATTTTAATGGAAATGACTGGATCTTTGGAGAGGATCTCTGTAAGGTGTTGGTGGGATTTTTTTATGCCAATATGTACTGTTCTATTCTCTTTATTGCCTGCTTAAGTGTTCAGCGATACTGGGCCATTGCCCATCCATTGTCTCATCAGAGAAAGAACAATAAAATTGCAGCAGGCATTTCCATCACCATCTGGGTCTTCATCTGGCTGAGTACCATCCCTTTGTACCTCTATGACCAGACAGCTAAGATCAAAAAACCGCACATCACTACGTGCCATGATGTCAATGTCATTAGCGACCTTAAAAACACCTACCCTGATGTGAAGTACCCTTTCTTCTACTTTATCTTCATGGGATCAGTTGTGTTCCTGATCCCGGCCCTTGTCATCATCGTGGCCTATGCCTTTCTGCTCCGGACATTGGGAAGCTCCATGATGGACGAAAGCAGTGCAAAGAACCGGCGCAAGGCCATCCTATTGATCGTTACGGTTCTGGTCACCTTCCTGGTCTGCTTTGTCCCAAGCAACATTATGCTGCTCATCCACTACTCCCTCCTGATGGCTGGACGAATTAACAATGGCTACGCTGTATACATCACCACGCTGTGCCTGGCCAGTCTCAACAGCTGCCTGGACCCGCTCATGTACTACTACGTGTCTGACGACTTCAGAGAAAATGTGAAAAACACCTTGCTCTGCAGAAGCAGCAGGACTGTGGAGAGGATGAGAGTTTCTTTCAGCTCCATGAAGTACTCTAAGAAGAGCAACATCTACACATCGTCTAGCGGCAACACACAGACCAGTACTTGCTGAGCACAAAGGGAGTTTTGTATGAGCCAGGGGGGCACAAATCTATTCCTGGAGGTCGACATTCTGCATGCTGGTTTTTGTTCCACACGATTAGTTTTAGTTTTCTGTGAGATGTACAAACTTGGCGAGATCATGCCTGTACTAAAGCCCAGTATCGTCTTTGGGATTGCCACGGAGGCTGCAGCTCAGGCTCATACAGGTATGAGATGAAAATACTATTCAGGTGATTAAATAATTAAGAGCAGAAATTCTGAGATGGATTGGTCTGTGTTGTGCACCTCTGGTTCAAGCCTTACTGAGGAAATGACATTAAGAATCAGCCTGGCCATGAGGTTTGCTTCCTGTTTGTTGGAACAAGAATATAGTGGGACACATTAAAGATCAGCATGAACACCACTAGGAAAAATTTTACCTGTATGGTCTGTCTTTCAGGATTGTTTTGACTGACAAATGTGACTGAGAGTGGAAAAAATCAGTGTCATAAATCGGTACTTGTTATTACAACTGCCTTCAAAATTGTTTGTGTTTTACTCAGACTTCTATCTCACTCATTTCATAACTTGGAAGCACATTGTTTTTATATATAAACAAGTTTTGAGTTGTTACTTTACACCTTAAAGATGCCTGGTGTTTTCTGTGAACAATGGTACATTTGATATTATTTTAGTTTTTTTGTAATGCTATATTTTGTCTGCCCAGTGCCAGTATTTTATTGTCATTTTTAAGCTGATATAACATTTAGAATCTGTTTAATTTGGTATTTTGAACAAGCTAAGGACATTGTCTTTTTCAATAAAATAATCTACAATACATATACCTTCTGAAACTCGCTGTATTGGTAATACCTCCATTGTCATTTTGTAATGGGCAACTTGCGCAAAGTGTCATTGCCATTAGTCACAAATGTCATCAAGTTTTTTTCTGTTGTTTTTTTTTTTTTGGGGGTGGACACGTAATTAAATCTCTATGACGCTCTATTGATACTCTTAACGTATGATGCTTGTACAGCTGGGATCAGTGTTTCCATTTCAGACTGGTGAGCTCCCACGTTCTTGACGCGCTCTTGGTATTTGTTTTGGAAATTTGGTCTCTAGGCAGTTGGTGTCGCTTTACTCTGGCATGACTGAACTTGTTAAGTATCTATAATGGTATCTTAATGGAGTCCTCTGCTATCTGTCGAATTGCCTTTGGGTGTACCTCTTAGGATGCCTATTGTGTACTGTCTGATTGCTGCGTGCTTTGATTAAAATGGTAGCAAAATTATCTAGTGAGAAATGAAGGTTTTATTGACCAAATAAGCCAGGGCCTTAAATTTTAATTTTGCGGCTGTTCAAGACCGCTGCTGTGTACTAAATTCTATATGTTAAACACTTTTAACTGTAATCATTAGGCAACAGTTCCAGCATACTTATTTCTGCAGGTAGCACGTGTATACAGAAAAATTTGCATATGATCCGCATGTTAGTATGACTACAGGATTCTTATGTGAAAGCAAATAGTGGGGCGTTATGTTTAATGGATAGGACTGTGGTATTCAACCTTATCTAGATAAAGCCAGTGTGGGTTCACTCTTTCATTCCACACAATCAGTTACATACCTGATAATGGTCATCAAGGTCTTAAGCAAAGATCCCTGGGATTGATTATTAGAATCAGGAGTGCACCTGCTTGTCCGCAACGAAAGCTAGCACCCACTCCAGCACTTTTCAGATAAGGTTGAATATCCCTGGACTAGACCACGTCCAGTCTGCATGAGCTAAATCCTGTTTGTGGCAAGCCCTTTCTGCTGTCTTGCGTAAGTGAAAATGCCTCTGTGATGATAGGAATTCCAACTATTTGTTGCTTCAGGGAGTAGGTGAGATGTCACCCCTCACCTCACTGTGTTTCCGAGAGACTGCCAGAAAATACTTCCGGCCTGTACTTACAAGCAACAGCAAAACAGGCTGTTTACCACAATGCACTTCACATATAGCCAGTTTCTTTTATCCAACAGTACTTGTGTTCCGTGAAGATTACATAATGGTGAGTCTCCATGTTTAAGTTAATACTATTCTTAAGAGGATGAAATAACCAGGATTATCGGGAATTCACCCCAGCTTCAAATTCAAGCTTAATTTCACCTATGTGTATTAATCTTTACTTTAAATTACTTTACTTTAAATGGCCAGCAGCCATACCACTATTCCATCTGCTCAAGCCGCGTGGCTGAGGCTAGGCAGGTGTGGGCTTGGCTAGTACTTGGATGGGAGACCACCTGGGAAAATAAGTTGCTGCTGGAAGAGGTGTTGGTGGGCCAGTAGGTTGTGATCTTCCCTCTGGTGGAATAATCCCCAATGCCCCAGTGCAGTGACGGGGACACTGTACTGAAGGAGACACCGTCTTTCGGATGAGACGTTAAACCGAGGTCCTGACTCACTGTGGTCACGAAAGATCCTATGACACTTATCGATAAGAGTAGGGGGTTCCCCGGTGTCGTGGCTAAAGTCCCAACCTGGCTCTTTCAACCTGCCACCCAATCATCCCCTGATCTTATTGGCTGTGCAAATTGCCCTCTCCCTCCCCACCTCAACCCCCAGGGCTCCCTTGTAAAAGAGATCTAAACGGGACTTCCCTGGTTAAATAAGGGTTAAAAAAAATGTGTAGCTAAATCTCGCTTTTATTATGGATGTATTGAAAAGAGTCTAGCAAACATATTGAAGGCCAAGTGAAATAATAACACAAGTCCAGAATGCTTGTTTCAGCATTTTAGCTGGAGTCATGGCTAGGTTTATCTTGCCTGCAATTACTTTTCCCCTGTCTTAAATGAGGGCACTAATAAGTGTCAAATTTGTGCTAAACTGTAGGGGGTGATCAAAACATTGGAAACACGGCCATAAATACCAGCTCTGGGTAACTTGTGACGAACTGTTTTTTGTGGTCTCCTTGCCAGCATAAATAGTGCCTTCATTTTTTTGACTGACGCACCTGCGACTTGGGAACCAGTGACTTGATGCATGCTGCCGATTAGCTGTCACATTAATGGGTATCGCCTGTGTTGAGGCTGTAATTATTGGGGTTTAGATACTTCAAAGTTAATGCCATTTTTCAGGGATGCTTCTGATATTTTGTCCACCCCCTCTGTGTGTATTGAATTTACTTTGCTTTCCTTGGCTTCTAATCTATTTATAATACTTACAGGTAAGCCAGATGGGTCTCAGAAAATGATTGGAATACTCCTGCATTTGAAAGCATTTGTACCCAAAAATGGCTACTGAACTCAATACACTGGTTTGGAAGTGAAGTTTAGGCTTCGGAGAATCATGAAATGTCTGTCTTTGTAAAGGACAAAGGGCTAAGTGCAGTATAACAGGTCATTGAGCTCAGTACACTAGCCTGGGGGAAGTGGTGAAGCATCTTTCCCACAATGGAAAGCTCAGATGGAGACAAGGGGAAATAAAAGCAGAGTGGAGAGAACAGTATGTTGTGGAATGGACTGTACAGGCACATGAATAGACACTATGGGCTGAACCCAAGACGTTGTTTGCTTGTGCTGGGCTCTTATTTAACTCTTATTTAACAGCAGTTCTTTTTTACTACATGCTGGCGTGCAGGTGTCGTCTCCAATGATTGCATAGTGAATGCAGCTCAGCGAGTTAAGCAGGTTCTTGCACCATTGTTCTCTCAGCAGAAATGCCCCCTGCTTTACGTGCTCTACAGTAAGTGAGTAAAAGAAAGCTGAAAACAATCACTTTTTTTTACATAGAGGTGTCTGATCTGTTCCGAACGTGCCAGTTCACTGCTTAGCATTATGCTGTTTACAGTGCGTTCTATGTATACTGTATTTTCATAGCTTTAAGCTGTAATAAAGAACAGAAAATGTCAGATGAGCTTGAAATGAGAAATAAGCTTGAGGGTAAGAGAAAATGTGGCCAGTAAAACCAGCAGGTGGTTTGCCTTGTCATCAATCACTTCCATGTTCTCAGTGATGGCCCACAACAGGTCTCATTGTCCTCAAAACATACTTCCCATTTCATTCTCTGGGTGTCTGTAAGAATGAGTATCATCTGAGTTATCACTTAACTTCTCCAATCTGTAAAGAACTCAGGAAATGTGTCACTCAGATGAATCAGCATAAGTAAAAAACTGCTAAACATGATGAAAGTACACATATTGTTTTGGACTTCTATCATTGACATTGACTTCAGAATCTAAGTACTACTTTTTCAGTACTCTCAAAGATCGTTGTGATTGAATAAAGATGTAAAAAGAAAAAAGGCGCATTTTTTAGTGTATGGTGACTAGGACATTGGACAAATGTTAAGTTTCGGCCATTGTATTGTTATAGTACTGATAGCAGTAAGCTACTTGAAACGGGTTAATCTAATCTCCCTTCCAATCTCTCATCCGTATTTGAGGAATAATGTGAGAGGTTGAGTTATATGTGCACTTGGAAAAAAGGGAAATCTTGTATTTGCTCCTGCAGCAAATGTGCGCTGAAAGCTTTATGTCGGCATGCCACCCATACATCACATGAAACCAATGCCTGTATTATTTAGTGCACAAGAGAATGTGTGTTACGAGAGTTATTGTATGGAAATATATTTGTGATCTGTGTTGGCATATTTATGGTGGTCTAAGTGCCGTTTACTCCAGGTACTATTCGACCGTGCAAATTTAAACCACATCTTTCTTTGTTTCGAAATGCTGTGTCTAGTCTGCCTTACCATCATAGTAGTGATAGGGTCACGGTATGGATGAACTGCTAACACTTGCAGGGGTGATGATGAGTGGGGGTTGGGACAGATTTTTTTTTTTTTTTTGGAATATCTATGAAAGATTATCACTGTTGACAACATTGTACTACATCATATTCCCCAAGCTGAAATGACACCGTTTCATTACTATTACCATTTGAATATAACAATTGAATAAAGCTGTAAATTGAATTGTATCAAATATTGAGGGGTTCGAGCCGGAAGGGCTGAAATCCTATTGTTTTCCTTCTGATTTATCATTAGGGGTTCAAACCTAAAGGGCTGAAACCCTATTGTTTTCCTCCTGATTTATTATTAAATTATGTATTATTATTATTATTATTATTATTATTAATCTTCAGAAACTCTTGTGCAAATTCCCATGAGATGGAACATTGTGGAGACATGAAACTTTCATAAATGATAGGAAAGTGTGTTCATTGCTTATACAGGAAATATGACCGCAATCAGCCTGATGGTGGTGCTATAATTAAAGATGTTCTTTAGAAGGTCTTAAGTCCTACGCCGTCAGTTCGATTCACATGAAACTTTCTAAAGAGATGTATTAGACCGCCCTCCACAAATTTGCAATTAAGGACCCATATGGTCTGCCGGAGTAGATTTTCCACCATTTTGAATGTTTTGAAAAACACATTTTTGACACCTCCTCCTAAACCGTAAGATCAATTTGCACTAATTTGCTGTGCACGATCAGTTGACCTAGCTTATTGAAATTGGCATATTTCAAGTTGATGTGTTTATCTGTTTTGAAAATATTGACCAATGAAGTTTAAAAGGGGCATGGCTTAAAAATAAATGGACATAACTCCACAACCATCTGGCCAATCATCAAGAAACTTGCAGGTATGTTAAGAGCAGGACTTGGAATATAGCCTGAAATTTTCATTCAGATGGAACAGTTGGGGGGTGTTACAAGTACAAAAAATGTGTGTAGCACTACACAAATCTGACTCTAAATCAAAATATTTTTGTCTAATCATTACAAAACTCATAGAATATGTTTCATAACGCTTTTGAAATACGTGTGTAAAATTATTTTGAAATCGCCCAATGGGAGAACCACCAGCTCCAAACAAGTCCATGGGCCTGGCTCAGATTTGGCTATAAATCGAGGACATTTTGTCCATACATCACCAAACTTGGTGGATAATTTTCAATCAGATTTGGCAAACTTGTCCCAAAAATATATTTGAAATTTGGAGAGCGTCAGAGTCATTTATTGTCATTCTTTCCACATACACAATACACAGTGAAACAAGATGCTGTTTCCCAGGAATCCAGTGCTACATAGACACATGTAACCTACCATACTACCCTACTAACAGGCTAACAAGCTACAACTAACCAACCTGTACTAACAAGGCCTACAGATCAGTTGACTAAGGGGAGAACGATACAGGAATATAGGGAGAGGAAAAAAGTGTACAAAGGGAAAAAATTTACTATCCTATTCTACTTTATATATTATGTATCTGTACATATAATACAACAGTCTTTCGTGAAGTGCAGTAGAACTCAAACAAAACAAACATAACGGTAGTTGACAGAAATTGACCAATAGGGGGCAACAGCGTTGCCAAAATAGTGTGCTGGTCAGAGAACTGGCTGTAAATGAATGAGCGTTTGTCCTAACATATTAAAACCTGCAAGTTATTGTTAATACAGTTGTCACAAACTGCCAAAGGTCTTACTCACACTTTCATCTTTGAACAGTCTTCATTGGCTTGAACACCAGAATGGACGCTTGAGGCTATATTTGTCTCAGTATTCAGTATTTTCAGATTTACAAACTGTTCAAAATGAAATCCAGACCAATATGTGGTGAGACAATGCTTTGCCTTAAAATTTGGGACATTGTACTGTTGTGCTTTAGATTTATAAGATGATTTACTTCTCACTTGCTCCAAGCAGAGTGGAAAACTTGCCACCATTCTTCTGCAGCCTGACTGTCTCATTCGCGTCTATACCTTCAGGTAATTGCACAAATCAACGATGATGTTGATATCAGGGCTTTGTTAATACTATATTCTCTGTATCAACTTTTTTTTTTTAAATGAAGTACTTATTTATAAAATTATTTTTAAATTGGCATTTGGAATTCCAAATACAATTCTTAATCTTCAGCACCACCAATGTGAAAAACAAAAATTAAACATCTATATTTGTGCACCCACACTTTGTATATTCATTCATACAAAAATCTGCATTTGCACAAAGTTCAATGTGGTAAAATGCATTAGGATGTAAAAGGGTTCTGCACTGGGATATACACAATTTCAAAAAAAGAACTATTTTATTTAAGGGTCATAAAAAGTCTTGTAAATGTAAAAAATATCATTGAATGGAAGTGAGATGGTCAGCAATTGATGTACAAAGGTACTGTTCATATTTTGACACAAGTTTGTCTAGAGGTCACATCAAAGCATGGCAAACTTGTCTCTCCATAACTTGTACAAAGTACAGCATAATTTCTCAGTTAAAAAACATGCTAGATTGGTGTTTGATGATCTGACAGTTGTATAGTAGTTCATACTTTATATGCAATTTACCTCATAAATGGTGCATATGCACAAGCTTTTAATATGAAGTAATGTGAAGCACTTTAAGGGATGTTTGTATACAAGATGCAATATAAATGTATTCCTTCAAAATGTTTCTTGGATACAGTGTAGAAATCATTTGAAATGCGCAAAGCTATTTGTCAAAGAAACAGCTTGAAGTCCGGTATGTTGATAAAACTCACATCACAAGAAAATTGTTGAAGTTTTGACCTCTGCGGATAGGCGTAATATAAGGCTGGGTCCTGTCGTCGTGCTTTTAACTGATCTGCATTAGTCATTAAGTGGCTGTGTGAATGGGGGTGGGGGGTGTTGGGATAACATCATCTTTAAACGTCTAACACACACAGAAATTATCAGAACAGAATCAAGTTAAGACAGGTCCACAAAAACACAAGACCCTGGTTATAACATGTGAACTCCATCTATGGATGATTTTTCAGTTCTTTAACTTTCATCATATGATGTGTCATCATCTCAAGACATTACTCATGTTGCCTTTGCCTTTTTTATTTTGTAGCTTCAGGATTGAACACTAGGTGGCAGAAAAGTTTAGCAGCAAGCAAACAGGAGTGTCAAAGCTTAAGCTGTGGATGGGACAGAGTAATTGAGCCAACATATGCATTGCAGTGAAGTATAACGCTTTCGATCTACTTGATTTTAATGAATTGAAACCAATAACAATTCCAGTTATCAGAATACACAAATGCACTTGTAAAAACTGTTAATTTTTGAAGTTCGATAAGCAGCGTAATTCATTAGTTCTCACTTTCACGAGATCATTTCACACGATTTACTGAAGAAAGTCCTAGAGCAGTGTAAAAATGGCTTGCATTCCAGTAGCAAAGAGAACAAGCCTGAACTATCGCTCTCTGAAGTTGAACAGCCATCCCATTAAAACAACCGCTCTTAAATAGTTATACTTGAGAAAAAAACAAAGGCTAAAAATTATTTTAAAAATCATCTGCACTTTTTCAACTTCAGCAACACCCTCCCCGCCCCAACTTGGAGAAGTTTTTGATCAGGTTAGAGTTCAAGGGGTTTCAGTTATCTTTTTGCAACAGAATAGCATGTTATCCAGCCATGGTACAAAATTGTCTCAAGCATAAAACAGATAACAGCAGCTCCCTTTGAGTCGACAATGTTATGTTACGCAAGCTCCTTTCGGATAAATTCCTGATTTGTTTCAAGAACAAGTTTTTGAATAAGCATCTTATTTAATATTTATCAAATTACCTAGCTAATAATATAAAAATGTCCTAGTCTCTTAATTGAGTATTTTGCAATGTGAATTCCGCATGTGGATTACCGCATAAATTTTCCAAGGGACCTCAAATAGAAATGATTTAGTAACATGTACCAATATACAAGCATATACTGATTCTTTTGAAAAAATTCATTCTATCAATGCTGATTTGAACTCTTCTCTTCCTTAGCAACAGTTGGATACTTAAACAGTAAAATAAAACTTTTCACTAACTATAGCAGCATATAATCGCAGTTGTGAGTCATAGAGTTATGATACCTTGTATGGCCAGGATAATACACAGGATGATGAAGAGAAGATATTTGCTGTACATTGAAAAGTACGCAAAAAGACAATGGAATGGAGAGAATGGAAAAATATGAAGGCATTGCACCCTTGAACGTTGATATTTGTGACAGTACAGTTTATTATTGAATATAGCTGCAGGCAGAATATGACCTTTTCCAATGTACTTCACGTCAGCAAAGCAAGCTCAGATAACCCAGTATTTAATGAGATATATCAACTTTAACGTAAGACCTCGTAGCACTAAAATAATTAATATAGATGCACATTTCACTCATCCGTGTGTACTGCTTTTAAATCGATGTAACAAGGGTTAATTAAACCATTATATAATTTTACCACACTGCCAAGTTTATGCACCAGACAAATGGCATTTGCTAGGATGTTTTCCATCAAAGTAGAAATGAAAAGATGTTTTTACACTTGTCATCATGAAAGAAAAATACTTCTCAACCACTAAATTCTATTGATAAAATCAGCAAAGAAAGAGGCTCTTCAAAGGAACATCTATGATATTGCCCAGATGCTGGGCTTCAAGTGTAAGCTTTTTATGTCTCACTAACTTTCAGAAAATGACTGTCTAATCTGCTAGAGTTTTTAATTGAATGGACCCCGGCAATCAGTAGGCTCTCAAAGAGAAAAAAATGGCATATACTGGGCCAGCACAATTGCCTCACAGCAAGAGGGTTGTGGGTTCAAATCCAGCTGGGGGTCTATCTATGTGGAATTTCTCTCCATGTTTGTGTGAGTTTTCTCTGGGTCTTCCGGTTTCCTCCCTCAGTCCAAAGACATGCATGTCAGGCTAATTGGGGACTCTACATTGCCCCTGGGTATAAGTGTTTGAGTGAATGGTGTGTGTGTTTTGTGATGGCTTGTCGAGCTGTCGAGGGTGCGTTCCTGACTTTGGCCCATAGTCAGCTGGATAGGCTTCACCTCCCCTGCGACCCTAGAGAGGAAGAAATGGTTTAGATAATGGATGGATGAACAGATGGCACATCAGTAGCAGTCTGTGGGTGGTGACGCAGACCTTCAGTAACCCTCAACATTAAATGCTTAATTGCCTAATCCTCTCACAGTCTCCTTGTCCCAACTGGCTACAATTGCTCAAACTAATTGATGGCATGACTGTCAAACTTCTTTTCGATAGCATTGTTGTATATTGCACCACAAACTTATGCGGCGTTTCTTCTGCACATAAATGACGACGTAAAATATCAATACGTCTTTGTAAATTCTGAACTCATGTAGGTCATGAAATAGTGCAGATTTGCATAAATTAGTTTGTGAGGCTCATTAAGCAATAAGGCGCGAGAATCCGCTCTATATTCTGAATATAGTCAGGGCTTAAGGGCTTTGTTAAGTATGATGCACTGCGGAGTGACATTGTAAGGATGGCGAAAATAAATGCAAAAAATCCAAGAGAGATTGAAGTCAGCAAAAGTTTTAGATTTTTTACATTAATATTTCCATCCTTACAATATCACATCAATTACATAAATGTAATCAATTGGCAATCACTTTTTCATTATCATTTTTTAATCATTACAAGTCATATATAGGTCTTGGTTGTTCAGTCAATCAATTGTTTAAGTGTTAATCAAGCAAACTTAAGCGGGACTAGCTTGAGGGCTGCACAGGGTGCGGTTACTGAAGGCCCTCTGAACATCTGACGGCATCCTGCTGTGGCACATAATCAAATCAAATTTGCACAAAATTATACTCATTATTTCAATGATTCTGCTGGGATAAATGTCAATGTAGAACTATGATTGAGAATGCAATATGCAATGAAGAATATTTTTTAATATACTGTCTGAAAATGACAATGCTTTTTTCAGTTGGATAATGTTAAGTGACAGATAATGTTTCATATTTGAGGAATTAATTGCATAAGGAATTAAAAAAGAAAAGGGTTCCTGAATTGCATTAAGCCAGTGATGCACAACCATTTAAGTAATGAATAACTGTCTAAAGTAAATTTGTTTAATCTTCCTGTCTTTAAAAAAATACAGCAACCTTATGGGTAGCATGAATACAGCACAACTGTATTTAAAAAGCCTTTGATTTACTCAAAGACTGTATTTGTGTATTTTCCCATGAGCAAAAAGCCTGTGAATAGCCAAAAACAACAGTTCCAATAAATTTAAAAAATACCTAAAGCTGTGATTAACAAATTAATAATACAAACAAATGGCAGGGGAATTCCGAAGAATTGGATCATCTTTTCAGGAAGCACTAATAATTAACTCCAAAAGCCACTTTAATAACACCATTTTAGTTCCTGCCATGTTAGAATAGAATAGAATAGAAATATACTTTTATTGTCATGTCCTGCATGAAAATTGTCTTTGGTCTCTCTTATAAAACACGTTTCTGCCGTAACCATGCCCATAGTTCTTCCACGTGACCTTGGTTGTTCATGTGTCTTTCTATTTTCTAGCTCCAGTCCGGTCTGCCAGTTGGGATCCACCTCTCCAGTCCGCGCTCCATGCCATGTTTTGTTCCTGCGTGCTGCACCTTTCATTGCTTTGGTTTGGCTGGTGGTGTTTCCACTTCCTTCACAGCTGTTCTGAATCCGGGGCTGTTCTAAGCTTGATTGCCTCTTGATTGTTTTTACTCATTAGTAGCATTTACTAACCCACACGGAGGTGTTTCTTTAGACAGGCACACACTAATCCTTACTAATTTAGATAGGGTACCAATCGGCATGATTTCTCACATTTGATATTTTCTAGATCTTGTTTTGCTTTTCTGCTAACAGTCTCACTCTTCCTTCTCTGCTGCATCTTACATTGGTACTTAAGCTAAACACGCCCGTTCTCTTAATGGGCTCGTTAAGTCTTACTGCTTGTCCCATGTCTCATGCTTCTGTGCCTTGCCCCTCTCGTTTTGCCCAGGTGTTCCTTGTTTCCCTGATTCCGCCCCCTAGCCCATATATTCTGAGGTGGCGCTCCAATCTGGCAGACGGATCCTTGTTTCGTCACAGTCTTGTTTTGCCCATGTGTTGTTCAGTGCTTATCAAGTTCTCATTCTTGCTATAGTCTTTGTGTCTAGTCCTCACCGTTTTCTTATTAGCTTTGTTATTCCCTCCATTTTTATCAGCTTTTTGAGTGTAGTTTTTTGTTGGCCTTTGTGCCCCCTTATGTTCCCCGATTTAGTAATTTCCGTCCAAATTTTCAGCTCCTTGAGTGAAGCTTATTGTTGGCCCTCGTTCCGTGTTTTATTCGTGTGCTATTTAATAAACCCCTTAATTTTGGATTTACGTCTCGCGTCTGGTGTTTCCCATCGCTGCGCCTAACACTGTCTTCCTGAAAAATGACTTCGTCACCAAACCTATTTTTTATTGATTGAGTCAGAAAATGGTTGAAAATTTCAACATTGATTGTTGAGGTAATGATTACATTTCCCTTAGTCCTTTACCTGACATGCAGTCTCATATCGTAAATGAATGGGAAAATTTTCTTTTAACTTCTAGCAGTCATCTTTATATGATTTGTTTGAATGACACCAGAAAAATGTTCCAGCATCATCGCCTTGCCCAATGCAGATTCATGATTCATCGCTGAATATCACTTTCATCCAATCAGCCACTCCCCATGTTGCTTCTCTTTAGCCCACTGTAACCTTGCTTTCCTCTGTTTAGGTGTTAATGCTAGTTTTCATTTGGCATTTCTGTATTTAAATCCCATTTCATTCAGCTGATTTAATATAGTTTTGTCACAAACATTGATTCCTGTTTCTGCCCATTTGTTTTTTATTTGTTTTGTTGTACATTTTCAATTTTCAAGGCATAATGCTTTGAGTTTTCTGTCCTGATGCTTTGACAGGTTCAGTGGTTCACACGTTTACCTTTTCCGTTTAGAACCTTCCCATTTTGCTTATGTTTGCACCAAATTTTAGACTCCGCAAACGGGAAACGACCGACATCATTTCCTTTCTTGGCGCAGTTTTATAATCCCTTCCATTGTTTTAAGGGGACTTATAGTTAAGCAAACATTTTTCCAAGATATTCACTTTTTAAAGTAAGAATTATTATCAAAATAATTCTATTAGAAATTGCAACTTGAAACACTGAGTTTCTGTAGCATCACATCAGTGGTTGCCATGGCAACGGCTGTTTTAATGAATTGATCAGAGGTGTCAAACTGGCCCGTGAAAGGGCCAAGAGGCTGCAGGTTTTCACCCCAACAATGCAGAAGCACACCTGATACAATGAATCAGTTGTGCAGGCCTAGATCAGTTGATTAAATCAGTGGTTTCAGGTGTGCTTCTGCTTGGTAGGATTGAAAACCTGCAGCCTCTTGGCCCTTTTACGGGTCAGTTTGACACCACTGATATAGATACTTAGAGAAACACCGTTACTGAGACAACTAAACAGTGTTTGGTTATAATTTCAGCTGTAATGTGAAGGAAAAAACATTCCTAATGCCACTACAGAGCTTTTTTTCCAGGTTTCTATGTTCTAGTATTGATTTTGACCCCTCTAAATCAATTTCGGCCGGAAACAGCTAATTGAATATGCATATATTGATTTACTCATATTCAGAGGTACATATTGCAAAAAGAGCTCTGTACAGGCATAGATTATCACAAAATGAAGATAACTGCCAAATATGAAGTTAATTGGATGTACAGTAGCTGAGAAATCCCCAACCAATCAGTCTCTTTCCAGATGGCAATGTGTGCCTCATGGGGATGCTGTGATACTTCTTTGATCCATGATTCTCTCAATTTTTATGAGATTACCGGCTCCTTTTGAGCTAACTGAACCCCAAACCATAATATTACCACCTCCATGTTTTACTGGAAGGGTTAAACGTGGGCCCCAGGCACTTTTTTTTGATGTTGCCAGCTCTTGGCAGCAACACCACCAATCAGACAATTTTCACACAGGCATCAGGAAATACAGTAGTTATCTTTATACTTTCATCTCTTCACTTCTGGCGATATCATCATGGAGTTGTCGTGCTGTCAACTGACGATTTTTTCACTTGTCATCCACAGATAACGAATGTCAAAGGCACTTAACTTCCATTTTGCACCTCTATTGCCACCAGTTTTCAGCAAACTGGTCTCTTTGAAATGCTTGATAGTGTTTCTTACAATGCCATGGCAGCATTTAACGTCATCTGCATCATGTAAGGCCACAATGCGGCTATGAACAATATCAGAGAGCGCCTTCCATCGTGCCATCAAAGTTCATGCTCAAAGTTCATGTCACCTTATATACTGGAACAACTGACCATGAGAGGTAATTTTGCAGAAGACTGTTGCCTCAAACCAGTTAAAAATTTTTTTAGCATCAATAATCATGGAATGAGCCTTCAAACATGTCTTTGTGCTATGCAAGAGTCAAAAAAAAAATTGTGACACCTTTCAATTGTTATAAAAAATTTTGTTTTCAGTGTTTTTTTAGTACACATATTTTTATCTCAATATGCATGTGTTGATTTTTTGTTCTCACTGCCTATAATAGTATCTTTTGATACATTTTCACCAAAAAATTTCAGAGAAGTAATATACTAGGACCCCTTTTAGATGAAAGCAGTGGTGTATAATCATCACTGCACACTGCTGTGAGTCATGGAAGGCCCCGTACAATTGTACAGCTGAAGACCTGCATAATGGAGGAATGGTGTGCTCAGTGCACAGATGCTTACTGAATGTGTTTGAAAGATATGGTAATGTTACACAGAGGTTAACACCCGACTGACCACCTTTTTTTAATTCTGTTGCAAGTCATCACCTTGCACATTTTCAGTTGGCAATTAAATTTACTTAAATTTAAGAATATCAAGTTTTGCTATAGTGTTTTTAGTATCAAGGTTTTGATTTTATTTGCTTTTTCCACAATGAACCAACTTTTTCTGAAAACTGCAGCCATATTTCAATAACTGCTGTGATGGTGACTCGTTAACTGCAGTCAAAACCACATTAAAAGCCAATTTTTGAGAGATTCAGGCAAAATCAGGCACCTTGAATTGTTGAGCATTTGATACAGTACCGCATAAGAGACTCATTTTTAAAATGAGCTCCATTGGAGTTACAGGATGTATTCTGGAGTGGATTCAAAACTGGTTACAGGACAGAACACAAAGAGTGGTGGTCTGTGGAATCTCATCTGAGCTAGGTATGGTGGGGAGTGGCATCCCTCAGGGATCGGTGTTGGGACCCCTGCTGTTCCTCATCTACATTAATGACCTTGATAGGAACATTGAGAGCAAATTAGTTAAATTTGCAGATGATACTAAATTGGGAGGTTTGGCAAATAGTTTAGAGTCCACTAAAGTGATTCAGGATGATTTGGATAGAATCCAGAACTGGGCAGAAATGTGGCAAATGAAATTTAATTTAGCGAAATGTAAAGTTGTACATGTAGGTAATAAAAACATTAGACAGGATTACTTCATGGGAGGTTTAAAACTGGAATGTGCTCAACATGACAAAGATCTGGGAGTGATTGTTGACCAAACCCTCACATGTTCTAGCCATTGTGTGGTAGCAGTTAAAAAAGCCAATCAGATGCTGGGATACATTGCCAAAAGTATTGAGTACAAATCCAAGGAGGTCATACTTCTCTTGTACAGCACATTCATCAGACCACATCTGGAGTATTGTGTACAGTTCTGGGGACCATACTTTAAGAAAGATATAGAGGCTCCAGAAAAAGTTCAGAGAAGAGCCACTAAGCTGATTCCAGGTATAAAAGATGAAAGCTATGAGAAGAGGCTGAAGATCCTTAATCTCTTTAGTCTTAGGAAAAGGAGACTTAGGGGTGATCTGATTGAGGTCTTTAAATATGTTAAAGGGATTAACAAAGTGAATTATGTAGGATTCCTTCAGCCAAGTTTTGTTAGT
Organism: Gymnothorax javanicus; assembly: GCA_029692085.1. NCBI lineage: Eukaryota > Metazoa > Chordata > Actinopteri > Anguilliformes > Muraenidae > Gymnothorax > Gymnothorax javanicus. Next base: position 34,109,489 of record CM056194.1, on the reverse strand, counting down.
AGAACTCAGGGTCACAAATGGAAGTTGACCAAGGGTAAATTTAGCACTGATATTAGGAAATATTTTTTCACCCAAAGAGTTATTTCGATGTGGAATAGCTTGCCTGACCATATTGTTGAGGCAGAAACCTTGGGAATTTTCAAGAGCAGACTTGACTTAAAGCTAGATACCATTGAGTCATTGAGTATCTGAAGTGATATATTCACAATAGTAAAAAGAAACTGGCGAGCCTAGTTGGGCTGAACGGCCTGCTCTTGCCACTCATGTTATTTTTTTTTTGGCCCTTTTTGGCCCATTTAACAAAATTGCAAGTTCCCACCTCTATAATTCTGAACTTCAATGGTGTCCCAGCTCAAAGTTTATTGAAAGTGAATCTATAGGGAGGGCAGATTACCAGAATGTAGTTATCCACCTGGGGCACCCTTGAAGTTTGCCAATAGCAGGGGCTCAAAATGCTCCAAACCATTTTTTTTCTTAAGTTTGTCACAGATTTTCTCCAAACTTGAAAGGCATCCCAGTTGCCTTTTTGCAAGAATCTTTCAGTTTGAAGGACCTTAATTCAAACCTACTATTACTTTTGTGGGACAACCTTGAAGTTTGGAGAAAAAGGGGCCTAAAAAGGGTCTCGGACCAAAAAAGGGGTCATTTTGGGTCTCCAGCTTTAAAATTTTTATTGCCCATTTTATTGCTTTTGGGCTCATTGTATTGAGAAACGTAAAATGCACATTAGGCAGGGGGTGGTGCTGTAGACATCATTTCCTTTTCCTGTGGACTGCGTGGGAAATGTGGTTCTGTGGTGCGTACAACTGATAAATTAAACACTTTTTGGACACTCACTCAAATAGGAAGAGAATAGAAGAGACATTTTAAACACCCTTTCAACATGTGCACATGCCTAAAAAGACCAAACAAAAATAGCCCCTTTCCAAGGATGTAACTCACGGGAGACAGAGACACATGGTAAGGAAGTTGAGTGCATCCACTATCATCTGCCTGTTGTAATTTGTTCATTTCTTGGTCTTGTTTCATTTTATATTTCTAGTGGATTAGATTTATGCTCGTCAAAAAGTATGTCATTGTTGATGACACAGAGCACAAGTCCTGTAATACCTTGTTTTCAAATTTTTTCTGTGCGACGAGCAGAAATGTAAAACTTTCCTTGACGAAATTCTGGGTCATAAAATTCTGCCTTACTTTACCTCAAGGAAACTAAAAAGTCCTTTAAACCTATAATAAAGCAGTGCTTCATATAACTATCGACAGATATCTGACGTTTTATGTACATTGGACGATTCCCAGAGTACTTTATTTGAATCCCAAACTCAGCCAGTGGAACTGTTGGGCGGCTATTTTGCATCACAATTGTATGGATTTGGGCTTGCTTTACGCGCAAAATATTGCTATGTATATTCAATTTCCGAGTCAAGCGGGGGTTGAAAAATTTCTGACATTTTTCGGTGAGTTTCTACCTCTTTCTTGCAATGTAAAATACACATACGATAGCCTATGTGTCACAATTTCTCCCACGAGTGACGTCACAGCTCTTGGCCCGATTAACAGTGCTGTTCAAGGAAGACATTGGGGATTGCTAAAAGCCCTTTTTACATCCATGATTACTCAATTCCATTACCATCTCTGGTGGAGTATTGCATGCCTTTTCCGATGATACCAAATACCACAATTTTTTAAATAAAGTTTCAAATCAATACATGGCTACATTAAACAATAAACAATTTTTAAATGATTATTAGATGATTATGTGGTCTACGAACAGATCGTTTCCTTGTACTACAAAAATCAACATTTATTCCATGAAAGTTCATGGAGCTGGCAGAGATCATCTCCCTTGCAGTCAGCCATATATCGATGTTTACTCAGTGCCACTGATTTCAATGTTATGAACAGTCGACTTTAATCCATAGGTTGATATTGAGCATTGATTGATGTCCAACCCTTGACGAAAATAAACATTCAAATTAAAAAACGCAACACTGTATCAATGTCCATACTCCATTTTTGTTCTGGCTTTGAAAACACACGCTCTCTCGGGTCGAAAGTGGGACTACTCACCCAAAAAGCCCGGAGCACTTCCGTTGCGCTGACTAGATGTTGCGTTCTTCTGTTACATTTTTTTCTTTCTGAAGGTGCGGCGCGTTTCCCTAGCGGATGATGTTTTGGGTATTGTTGTCGGCCACAGTATACAATTAACCTGCCCGTAAACCGAAATAAGTAGCCAAAATTAAATTTAAACAATACATTATTATGCGGACCAAATTACGAGGAAGCGGCTCAATAACGTTCATGTCGCAATTGCCATTTTAATACGCCTGCCAGCTTGCCTCTGTATTTTTTTATTTTGACTGCTCATTCAGTCGAAAGAAGTTTATTTTGTTCGTAATAAAAGACAGTGTTTTCTAATGCTTCCCAAGTTTGCGTGTTATTACTTACCAAGACTAACTGCAATGACCGTGGCCTACTGATGAGTCTATGTTTGCGCCACTCGGGTCGCATTTTTTAGATTTGAAACGTCGCTTGATTGGTGCATTGTTTAAATCATCTTATGCCTTGGAGTGACCGAGAGACAGTGATGCATTCGAGGTGTTCATATGGGAACAGAGACCTTCCACAATAGCCTATTTAGTAGACCCCATGGCTTTCCTTATTGGAACATGTGAAACTGCTCATGCTGCTGTCTTGACCAGGACACCCTGGAAGAAGAGCTCTTGTATCTCAATGGGACCTTCCTGGCTAAATAAAGGATAAATAAATAAATAAACACCAACTGGACTTTTTAACACCTCGTGAACGCTTCGCAAAACCAACGTCATTTCCCAAGCCTCGTAATTATAACACCAGTCAAATCTATTCATTTCAAACCTTCTCTAAAAAAAAAAAATAATTAAAAAAATCCTGGATTCTATAAAGGGGGCGTTGTTATCCGCGCCAGTACATTTGCTTCTGGCACGCAGTGGAGAGCAGTGCGATGTCTCTGACTTTCAGAGTGCGGTTGTACTGCCTTCTTCTTACGCTCTCTGCTCTGACGGGAGAGGGCAGCTACTTGGAGGTAAGAGTGCTCGAACCTTGTTTCCTCATCTTGTTGTGCCTTCGACTGAGTCGGCTGTGATGAAATAACAATTAGTCGTCATTTAAATAGCCTACCTTTCGCGTCCGGAGTTCAGTTTCCTGAAGGTAGGACCTGTTACTTCACATTCATGAGAAACCTGGCATGTCATATACCCATTACTTGCTATGATGCATAGTATCTCTGGCATACAAAGCCACAATTTTCGTGCTTTCGTTTTTGTTCAGTGAGTGCCACTGCGAAGTATGACAGCTAATAATTGCTAATTATTAATCATAATTGTTCTTTTTCAGGGAAATGAAGTTACTGCGGACAGATTATTTTCGCTTCTTAATTCGGAAATCAGGCGAGAATTATCAGATTTTATTTACAGTCGACCGCTACGTGAGTAATAACTCAGTTACTTAATTTCCAACTGAAACCCTGTGACAACATCGAGGTACCTCTCCCAGTTTAAGCCAACGGCGTTTTTGTGAGGAAAAATGATGACTCGGCTGGGAATTTTCAGAGTTCGCACCATTGATAGAAAGCATAAAAAGGATTCATTTGTGGAAAAAAGTTAAAAAAAAAAGAGAAGACTCGCACACAGAAAACAGATAAAGACTAGAAGTTTTAGTGAAACATCAGATACATTCATTGTGGGACCAAAAAAGTAAGCAAACGTTTCAGTCCAGCATGGACCATCGTCAGTGCATTAAGTAGAAAATACATGGTGGCCTTGTATATATAGCAGTCTTCTCAAACAAGACACACATGGCTTGATTGAGCACACCTTGAGCCACTCACACAGGGCAGGTAATCAATTAGGGGTAGCAGCACTCATTATCAAACATCACATCGTAACACACATTTACACACAGCCCTGAAGAAGGAAACTAAAGGTAAGTAAATGGAAATATACCTACAGTATATGTTATAGATTGGAGAATATAAAGGTCAGATTAGTGCACACAGACAAACTCACATTAGTGCATGCAGACACACTGACAAACCCCCCCCCATTACCTGCCCTGTGTGAGTGGCTCAAGGTGTGCTCAATCAAGCCATGTGTGTCTTGTTTGAGAAGACTGCTATATATACAAGGCCACCGTGTGTTCCACTTAATGCACTGACGATAGTCCATGCTGGACTGAAACGTTTGCTTACTTTTTTGGTCCTACAATAAATGTATCTGATGTTTCACTAAGACTTCTAGTCTTCATCTGTTTTCTGTGTGCGAGTCTTCTCTTGTTTTTTCACTATTATACCTGACTGCCACACCAGAAGCAAGAAGACATAGGACTGATGTTAAGTGCGCAGCTCTTTTCTTGCTCAGTGGAAAAAAGTAAACAAATTTCTCTATCTAATAGTCCACCTAGTCTGTTGACTTGTTTTTCAATGAAAATGTGATTTTACAAAAATGGGTCGGAAAAATACTATGGCAAAGAGAAGTGATCTTGCCCCACAGATATTGCAATAATATTGTTTCAGTTATATCATTGCATGAATTATAGTATGGAAGAATCAAATAATACAATTATCACTTGCTTTTGTTGGAGGTTATATGTATTTGGTTTGGCAATGATAGAGATTGAGTTTGTGTCAAACTCTGAGCTGAATAAGTTGCTGCTAGGATATCTTAATCCCTCAGGATCTCATAAAACAACTATTCATGTTCAATTTACACTGTGAATGCATGATTGTGTCCTTTGCAGGTAACCGTGTGTGTGTCTGTGGGCATTCACATGCCTATATGTATGTCTATATATGCATGCATATGCATGTGTGAATGCATGTGCACCAATGAGCAAAAACATGTGCTCTTGCCTAATATGCCGGTGGGCCTCCCTGTGCCACCAAAACAACTCCATCGAATTGACTTCCACATGAATACTCAGACCCAGGGTTTCCTCGCAGAACATTGCCCTGAGCATCATACTTCCTCCCCCAGCTCATCTTTTTGCCATAAAGCATCCTTGTACCATCTCGTTCCCAGGTAAATGGCTTACACGCACCTGGCCGACGTACATGATATAATAGAAAATGTGAGTCATTGGACCAGGGCACCTTCTTGCATTGTTCCAAGGTCGACACTAGATGCTCGTGTGGCCTTAGTAGGCACTTCCAACAGCGGACAGGGGTTAGAATGGGCACTCTGACCAGTCTGTGGTTACCAAGCCCCATACGCAGCAGGGTGAGATGCATTGTGTGTTGTGACACAGTCTTCCTGTTTCCATCGTTAAATTTTCTACTACGTGTGCCACAGTAGCCTTTTGAACTCACCATAACTGAGGGGGGAGCACTCCGCAAGTTTTGCTGCTTTGGAGAGGCTCCAACCCAGTTTTCCAGCCATAATGGTTTGGCTCTTGTCAGTTGCTCATGTCTCACATTGCCCACATCCAACGTGGGGAATATTAGAGCCTGCTGTTCATTTACCATCCAAGGCCTGTTCACAGACCTCGACATGCACCATTCTACAATGCAGTCAAAGTTGCTCACTTCACCTATGAGGGGTGGCTAATTGGTGTATGTATGCATTCTTGTGTGCGTGTGTGTGTCTATGTAAATGTGCACGCCCATCCATATGTTTGTGTTTGTGTGTCTGTGTGTGTGTGTATCCGTAAAATGTCACCTGTCACCTCAGGGTGCCTGGATATGTTGAGCGTGGAGGGCCAGTTCACCTTCACTACCCAGCAGCCACAGCTGAACTGCGCTGCCTACTTTATTGCTGAGCCCACCGAAGTCATCAGTGTGGAGTACAGCAGCGTGGATATTGACTGCCGCAGAGGGGATTTTCTCAAGGTATGGCTCCTATATGTCATTGCTTCTTACGTTACAGTTGCCCTTCTGAAGATTTGGGCTGAGCCACTAAAAATGACATTATTTTTGTCATTATTTAATATCACTGTTTTATCATAAATATCATCAGCACAATGCTGTTTGGATCAACTTCACATATAATCCCCATACGAGTGATGAACGTTGACTCCTGATCAGCTGCAGCGGATATCAAAATCTTCACTCCATTTTCAAAGGAGCTTAAATTGCAGTCCTTCCACAGCTGAGGGGACTCAGCTTGCAGAGAGAGAGCAATTACTTTCTTAGTGCTTTGTTAGTGGGTATGCCTTGCATTTAATCACTGTTTTGAATTTATCATTTTGGATAACTGATGAAAGCACAAGCTGCCACTCACAAATGTGACTGGTGATTAAATCCGTAAACTAAGCATAGCTTACCTCAGGGTTAATTTGGGCAGGATTGAGGTTGACTTTCTTTGTGTCCCAGGTGTTTGATGGATGGTTTCTGAAAGGGGAGAAGTTCCCTAGCAATGAGGACCACCCCCTCCATCTGTCCAAGCGGTACGTAGACTACTGCGAAACGGGAATGCTCAAGAGGAATGTGCGTTCATCCCAGAATGTCGCCATGATGTTTTTCCGCATCCATGGCTCAGAGAGCAGCTTTACCATCACAGTGAGAAAAGTCAGCAACCCCTTCCGTGAGTAACCTCCCTCTGAAGCAGTGCATTGTCACAATCATTGGCAGCATTTCTCCCTTTTAAGCTGTATGTTGACGTGGGTCCCCTTGTTGTGCTAATCCTTTACATTTACATTAGATTCATCAACTCGATCACCCATTAGGTGATTAGGAGAAGTGGAGACTACCAGCGTTACTCTCAGGAATCCAAAACATGCAGAATGTTCTTTCACTGTTCTTTAACTATGTGTTCTTTCTCATTCTCTGAGGAGAAAGATTTTTTTTTTTTTTTTTTAGTAAATAGGATTGAATGCTGGACCCCATTTTAGCATTAAGTGGATCTGTGAATTCTTCACAAGAGGTATAATGCTGATTAGTCAATTTTATAGGAAGGTGAAATTAAATAATCTGCTTTTTCAAATGTCAAGAGAAAAGTGGTCATGTCGTTTCTCTTGAAGCACCACTCTCACCCATATGAGCGCAAATATTTGGGGACATTTTTGCTTTCAAGCACAAAAATGTGGCACAACGTAGAATGAATAATCTGACAGCACTTCCTCTGAGTTATTCCAGTGCAGCACACAGGTCTCTTGACAATGTGTACTGCAGCAAAGTGTGTTTTAGGTCTGTCTGTCAGCTGATATTAGTATTTCGGCTTTCTGCGTGAAAGTACTGCAGATATAGTTGCAAAAAATGTACATATTTGCGGAGTAAAATGCATAGAAAGCATTTTATTATGAAAAGAAACCTATGCATTGTTAGATTATTGTATAAAAACAGGCACTCAGTATGAAGGGATTGCATAACTGCCAACTGCGAAGTTTAATATTTTTGGAATTAGGTTCAGAATTAAATTGTGGTAATTTACCTTGGTGCGTGTCTTTTTAGCCTGCAACATCATTTCCCAGACCAAGGAAGGCAGCTTCACAATGGTGATCCCTCACCAGCACACAAACTGTAGCTTCTCCATTATATATCCGGTGGAAATCAAGGTTGAGGAGCTCAGCCTGGGGCTGCTGGATTCGAATGACGGCCACATAGAGGTCAGGATCTGCGGGGATTAACTATAATTGCACATTTCCAGGATGGCTCATTGTGTTAAGCTTGTGCTTTTATAAGGATCTGGCCAGTATTCAGTTAGTTATGCAATAGGTTCTTACGAAGTTCTAGACAAAGGTGGATATCACTAAATGCAGCTAAATATTTGACTAAAATCAGATCTGATATAGTACTCTAAACTCCAGCAGAGTGAGTCTGTTTCCATACTGCTATCCCATTGAGTTCATTCTATGCAAAAATTTTCTGTCCACCAACAATTAATAATAGTATTGCATTTGCTTTGTTCTTGGTGTAGATTTTTAGCTTTTGAAAGAGGGTGTTTTTTTTCACCTTATGGTCGCATCATCTCAGAATAAAGGCAGTTTGTATTCATAGTCCTCGTATTTCACAAGGCCACAGTGTTTAGAACAAATGTCTTTGCAGGTGTTTCTGATTGATACTGAAGTATTGCTTTCTTGGTGTGAAATGTTTATATTCCTCAAGTGCAGTTGTTGCCCCTCCCTCCAGAGGTCAATTTTAGGGTGTGGCGGGGCAGGGGATTTTGTGGAGCTCCTCGGGGGGAATGGTGTGGACACCTCAAAGATGCTTCCTGTGGCTGATCTATGCTATTCACTACATGGGCCTGGTGGGTATCCTTGTGTCTTCTGAATTAAACCAACCAATAAGAGGCTCCCTAAAAAGTGCTTGACCTGTCAAACCAGAGTAACTGCATTTATGATGGATTATTTCCACCTATAACTGCCTTCAGTCTTTTGGTCAGGTTGAAAGTGCTCTTGAGTTAACCCAGCAGCTTCTGAAGGACCCTTTTGGCCCTCACTCTATATGTATCTCTGTTTGCTTTCAGCTCAGCTGAAGGTTGGATGTGATAATGCTGTAATGCGATTGGTTTCGAGTGGGAAATTCATCAACCGTGTCACTTTTCAGTACCGCGCACTGGACCACCATGAATTACAGAAACTCAGGGGAAACCATTTGGGGGACTTCTGTTTCATTGAATGAGTCCATGATTCTTTTGAATGAGTCCCTGAATGATGCAGAAAAATTCAAGTTGTCGTAAAGATGCCATTTAAAATCCACTTCCTGGGGCACCACGGTGGCTTATTGGTCTAAGCGCGCACACCATTAAGGCTGTGTCCTTCCTGTGGCGGCCTGTGTTCGATTCCGGCTCGGGTCATTTACTGCATGTCTCCCCCATTCTTCTCCCCCACTTTCCTGTCACTCTCGACTGTATAACTATCAAATAAAGGAGAAAATCCCCCCCAAAAAAATCCACTTCCTCAGAGCATGCAATGAATCATTTCTTTCGCATTGTCTTTGCCTATCTTAAGCAAATGGCCTCGGCTATTGCTTCATGTTAGCGGAATCTCCAGTTAATAGAATGCGACTATATTACTGTGCTCAGCACATTATATTTGCAGGTTATTCTGGATTGTATTAATGCTAAATAAAACCAGATTCTGCCACTGTAGAGATACTTAATGGCATATACTCTGAAAAAAAAAACCGTATTATGCATCTCTGGCGCTGATGTAATTGATAAAAATACCTAAAAAATTTAATTCCTATAACTGTTTATTTTGTTACACAGAATTCTAATTTTATGTGAAAAGGTAAATAAATGTGCATATGTGCTTTACCTTTCTGCTCGTGTAAAAAAGGAGAACTTATTAGTGTTAACCTGTATTTATTTATGTCACATTTATTGGTGTTAAAATTGGCTGCATATCAAAAGAGTGAAATAAAACAGTGCAACTGATGTCTCTGAAAGCACTAAATCACTGTTACTTTATGAGCCCACAACCATAACAATAAAAACACTTTATAAAATCATTAGGTTTTCAGCACACGAAACAAACACCTTTTTATTGTCTCTTTTTGTTCTTGCAAAGAATGATCATCCACTCACACACAATTTGGGGGGGAGTGGTCTTCAATGAAAAAATGCCACTCATATTGGCGACAAAATACTCTGCCTGGCCAAAAAAAAATAGTGGTTTGGATTTCAATATATAGTGTGAAAGTGAGACATCACATTTCCACTACAAAAAACTCTCGGTTCTGAATAAATGTGTCAGAAGATGAAGGTTTAAATTGTTTTGTGGATCCTGCTCATTTCTTTGGCCCTGAAGTGAGAAAATCGTAATTATTCATGTTCTGACTTCAATAATCCTAGATCGGCCTTTGTTTACTCAATGAAACTTACTGACCTCAGTTTAACTCGTTTGGATATCTCCAGTTTACTGGATCAAGATTGCAACATGGTTCACAAGGCTTAAGTTGCCTTCCGATTGTAATTTTCCAGTCCACCTTAAAAAGGCATAATGTCTGTATATGCGGTGTTTGGTTATTTTCAAGCAAATTCCTGAGCTGAAAACGTAAACTTACCAGCATTTGGTGAGATGGAAAGGAATCATGGAACAAAATGGTCTTTAATTGATTAACAATCCTAGATGTTGATAGTCTAAAATGAGGCATTATTCGAGAGATTCCCTTGCTTTTTTCAGGTCTAGACCATAATGGACCTGATCCTGATCAAAAAACTACTTTATTTGGATTCGCCAAATCTGGACTAGCAAACCAGGTTGACTGCAAAGACTCATTTAAACGGTTTCAAATTTGTGAAAGCTTCTTCTGATTTGTGAAAACAGAGAAAGGCTGATTGGTGTGCGCTTTTCCAGTACAGACCACATAAAAGCAGGTTTAAATGAAGGCACTGAAGGTGCTGATGCCTCGGTGCTCACAGCAGTGACAAGTATGTCCCTTAATGAAGCTATAAAATTGGGTGTGGACATGTCAGAGTGCCCTAGATGTGCATCTATGCTTGACATACTCAAGTATTTACCCACCAGTGGCATTCTGATGAGCATTAATGTACGAGTGTAAGAGACACACTCTATTCACAGAGCCATGTGCTGACACATAAATTATGCGCACGTGCACCAACGCAGCTAAAGTACTACAGTACAGGGCTCGAAATTAACTTTTTTGCTTGGTAGCGCTGCGCTCCCAAGTTCAAAAAGTTACGAGCGCGAGGCAAAATTTAGGAGCGCACACACCAAAATCTAAGAAGCACCGATATATATTTTTTTAATGTTTAAAAAACTACAATATATCACTCCACAGTAACAATACAACTGTCTCCAAAAATGAAAGTTATTAAACAATATGAAAGTTTTGAGTTCATTGATTAACAAAGGTTTCCACTGCATTGGCTTTATGCCATATCCGGAGGCCAGGATTTAAAATTGGGTCTCCTGGCTCTCTGCCCTTCTATCCGTCTCTTCACTGCCTATGAGGCATCAAATACGTCCAGAGGAGGACCCTCCACACTGATCCGAATCAAATCTTCAACTGTGTTAGGGTTAAATGCAGATCTGACGTAAAGTCGTAAAGTCTTTGTTTTCGCCTTAAAGCTGCAGTTGGTAACTATGAGGAGAGAGAGGACTTAGCATGAAAATTTGAAAAAACTAAACTTTCAGATCCCTCCCCCTCCCTCTCCACTGCACTCCTGCCCTAAGACCCTCCCCCAGAGGAAGCTGCCATGCACGCGAAGGCACGCGAGCTGTTATGCATGCGACTGTGGAGAGATTTTGCAAGTTCACATTATGAAAACAGCCAAGTTGCCGAGGCTAGACTTTACTGTTGTGAGCAGTCAACATTGCTGGCCAACAAACGAGCAGAAATAAATCATGTCGACATGAAAAGTAATCTACAGCAGTATGTATTCAGTAAAAACCCAGCACACGCTTATTTCAGTAAGTTACCCGTTTTTTGAATACAGAAACTGTCGTGAATCCTGCTGAATGGCCGGTAAACCATGTATGACAGCATTTAGCTGTGAGAGCGCAGAAATGTTACACATGTTTATGAGGACAACACAACCAATAAGACTGCCAGGTCACTTCATAAAGATATTTTCAGCTACTTTCTTATAAAACGACGCCAGTAACGTTAGCCCTAGCATCGGAAACAAGCTAACGTTGGCTCGACTGCAACATCATAGTAACATCACATGCACTAAGGAGTACTGTAACAATTACAGGACACTGTCTATTCAAACAGCGACTGTGCTTGTAAGCGACGTTCACTCGCTTATTTGCAGAGCGAAAATGAATTGATGCCGGTTAGGGCTGGGGTTAGTAGCAGCTGTGCATGTGAGTGAGGTCAACTTGATTATTTGCAGAGCATTGCGGAGCAAAAATGAACCAACGAATAAAGCAGGGGTTTACCTGTCAAGCAGAAAAGTCGCTAACTCTGCGTCGGTTTTTCATCCTTCCAGATCACGGAGTTCCCTCCACCTCTGAAAAGCCACTCCGATGATCACTCTGGTTTTATCCCGGGCTTTGTCTAATTCTTTCCTTTGTGCTTTTTTGCTTCTGGCTTCCTCTTCTTACTTGTCTTAGCCGTGTGTGCTGTTGTCAGTAACGGAGGTATCGGTATTTTTTTTTCCTCGCTGATGGCTGTTGTTGCGCCATTAGTCTCTCTAAGCTCCTGAAGCCTCTCTCGGAGATTTGAGCTTGACTGAGCACTGGCGGGAACTGAGGAGGAAGGGGGAGGAGGCTGTCCGCAGCGTGTGCATGTGTACTGTTTGACGGCCGTCAGACACCATCCTGGCTCTGATTGGTTCTTTTTGGTCGGTCCGAATGATTCTGCTAAATTGCAGTAGGAGCAGTAGGTGGGTTTAAAGGAGCCTTTTTTTAAATTACAGAGTACTAGTTTTATGTAATACTGTCTGTACACAGTAACAGTTTTAGCAAAAATGACAAAAAGTTACTTTTATAAGACTTACTAACTGCAGCTTTAATATTGCAATATGAATGAGTCTACAGAGGTAACTTTGCTATTTGTTAGCTTATTATAACATAAGCAGGTGTAATAAGGTGGATACGCTTGTTTTAAGATATATGCCGCACGCCATCTATATATTATCAGGCTACTGAGTTGGGGATTTGCGTAATTTCACACATCTCCAAAACCACCGTGAATAGTGAGTCTGTTTTCCGCATACATCGGTTTTACTGTGTGACAAAGACAATGCGCCAGGTTTCGAACTTGGTTATGAAGTGAAAACAGCATTTTGAAATCATTTTTGCAAGTAAAACCGGCTAATTCAATCAAGGACAACCCTGCTGAAAATTCCAGCTTTAACTAGCCTAAACTGGTAAAGCTGGTTTAAGCTGTGTTTTGGACAGTTTTAGTTGGTTGACCAGCCCTTCACCAGCTGACTCCAGCTGACAATACCAGCGTAACCAGCTTTGACCACCTTCATCTAGCTATAGAGACCAGCTTTAAACATCTAGACCAGCTATGACCAGCTAATGGTGTTGAAAACACAGCCCAGACCATCTTAAACCAGCTTAGCACTCTAGCTGGTCTTAGCTGGAATTTTCAGCAGGGAAAACAGCACCACAAATGTTGTATACAAGGAAATTCTATGAACTTTTAAACCCAGGCTGCCTACATTGCATCGAAAAACGCGCATTTATCCTGTGCGTAGCAAGGCTAGTTGTCATCTAATTTCTGCATTTTCAGGAAAACGTAGCGTGTACATGCAAATATATAAATGTTTACCGGTCTAAAGACGCACTGAAAAAAAGTCTTTTTATGATTTTTGCAGATAGGCTACTTAAGATATGAGCGAAGAAACCAAGACGAAGATTTTAGGTCTGAGCAAGTGCAGACCGCGAGGCAGCATTTTTGATAGGTTGCAAATATTAACAGAACACCAAACCTACTCGCTCACGCGCATTTGTCACAGCATTGCCATCGTGGTAATCAAATAGTGCTATAACTCGAAAACAAAGCTCTATCTGAAAAATCTGGCAAATTTAAATCCAAGAGATCATGGCATTTAACCCATAGAGCCATATTCTAGGACTTGATTTTGACCGGCGTAGCAGCTGTCCTGGTAACAGAATGACTGAACGAATGAAAGCACTGAAGGTGCTTGATGCCTCGGTGCTTACAGCAGTGACAAGTATGTCCCAAAATCAGGTTCGCTAATGCGGTTGAAACTATCAGCGAATCTAATAAGCGAATATAAACTTTGTACTCAAATGAACACCAATAACTGCAATTAATTTAAGGTAGCTAAATGAACGACAAATGACATCTGGTTATGCTAGATCGTTAAGAGCTGCTCACGTCATCTACTTTAACTTCAATACGAATTAAACAGGTTGTTATCTGACGATCAACATAAACTAAAGCTGGGTACAGAAAATGATACAAACAAAATTCATTAGGGGTCAGCAAATGCGACAAATTTCCCAAAAATGCAGTCATTTGATAAACTTACCTGCAAGCGTGTTCCAATGAAAATGAATGGAGGTCAGTGCTGGAACTATACATTGTTTGGAACAATTGCTTTCCCCATGACACGCATTACTTCCGCATTCCTCGATTCCTATTGGAGTCTATGGAAGTGTCAAATAGTGCTATAAGTCGAAAACAAAGCTCTATCTCAAAAATCTGGCAAATTTAAATCCAAGAGATCATGGCATTTAACCCATAGAGCCATATTCTAGGACTTGATTTTGACCGGCGTAGCAGCTATCCCGGTAACAGACAGACACACAAACGAACTACCGTATGCCCCGCTGCTTGCGCATGCGCACCGAGGCATAATGAAAGCACTGAAGGTGCTGATGCCTCGGTGCTTACAGCAGTGACAAGTATGTCCCTTAATGAAGCTATAAAATTGGGTGTGGACATGTCAGAGTGCCCTAGCTGTGCATCTGTGCTTGACATACTCAAGTATTTACCCACCAGTGGCATTCTGATGAACATTAATGTACAGTTATGGAGGGAAACACCTTTCACACTATTCAGGGTCTATGTAACACTGACAAATAAATAGTGCAGTTCAGACTCTGTGGGAACAACAATAGGTTTTTGGAGGGAAACGCCTTTCACACTATTCAGGGTCTATTTAACACTGACCAATAAATAGTGCAGTTCAGACTCTGTGGGAACAACAATAGGTTTTTGGAGGGAAGCACCTTTCATACTATGCACGACAGAGGTCGCGTTAACCAAATATTTTCCGTCATTGACGGATATTTTTTTAACTATGACGCAACATTTTGAACGCCGTCCGTTATTTTGACAGAATGTAATTCACACCCCAGTCCAACTGGTGGAGGGTGTCCTATTGTCTAGAGCATTGTCTCTGATCTGTATGATCCTGTATTCCTCATATTTTTGTAATATGATAATTTGCTCTTCATTTGTAAAATATGCTGCTCTGCTGCCGGTAGACGATTGGTCATATGCTACAAACGCCGTCTCTGTTATGTGAACACGCAGATATCTAAGTAGGTCGGGAAAGCCCTGGTTGACATAATGAGTTGATAAGCAGCTTCATGGGACCGCATAGTGAGACTATGGTTGTTAGGCTTAGTGAAGCCCAGCAATAACTGAAAGCATTGTTCATTTGCGCACTGTTACTGTGTGGGGGGAGAAATCATTAGTGATGTTTTATAAAACCCTAGTCACACTAGAGGCGGAATAAGCCAGAATGCCGTCGGAATGAAAATTATTTGTATATTCCTGGATATTTGAAGTGCGTTCTAAAAATTCTGACTGCATTCCGAGTGCATTCCAAATATTCGGGCCCATTCTTGTGGCCGGCCCGAATGTTTTGTTCAGGCTCAAAACTTTCCAGGTGCATTCGAAGTGGAGAAATATCGAACGGCATTTGAAGTGTGTTCTAACTGCGCTCTGACTGCATTATAAATATTCTTACGGCATTCCAACAACATTCAAAACATTCTGATTGCATTCGAGGGATAATCGAAACGGCAAGCCACGTCAAATCCTGCCAGAATGCGCCTCGAATGAGCCAGAATGCACCTCGAATGCATCTCGATTGCTGCCAGAATCTATTTCGATATTAAAACAATTCACCTTAAAAATAATCCCTTGAAAATAATGATTGGTCATGACCTGTTTTCAATCGTTCATTTACATTACCATTACACAAACTCTGAAAACTCTCAACATCATCAGGTGTGGCCAGTTTCCATTAATAACGCATACCTGTTAACTCTCACGCATTCGGCACCAGTTTTAGTGGCATATTTACGTTCCCCTGCTGTAGTCAGCAATTACTCAATCAATGCATATGGGACACTCGTGTTACATTCTAAGTACATTCTGAGTATTCGAGCTGTATTCTGTTTGAATTCTTTGATGTTCCAACCATATTCGGTGGCCAATCCAGGAGCGTTCTGACTACATTCGAGGTGAATTCGTACAGCATTAGAGGCACCTTCCAACCAGACTTCGGGTGGAGTTCAGGCAGCAATTGAACCGCACTCGTACGGCATTCGAAGTGTATTCTAAATATTCTGACTGCATTCTAACAGCATTCTAAATATTCCTACTGTGTTCCAACTACATTCAAGCTGCATTCGAGAGCTAATACACCCAGAATGTGCGAGAATCATTTGAGGCGGGCTCGAAGCGCATTCTAAGTATTCGAACGGCATTCTTTCAAAGCTGTAAGAATTTTGGTCAATTTGAAATTCCCGCCCGAGTGTTGCGCGAATTCTTCATTCCAGCAAGTGTGACGGGGGCATAAAGTTCATACAGCAGTAAGTTCGAAAATCCACGCAGTGCTGTATTTAACACAGTGCGCAATGTGTGTCTACATGAATCACTGTCGGCATTATGCTCCGTTTGTCAGGTTCTGCCATCAGCAGTAGCCTTGCTGTGATATAAATCGGACTCACAAGTTGTGAAGCGATCCACTGTGAAGAGCTTTTTCTTTGTTGAAGTCTTGATCGATTGCAGCAGCCATAGTGGTAATCAAATAGTGCTATAACTCGAAAACAAAGCTCTATCTTAAAAATCTGGCAAATACAAATCCAAGAGATCATGGCATTTAACCCACAGACCCTTATTCTAGGACTTGATTTTTACCAGCGTAGCAGCTGTCCCGGTAACAGACAGAAAGACTGAATGACACACAAACGAACTACCGTATACCTCGCTTGCGCATGCGCATCGAGGCATAATAAAAAAAGAAGAGAAAAAACTGCCATACTTGGATTAATCAAACCTGGGAAATATTCACGAGATGAACCTAAAATACTCTTTTAAACATGCCACAGATTTGTGAGACCTTTTCCTGATTTGTGAACCCAAAGAAAAAGCAGATTTGACTGTTTTTCCCCCATAGAGACCAAATAAGATCAGATCCACTCAGAAAAAAACCTACCATAATACGACTCATCAAACTAAGACTGCAGAATCCCAGAGAGGCTAACTTTTCTTGAGAAAAAGAATTTGTGAAAACAGGCAAAAGGCCAACTTTAATGTTTTTTTCCCCCCATACAGACGATATAAGACCAGCTATTGTACTTTGGCTCATCAAATCAGGACTAGACTATCCTAGAGAGACTAAAGATTCCTTAGAACATAATTTAATAATTTGTGAAGCTTTCTAAAATTTGTGAAAAAAGCTAAAAGGCTCATTTTCATGTCATTTCCCTACAAAGACCACTAAAGACCAGGGCCTGGTTTCCCAATAACAATGGATCATAGAGCTTTAAGAGGGTTTGCTACGAACAATCTTACGTAGGTTTTTCATGCTTTTCATGTGTTTCCTGAAGCAGCTCTGATGCGGAAGTGCGCACACAGCTGTAAGGAAGTCTTAACTTCGCCAAGGAGAAAATACATAAAAGATTTGGCGTGAATTAAACATACTACGCAATAGAAGCAATAAGTAAAGTTATTATGCTTTGATTTGTCAATTGTTCGAGGCAGACATTGCCCTTAAGCGCAAAATAAGACCTAGCTTCAAATCTATTGTGGCTCTCCAAATGTAATATTTTAATTTCTGAAACATATTTTTTGTTATAGAGGCTACAGTCTATAGGCCTTTTTATTTATTTATAACATTCTTTTATTTGTTTATTTCTTTGTGTATTATTTGTGAATGTTGGCCTCGCCTATTTATGATCATTTCCATTTTTCTATATCTATAATTGTTGTTTGTTTCGGTAGGTTGCTGTATAATTGAAGATCATTATACAAGTTCGATGAATCACCCCTTTATTCACAAACAGCATCGATGGTCATTGATGAAAGTTGCTGTGTCTGGCGAGAGGCAACCGCGTTTTAAATATGCAAGCATAATGCACATATGATTATTGCCGTTTCCGCTTCTTCCTGATTAGGCCTCTATTTCGATGACTTGGGCTGTATTCCATAAGCTAGGGTTGTTCACTTCAAAGTGCTAATAATGAGGGCCACGCCCACCGATGCCATATTGAAGGGCATTCCAATCAAAAGTGCATGCGTAAAACTCATCCCTTCGAAGGGCCCTACAAAACAGCCTTTTCCGAAGTGAGCAGGCGATGGTCACTTTGCTTCCACAATGCCATGCGACAACCCCAGCCTCGTGACGTGTGTGATTGAACCTCATTCAAGAAAATGACAACAATGGTGGCTATTAGCTTGCTAGTGCGCAGAAAGCTGAGGAATCTAGCTTGATGGCTTACTACAGTCAAATGGCAAACGCTAGTTATGTAGTTTTTCATTTTTACTCGTGGCTATTTGTCGCCTTATGAAAGCTATGCAGTTGGTTATAAAGCTTCCGCAAAACTGATGAATAGCCAGTGAAAGTAGTACTCCCATGAACTGGCTGCATTTGTTTACACTTGCTTAAGCAGAACATGACAGCCGCAAATGATGTCAAAGGACATGCCAAAAGACCGTTACTTGAAACCCTACTCCCTGCTGCCCTTCAGAGTTTTCACTACAAAGGCAGATGACTTCACAGGGTGTAGGGCGTAGGGGTTAGCCCTATGAAATGAAATACAGCCTTGGTGTTTCCTTTCATGTTTGGGTATCAAGGTGGAAAAGTGGAATTGTTCTGGGAGACTCTTTAACACGGGCTCCTCCGCGACTGTGGCGTTGGCTAGTCATTTTGCTCGCCACGTTTTGCTTCGCATTTTGTGAGCCTGCTTTTGTGCAAGAAATTACATTCATTTTACAAAGTGTCTACCAGTACGGGACCGTATGCCAATTAGAAAAATCTAGCCGTATGGGAGTCCCGTCATTCTCTGAGTACGGGATAATAAGTCACGTATCGGGTTAATTCATTCGCGTTTGACTAATGAGTTGGCTCACTCGATTAAGGCGCCACAGGGACCATAAAGGGACCATTAAGATTGGACCGAGGAGAAATGGAAAGAGGTCATGTGGTCTAATGAGTCCAGACTTCCCTATTCCAGACCAATGTGTGCGTCAGGGTAGAAAAGGAAGCCAATGAGGCGATGCAGTCGTCATGCATAGGGCCCACTGTACAAGCGTCTGGTGGCAGCGTTATGATCTTGGGTTGCTTCAATTGGGCAGTTCTTGGCACTTTATTCAGCAATAAAATGAAGTCAGTTGACTACTTGCATGTACCGAATAACCAAATAATCCTATCAATATATTTTTTCATCCCTGATGGCACAGGCTTATTTAATGCCAAGATTCATCAGGCTCAAATTGTGAAAGTGTGATTCAACTAGCATGAAGAATCATTTTCACGTGTGAATTGGCTATCCCAGAGTCCTGACATTAACCAGTTGAAAGTCTTTGGGATGTGCTGGAAAAAGCTTTACTGAGTAGTTTGACTCTGCCTCATCGATACCAGTTCTTGGCCAAAGATTACTGCAACTTGGAAAACAAATGTAACATTGTAAAAGATTGTCAGAGCAATGCCAAGACAAATGCGTGCCGTGATCAAAGCTAAAGGTAGTCCAACAATATGTTAACACGTATGACTTTTTTTGGCCAGGCAGCGAGTACTTTCAAATGATTTGATTGAATAATGTTCATCCAACAGAAACAATTTCTACAGCAAATGACAAACTAGTTTGCTTCCTATTGCACATTGTCAGCTCATTAGTAGGTTTATTTGCAAAATATGATGTAGTGTCATGAGATATGAATTATAGGATCTGTGTGGATAAGAAATTTCCAAACAAAATGGCAGCTTTAAATCGTGGCAGACATTCCCCAGCAGGAGGATTGACTGACTTTGGTGCTGTCATTCCAAGCTGTGAAATCAGTGTTGTGAAGGAAAGACAGAAATCTTTTTTGTTACCTTTGAGTCGCTCATTGGTTGGAATGGGCATGAAAATAGAATCAGTTCCAGTTCTAATGAAAGTCCTGGATGGATGTTCACACATCTGCAGTTGACTAAAATGACAGGCTGAGATGCAAAGCTCCTGGACCAATAGCCGCATGAGATGAGCCTTATTTCTTCAGTGACTCAATATGCAGTCATGTTTCATTTAAATAATCTTGATAATGGGATTAATCTGAAATCTAATTACTTCTATAAATGTTCTCTCTGAAAACTTCTGAAATTGTTTTCGTTTGATCGTCTTTTTGAATTAAATTAATCTGAAATCACGTCACATATGCAGGTTACGCATTCAAATTATTTCTTCTCGTCCAGGAAATGTAATCATCAGTCTTTTTCAGAAAACAAATAAGCCAGTTTGTCATGCTTTTGGCTGTCTGTTTGGCAGCACTCTATTCTTTTTTATGCAATTGGACTTTTAAAGCGAGGTTTATGGGTTAAATCTGCGGGGTAACAGGCACTCAGTTGTTGGCTTTGGAAGGCTTCAATAAAGCATATTGCACTACCTTGATTCTGAAGTGACCAAAGAAAAATAGTTATGTTTAATTGCAAAAGTAGAAATAAGTTGCATTCAATACCAACAGCAGATATCACGCTTTTAAAATCTGAACATCACATCATGATGGGTGCAGACAATTCAATGCATCATGCTCACTAGACATGCATACACTACAGTTAGACATGCTCAACTAATAGAAAGGCAAGCAATTCCAGTGCAATATGTCAACATGTAATCTTACAATAAAATAGACTGCATTAGCTTAATGCATCTGTTTTTAGTGAATAAAACGATTTTCCTGGCTCTGGCACTATAGCACCACAAAGTCAATATGAACTTGTCAGTCTACAGCCCTGGCAGAGCACTTGCAATTGTCAATAAACCCTTCTTGCAACAAGTTGTTTATTTGATGGTCTTGGAATGCCAAGAGACATACACACATACATTTAAAGTTGGCTAATGTCTTTATTTAACAATAGCAACACTATATGTTTTATTTATTTATTTTTTTAAATTTTATTTTATTGCTGTAGCCAATATACTTGGATCGGAAAGTTCATTTTGCTGACTTCTTTTATTGGCTACGCGTGTTTAATCACGACTGTGATTAATCACGACCAAGACTGTGAATTGGGGCCCCAGTGGTTAGCTCATGCTATAAGTAGCCATAAGTCAGTTAATGTATTGTGTACTGAGAACCATGGCATTCAACTTCCCACAGAAGTCTTCGGCCTCACGTCATGCGTGGCCTGAGGCTCGGAGGCCGCAGGACACTGGCCCCACTGGCCCAGTCTATAATCCAGCCTTGGTCTTAGGTGGTCTGTATAAGGAAAAAAAAACCCACTAAAACTGGCCTTTTCTCTGTTTTCACAAATCAGGAAAAAACTTTCACAGATTTGAAACTGCGTTTAACTGAGTCACTGCTGTCAGTGGTTTTTGATCAGGACTAGGTCA
The DNA here is from genome assembly GCA_029692085.1 of Gymnothorax javanicus. Lineage (NCBI taxonomy): Eukaryota > Metazoa > Chordata > Actinopteri > Anguilliformes > Muraenidae > Gymnothorax > Gymnothorax javanicus. Next base: position 34,088,297 of record CM056194.1, on the reverse strand, counting down.
ATTATAGTCTAGATGCGAAAAAGCTGTAGGGATCCCTCGAAAAAATGTTGCAGTTCAAACTATCAACATCATGGATTGTAAATCAATTAAAGATCATTTTGTTTAATGATTCCTTATCATCTCAGTGATTCCCCAATATGGTATGTCTTCAGATCACTAATCTGCTTGAGATTGTCTGAACACCACATATGTCCACTTGCAAAGCCTTCTAAGTCAAGTTGGTCCATTTTTTAGAAAAATCTGATTTTTTGGTAGGCATAGAAATTATCTTCCATAGATACAAATTTTCACTATACTGAAACTATTAGCCTTGCAGACATAATCCATGAGGCAATTCATTATTTTTTTTTAGACATGACTTTGATTTTGCAACACAAAGTTTTGACTTAGCAGGTTTTGAAAGTGGAGTGGAAATTTAGCAGGTTTTGACAGTGTTTAAACCAGCCCCGTTGCTCAATAGGTGAAGGTATTTGACTCAGGACCCACTCTGCATGCAACTCAGTGCTACAGACAGCACAGTGGTTGAATAGCTGCTATGACAATGACAACATAAACATGAGTCCATGGGTTCAAATCCCCCTTTTATGGTATCCCTATCGTCACACTTTTCTGAACTGCCCAAACCAACAAACTAGAACCCAATGTGTTACCATACTTTTATTGTCAGCATAAGGCAATGAGAATCACGTTTATCCGGTATACCGAATAGGAATCACGCAGGTGCCTGAAAGAGAAGCTAAGGGGGATTACTCATTTATTTTCGAAACTTGACTTACCAGGTTTTGCAAGTTGACTCCTCATATATGGCCATTAAGCCTTTTTAAGGTGGACCGGAAAAATTCCAATCAGAAGCTGGAAGCCAACTTCAGCCTCATCTGACATTGCCAAACAAACTGGAGCTGTCAACAAAAGAACAAGAGACCAGATTTTGTCCATACACTTAATTGACATGCAGTAATTATTTGGCCAGTTCATTATGTTTCACATGGTGGAAGTATGGGTTTTATTTGTTTCTTAGTATTGTTAGCCTCATAGCATAGTTGCCTAAGTCATATTTTTGCCAGATTGAGATATCGGCTGCCTGATCTGGCATGTTGGCGAAAAAATGCGTTTTTCCATTTTTCTCATAACCTTGAAAAAAATTTAATTAATTCTCTTAAATAATAATGAAAAAAAAAAACCTTAAAAAATGAGCAAGGCAATTATGCTATAAGGATAACAATATATATTTATGAATTTGCTGTGTGACCTTATCACCTTTCTGCAATGTAGACGCCTACGGACATAGAGCAGCTCTTTTTATGGAAGCAGTTGCACTACTCTATCACTAGATGGCACCCCTGGATCAGTTATTGAATATTCACAAGCAAGCAGAGCTGTAACACAGTCTAGAATATTGATGAGTTCACTCCTATCCCTGGCTGAATCCAAATCTCCACCCTCTGGACTTGCAGACTGAGCCCTCACAGACTTCAGGCGTACGTAATCTGACGTCTTCACCGTCATCACGTAAAGTCTGCAAGAGCGGAAGTTTGCAGCATTATAAAACGAGCCGATAGACAGACTTCGAGTCTGTTTGACTCGTTTCCGTGCAAATGCATATTGATTACCTCTATAGCCTATATTTCTGTACCATGATTTTGAATTTTATATCTGGCCTACGTTATTCAAGTAACGTTTTAATATTCTAAGTTTATAAAAAGTTTATGTGGTTTTGTGTGTGTGTGTGAATGTGCTTTTTTTCTGTCAGCAATTTGGAAAAATTAAAACATCACATCCGTAATGCAATGAAATGTGGGTAATTACACCAGTGAAGTCTGCTGAAGTCTGCACCCCAAGCGGACTCTCTGGAAGTCCACAGAAAGTCCGCTTGAGGCCCCTTGTGGACTGGATCAATTGTGGATTTGGACAGCCCTCAGCACTCCCGGACTTTCCGTGAACGCGCCCGCAAAGTCCGTGAGTCTGCGAGTTCGGTGAAGTGCGGACATTTGGATGCAGCCCGTTTTTCAGGAGTTGCATGAATTAAACTCCTCAGCTAAGCCTGATGTGCAAACTGCTCAATACCCTTGCTCATAATATCTATCCAGCAGTTTAAAAAAATGATCTCTTGCAACAGAAAAAATCGTTGTCCTCTGCAGCAACCACTTCAGTTACAGTGACCCAATGGTATTCCAAGTAGTTTAAAAAAAAAAATCACTTTCATGTGGCAAAAAAATTCGCCATGGTATTGACACTATGTCATTCTACTATCAATTTCAGTCATCACATATTAAAAACGTGCAATTTCCTATCGTGGATTAACGCGTAGATATGTCGGTTGAAGCATTTAGCGGTCTTTTAGAGCCTCATACAAGCTCTCACGCAAATCCAATCACTTTAATGGTGATTCAGTGGTATCTGCGTGAAAGCCCAGCTGTAGTTCACGCCCACATGAAATTCTCCTGGTAATTACCAGTTGGTTGACACGATTTTTATCCAATCGCGGACAGTATCAGCTTTTCTCAGTAACTGAAAGACATTGATTGGACCTTAAAAAACAGATTAAAATACTTGCATAATAGGGTTACATTGTATTCAATAAACTTTACGCAGCTCAGACTGACGTGGTTGCATGGGAACAAAAAACCACCGGAACTGAGCCTGGAGAGCTGAGCTTATTTGCGGGATGGAAATGTGATTCTGAGAGGGAAAATAGCAGTTATTCTGAATGGAACAGAAAGGAGGGCTGACAGCATTGATACTTTTGAGGAGCAGCTCAATAATTCTTTTGAAAAGTGAGTAAAGCTGTCTTTGTATGGTGTAGCTCTATCTTACTTTTAGCCTGCTAGCTAACTAACCAGCCATTTCTTATTTTTGGTTTACCACCGTGATCACAGAGCTAGTTTGTCACATTGGATAATGTCATGAAATACCCAAAGCTCAATTCTTTTAACTGGTTTCATGAGAACAAGTCGCACACACTTGTAACTTGTGGCTTATCCCTAGACAGTCTTACTCGTACTGCCTGGGCAACAAGATATAACATACTGTAAAGTAACAGCGTCCCCTGGTGACAACAGTCTAAATTGTTAGATACATCAGCTCACATCACATCTCCCCCCTTTTATGTTAAGGCATTAACTAAACATAAATCCTCTGAGATAACTCAAATCCTTACAGATAGTGACCTTATCCAAAATTGTCTAAGGCAAATAAGAAAAACTAACAATTGCTTATTAACCCAGCCTCTTTACAACTGCTTTGAGATATGGCTAGATGACTAGATGAATTCTCATTACTGCTACCTATCCCATTAAACACATACACATCCAAGTAACAAATATATTTTATATTTCTTCCATTCTTTTTTTTTTATTTTACAGGGAAGAGTCACAGTTCTAAGGGACATAGTCCTTAAACCTGGCTGGGGGTTGAACAGTTCTCCCCGAGGACGTTCTGGGCGGGGCAGGGCACGGGCTTAGGGGCACTGGGGGTGGCAGGGGTATTCTTATGAAAGGGAAAGGAGTCCGAATCATCAGGAAGGGCTTGGCTTGGGTCACCAGTCTCTGGAACGGCCTCTGGTCCTAGTGGCCCTGGCACTTCCTGGATGTGTCTCCGGTTGCGGCGGATGATAAAACCTTGCTCCGTTTGGACATAGTAGGACCTGGGCACAGGTGCTTGTGCAACAACTTTTGCTGGAGTCTTCCAGCCCTTTTCACCGTCCAGCTTTAAGTTGACGTGCTGGCCCGGCTGCAGAGCTGGCAAGGGCCGCGCTGAGTGACATCTGTTGTAGAAAAAGCAATAGGCATTTTTAGCTTGTTGATCCTTTTGGCTCACCGTGTCGTGGTCGACTGGACTGTGAAGCAGTTGCCCAGGTCGGACGGGGACCGTTGTCCTAATCTGCCGGCCAGTTGCAAGTTGGGCTGGGCTCAGACCAGTTGCAGTGATTGGGGTGGCCCTGTAGCTCATGTAAGCCGCGCTAGGAAGGCAGGGAGGACTGTGTGCCCTTGTCACAGACACATGACGTTGGTGAACTTATCTTACTGGCCCATGCATCGTGACAGAAACACTTCAGGGCCGTGAAATGCAGAGATAACCAAACTCAAGCGTTTCTCACAGACTCTGTAGGACTCTATTACATCTATCCCCTATTGTCTTAAAAACACCTGCATCCTGCAGAGATGTTTCAGGACCGTGGGGGCATATCGATCAGGGTGTCCCCCAATTCACCCTAAAACGGCCTTCCTGAACTTACCCTGTGCCGAACAATGCCACAGGGTCAGCAACCAGAGATCTACAGAACTGCACCCTAGGAATGAGAGATTCGAAGGATCAAAGTGTGAAAATACTAATTTCACCCACAATGTTACAAAAATTATGTGTATTTCTGTTATACTGTAGGATAAGAGCTGATTAATAGAATTAATGCGGATTATCTTTATAATTCTGTATTGTGCCGGACGTTTCATGGCAAACTGTTGTGCAAGCATATCGTGTTTGGTATTATTTTACTCCACTAAAATTTCAAAATCGCATGTGCATATTTCGAAGGGATTAAAATTGTACTAAACCCTCATTCAATTAGTATGGAAAGAAATATACTACTTCTCTTCGTGGTAATGTCCCCTCCCAAATTCCCTCTGAGGAGGGGTTGCCTTCCTGAGAACCCAAATGATTTATGACCCTGCTGTAGGAAGCGCTTCTTGAGTTTGGGCATAAAAGGTAGGAAAACAAACTATTCGAAGAGGATCGCAACCGACTTCCCACACGTGCATCTCCAGGCCGTGTGTAGCCAATAGTAGTTATGGAAGGTCGTACACGACTTCCCACACATGCATCTGTATGTGTGTAGCCATTATCACAATGGAAGATTGCATTCAACTTCCTCCTCGCGCATCTCTATGCCGTGGGTAGCTTTAATCTAGTCATGGAAGATCTTGGGCGATTTCCCACACCTGCTCTTGCAGCGTGTGCAGACGGAATATAGTTATGGAAGCTTGTATTCAACCTTCCCACAGTGTACTTTGTGCATATGTGTAGTTGTGAGCTGCGCCAGGTATGATTTGACTTCTTCCTTACATTTCCTGTAACGGTATAATTTGTTATCTAATTTAAGCTTGTGCCTGCCTGGCGAAATAAATTGATATTTGCATTTGTTGTTTGTTTCTGACTCTAAACGAACATATATTTTCCAGTTCGGAGTCCTGGTTTCCAATTGGGTAACGTAGGACTGTAAACGCATGCCTGATCAACATGCTTGGTCTGCGTTATAAGGTGGATTTTCCACGCTGTGATGAGTGTTATTTTGATTGGCGCCAAGAGAATCCGGTATACCAAATAGGAATCAGTCCCTGAATGGAGTTTTCGAGGAGAGTCCATTATACTGAATAGGAATCAGTCCCTGAGCGGAGATCTCATTTTGGCCCCCGGTAATCCATAGTCATAGCTATTTTCTATGTCAAATTATCGTGCTTAATAATGCCGCCAGCCTCTGAGTTAATTCACTGAATTGGGTAGTACAAATGTTTTGGTCCGGCGGAGTAAAGTATAGACCAGTTCTGGGTCCGATGCACAACATAGCTCTAAATTCATAAATTGGAGTCAGATCAATATTTATGCAAATGCATGGTAACCACAAGTGGTTACAGCTAATGTTTATATCCTAAATTTACTATGCAGTCAGACGAATTGTAACCGCTACGACATTAGGACTGCGGCATCTGCTAGGCACTTTTCAGGCCACTTAAAAGCAGAACATGAAGGACGTCATCACGTTTGGTCTGAGGCAGTGGCCTAGCGCTGAAGCTGTAGCCAGACCCCATTATTATAATGGAGACCGGAAAGACTTTCTTTTCCCTGGCTGTTTAGGCAAACATGCTGAGACCTTCCGCCTCAGCTAGGACCCTCCTTGGCCTAGTTGCACGGTGTTTACACTCATTAGGGCCAGGTGGGGATCCGGCTGGCGCAGGATGTGCTTTGCTATGGCAACGCTCCTCTCTGCTGCCCCATTGGACTGCGGATAATGTGGACTTGATGTTGTATGTTTGAAGTTGTATTTCTCACTAAACAGTTTAAACTCTGCTGAAGTGAACTGCGTGCCATTATCCGATACCAGCTCCAATGGGATTCCCCACCTGACAAACATGCTTTTCAGGCGAGAAATGACTTGCAGAATGGTGGAGGTGGTCAGGTGCGGTCTCAATGTCGCGCGAGTAGTAATCTACTACAAAATACTGCTTACCATCCAGTTCGCACAAATCAGCAGCAATTTTCTGCCATGGACCACGGGGCAGGGGCGTGGTCATCAGTGGCTCGTGCCGTTGGGTTGGTTTGTGTTTAAGACAAAACTCACGTTTTCACCATCTCGGTGATGGCCCGGCCAATCCCAGGCCACCAGACGGACATGTTGGCTCTTCTACAACATTTGGTGAGGCCCTGATGGCCTTCGTGTATCTGGGAAAGTACCTTTTTTTTGTGAGCGGACTGGGGATGACAATCCTGTCATCGTACAGGAGGACACCTTCAGCCTCTGAGAGGTGTGCTCTCGCGGCCCGGAACCTGTGCGCTGTGCGAGGTGTCTATGACAGTTCTTTTGGCCAGCCAATCCGTGTGTAATGAATCACTGTCTGGAGATCGGTGTCCTGACTAGTGGCTGCCCTAATTTCCTCCAGTCTGTCCTCTGTTACTGGTCTCGAGGACATCACTGCTTGCACGTAGGCTGTGACCTCGTGCTCTGTATCGGACGCATCTCTGTCTCTCAAAAGATTGCGGGACAAGGTGTCGGCCACTACTAGCTGCTTCCCTGGGACATGGACGGCGTCCGCGTTGAACTTCATTAAGCACATCAGCAACCGCTGACATTTTACGGGTGCTCTATCGAGGTCATATGAGTTTATCAGGGGGACAAGCGGCTTATGATCTGTTTGCAAGCAGAATTTCTCCATACCTTCTAAATACCTACTGAAGCACTCACATGCCCACACACTGGCTAGGCATTCTTTCTCTATCTGGGAATAACGTTGTTCAGTCTCCGTCAATGTTCTTGAGCAGAAAGCGACTGGTCGAAGTCGGTCACCCTGATTTTGATATAATGCCCCCCCCCCCCAGACCAAAGCTACTGGCATCGGCGCTAACTACGGTTGGTTTGCTGGTGTCGTAGTATGCTAAAACTGGTGTCGAGGTCAGCATTACTTTCACTCTTTTGAATGCTTCTTCCTGCGCCTCACCCCAAACCCATGCAGCGTCCTTTTTGAGCAGGCTGTTGATGGGGTGCATGACGGAGGAGAGGTCAGGGAGGAATTTCCCCAACTAGTTAATCATTCTCACTGTCTGGCGTAGCTCGGTAATGTTGGTGGGGCTTGGCAGATCTGTAATGGCTCGCACTTTGCTCATGTCAGGCTTGATTCCATCTTTCCCTATAACATGTCCGAAATAATGTATTTCGGATTTCCCAAACTGGCACTTATTCTTGTTCAGTTTCAGTCCCGATTCTCTGATAGTGTGCAGCACAGCTTGGAGATTCTGATCGTGGGTCTTTTTGTCTTTGCCGAAAATCAGGATATTGTCCATCACTACCACTGTGCCCACGTGGTCTCTCAGGAGGGCGCTCATCTTTTGTTGAAAAATTTCTGGCGCCAACGTAATTCCAAAAGGAATCTACTGGAAAAATCTACTGACTGAGTATATATCAATGGAAAAATTATCAGCTTCTCTTAAAAATAATTCTGCCGATTTTGATTCAACCTGGATTCCATTCATTCACACAGTTAACTCTTAACACCTACTACTTCACTCACTGCCTCTTGCCTGTGAACCAACCTGGATAAATATAATTGCCACTCACTATACATTCACAGCCCCCATCCCACATCTACCATTTATTTATCATATATTCTTATTCAGTTTTTCCCCCCCCTTTTTTCTCCTCATCCACTTTCACTGTCTGCGCTTCCTCAAACATATTTTCCATATTTCTCTTCTGCTTTCTCTTCTCCCCTCTCCGTCTGGATTACTACCCTGTATATGACCCATTGATATCATTCAACACCATTATGATTACAGTTCTTGTGTGTTATATCTTTTTAAAAATGTATTCCTTTTTTTTCCTTTATCAACTTTTTTCTTTTATATATGTATAATTTCTTCCTTTTTTCCTTTTCCCTTTTTATTCATTTTTTTATTTTATTATAATTATTTTTTATTTTTATTTTTTTTACTACAAAACATACATGCACACACACCACACACATTCACACACATAAAAATGCATTACCCTCTCTTCAACCCTCCCCCCCCAACCCCCCATCCCCACCTAACCCCCACCCCTGGTCCTCCAAAGCAGTGTTATGCAGCAGCTCTGGTTGGTATCAGCCAATTCCCTGGAGGTGGTGTTAATGGTTGGATACTGATCCTTCCATCCCACACACAACATCGTATCATCATCCTAGCCGACTTGAGGGATAAGGCCCCACCTGAGGGTGGAGGCAGTGCCCACTACAGTCTGGCGAAATGGTTGTGGTTGGGAGCGTAACCAGGGCCCTGAAAAGGGAAATCAAGATACACCCCGGGAAGATGAGATCTTCGCTGCTCTGTGGTGATGGAGAACCACTGAGTCTCACTGCATCATCCCCCTCCCCCAGCCCCCATCCAACTCCTGTTCCCTCTGATACACACTCACATACGCATTCTTACTCACACGCACATGCACACACACACACACACACACACACACACACACACACTCATCTATAAATCAATGATTTTTTTTCTCTTTTCTCTCACCATTATTACTATTATGGCTTCTGTTTAGAAATCTTTTTTTCTTTTCTTTTTACTTTATTTATTTATTCAGCATCAAAGTATTGCCTTAAGAGGGGAGGGAGAAAGGGAAGAAGGAAAAGAATGTTATGATTGTCACTCCACTATCAGCATCATTCACTCTGTCCTCCTCCCACACCTCTGCTATGTTACTGCATGGGTTTATGATGTATACAAATTACTCAAATTAAAGATATCTGTTAAATATCTCATCACATAGACCTACTACCTTCATATTGGTCTCAATATGTATGCACACACTTTCTCACACACCTACACACACACATACACGCTCATACACACATAGACCTCTCGTTTCCTTTCTTTCCTTCATTCCCCAGGTTTTTTGATACCCTAATCTTGCACCTCTTTTGTGCTCCAGTATTTGTACTTAGTCAGGTATATATTCTGTTCACCTACTTTGTAATTGTATGTTTATGTATGTTTTCTGTTCATTTCCTGTGTAACTGGTTGTTTATGTTTGTTTGTTTGCTCCTTATTTGTAATTACTTTTTGTGCACAATTAAAAAAAAAAAAAAAGGGAAAAAAACCAAAAAAAACAAAAGGAAGCCGCCAGAAACAGAAATGACCCACGGGAGTAATGAAGGTCGTAAGCTTCTTGCTATTGGCATAGAGTGGTATCTGCCAAAATCCGCAAGAGGCATCAACAGTGGAAAAGATTGTTGCACCTGAAAGCTTCGGTGCTATATCCTCTAATGTAGGCAGAATAAACCTCTCCCGTTTCACTGCTTTATTGAGTTTAGTTAAGTCCACGCAAATTCTAGGCTTTTTATTTTTCTAAATGACAGGCACCATTGGGGCGCACCAGTCAGTAGCCTCCCTCACTTCCTCAATGATGCCTAGGGACTGCATGCGTTTTAATTCTTCCTTGACTTGAGGCAGGATGCGGAAGGGAATGTGTCGGGGAGTAGCGATACTGTATGGTGTGGCATCAGGCTGAAGCTCAGTTCTCACTGGGTCACATTTCAAAAGTCCAATATCCCCGAAAATGTCCTCAAATGACTCGAGCCCATCCACTCAACGAACTAATCCCATTTTGGTCACTGTTCCTCTTCCTAACAGATTGGAAGCAAATGGGCCTTTCATCACATAAATCCAAAGTGGGTAATTCACACCCTGTCTTACGCAGTCTGCCAAGAATTTGCCTTTGCAATAAAGTTTTCCACCAGGACTAGTAAAAACTGCTTTAGTGTCTTTCAAAACCAGGCGCTTGGGTAGGCTATGATAAGTCTGTTCTGACATTACAGTTATGTCAGCCCCTGTGTCAATTCTAAATTGCACAGTTGTACCATTTATTTGCGGCTGTGACCCATTTGTCCTCGTCTACATCTCTGTCCTCAGAAACGGCTCCCAAAAACCAAGCAATACCCTCATCGCTATCACTGTCCATTGCCATGGCCCTCACAGCTTTAGTTTTACACATAATTTCAAAATGTCCGAGCTTATGGCACTTCCGACAGCGTTTTCCCGTTGCAGGACACACTCCAAACTCATGCATCCTTCCACATCTTGAACAGCTATTTCCTTGTATTGATTTTGTCACTCCTTTCACATAGTGGCAACTTTTACCTTTTGGGTTAGCATGCTTCTTCTATTCAAATGGCATCGACTGTCTAAGTCTACATGTGATTGCACTCACCTCACCCTCAGTCGACCTCGCAACAGCGTTTAGCGCTTTAATGAGCTCCGATTGGTGGGCGATGTTAATGGCTTTTTCCAGTGATAAATCCGGCTCCAGTTGAAGTTTCTGGGATACTTCCGCGTCTGCAATTCCGATTGACAAAGCGATCCCTTATCTGCTCGTCTTTTGCAGCCCCAAAGTCACAATATTCCGCCAGTTCATACAAATGTCTCACGAACGCCTCTACCATCTCTCCCTGCCTTTGTGAGCGTCTGTGAAAGCATGCACGCTCGTGGATAGTATTACACTTCGGTACAAAATGTTCATCAAACCTCTTCATAACTTCACCATAATAATCCTCTACTTCATCGAGAAAAGTGAAGGTGCTGAATATGGGCTCTGCCTCCTTACCCATAGCGTAGAGCAGTGTGTTGACTTGTATATCTCCATCTTCCCGTTCGAGCTTTGTACCAATTCGGAAACGTGAAAAGCGTTGTGTCCAGACCGGCCATGTTGATGGCTGCGTGAAGTCAAATGGTTCGGGCGCATGAAACTTCGCTATTCCGCCGCTTCAAACTTTGCTTTCTCTCGCAGTTAGTCAGATAAATGGGCCACTTCTGACACCATGTCATGAAATGCCCAAAGCTCAATTCTTTTAACTGGTTTAATGAGAACAAGTCGCACACACTTATAACTTGTGGCTTATCCCTAGACAGTCTTACTCGTACTGCCTGAGCAACAACATATAACATACTATAAAGTAACAGCGTCCCCTGGTGGCAACAGTTTAAATTGTTAGATACATCAGCTCACATCACAGGTAACAAAAGAGTAGTCGATACTGCAGTGTGCTGGCATTTTTCTTAACTAGGCGATCAGATATAGAATTTATACAACATTCCATGAAACAGAATGCCTTGCATTTTCGCTCTTTAAAAGTGCGAACAGCTATTACTGTGATCTGAGTTATACTTGTTCCATAGAGGGTGTGAAAAGCGTTGTTACAAGCTTGCGTTTCGCTGGGATGATCAGAATTATAAACAGCAAGCTTTCCGCTGGCATGAACATTCTGACCGTAAAATATGTAGTTCCTCTAATGAGTATGTGCGCTTGCTGACGCGGCTTTGTAGATAAATGGACGAGACTCTGAACTTTATCGTGGAGAAAAGGCATACTTTTGGTTTGGAGAGGTCAGTGGTGACCATTGATGTCCAGCTGCACCTATATTGATAAACTCATGCTAAATTCAACCAGCAAATCATCCATTCATATTGAACTTCATGAGTACAAAGTTGATTTGCATTAAAAATATGATTATTTTATGAATTGAAAGTGCACCATTTTCAAGGCTCTGGGAGTTTGGGGAGCCACCTGGATAGTTATCTTATTTGGCTTATAAAAAGTGGATCATTTAATATTTCATGTTCAGATGAGGAGTACTTGTGGTCTAGGAGTTTATTATCCCAGAAATGTATTGTTTTAACCCCCAGCCATTTTTCAATCCTCAGAATTATTTTTTTCAGTTTCAATGGTGAATTCTCATGAAGATTTTTTATGTTTGCAGCCCATTTTCTCTACCAAAATCATGAAAATAAACTGAAATACGATGTAATTCTAAATGCTGTAAATGTCTTTTCTGAGTTGACCCACATTCGTCCTCTTTATGAAGCTTAAATCTTGAATTAAAAAGCATCAAAATGGGTAACCCATAAATAGCCAAATTTGGCTTCTGCGCAAAGCGGTTATTATGTACCTCATTTTTTGTAGGCCAGTTGGTTTTTGTTTAACTTTGTTAGAGGTAAAAAGAAAAATGTTGCAAGTTGCAGTATTTTTTGAACTGTTGAAATACAAAATAAACCCAATCATATAAACTGAGAAGCTGATATAAGCTATATACAGTGCCATGAAGAAGTATTTGCCCCCTTCCTGATTTTTTTTTTTTGCATATTTCTCACACTTAAATGATTCAGGTCATCAAATAAATTTTAATATTAGACAAAGATAACCCTTGTAAATTCTAAATACAGTTTTTAAATGATTTCAGTTGTTAAGGGAAAAAAAGCTATTCAAACCTACCTGGCCCTATGTGGAAAAAGTAATTGCCCCCAAAACCTAAACCCACCCTCGGCGACAACAACTGCAATCAAGCGTTTGTTACAACTGGCATTGAGTCTTTCACATCGCTGTGGAGGAATTTTGCCCCACTCTTCTTTGCAGAATTATTTTAATTTGGCCTCATTGGAGGTTTTTCGAGCATGAACAGTCTATTAAAAGGTCATGCCACAGCATCTCAATTGGATTTAAGTCCGGACTTTGACTAGCCACTCCAAAACCTTCATTTTGTTTTTTAAAGCCATTTCAAATTATTGTCCTGCTGCATAACTCAAGTGCGCTTGAGCTTGAGGTCACGAACTGATGATTGGACATTCTCCTTCAGGATTTTCTGGTAGAGAGCAGAATTCATGGTTCCATCAATTATGGCAAGTCGTCCAGGTCCTGAAGCAGCAAAGCAGCCCCAAACCATCACACTACCACCACCATGTTTGACTGCTGGTATGATGTTCTTTTTATGAAATGCTGTGTTAGTTTTATGCCAAATGTATCGGGAGGCATAACTTCCAAAAAGTTCAACTTTTGTCTCCTCAGTCCACAATATTTTCCCAAAAGTCTTGGAGATCATCAAGATGTTTTTTGGCAAATGTGAGAGAAGCCTTTGCATTCTTTTTGGTCAGCGGTGGTTTTTGCCTTCGAACTCTGCCATGGATGCCATTTTTGCCCAGTCTCTTTCTTAATATTGACTCATGAACACTGACTTTAACAGAGGGAAGTAAGGCCTGCAGTTCTTTAGATGTTGTTCTGGGTTTTTTTGTGACTTCCTGGATGAGTCGTCGATGCGCTCTTGGCGTAATTTTGGTAGGCCGACCACTCCTGGGAAGGTTCACCACTGTTTTCTTCATTTGTGAATAATGGCTGTCACCGTGGTTCATTGGAGTCCCAAAGCCTTAGAAATGGCTTTGTAACCCTTTCCAGACTGAGAGATGTCAATGACTTTGTTTCTCATCTGTTCTTGAATTTCTTTAGATTGCGGCATTATGTGTTGCTTTTTGAGATCCTTTAGCCTACTACACTTTGTCAGACAGTTTCTATTTGGTGATTTCTTGATTCAACAGGTCTGGCAGTAATCTGGCCTGAGTGTGGCTAGTGAAATTGAACTCAAAAAATGAGGTTAATCACAGTTAATTCATGATTTAACAGGGAAAGGGGGGGGAATTACTTTTTCACATAGGGCCAGACTTCGGATAGCGTTTTTCCCTCATTAAATGAAATCATCATTTAAGAGCTGCATTTTGTATTTACTTGGGTTATCTTAGTGTAATATTAAAATTTGTTTGATGATCTGAAACATTTAAGTGTGAAAAATAAGCAAAAAAAATATGAAATCAGGAAGGGGAAATACTTTTTCACGGCACTGTATGTATATATATATATATATATATATATATATATATATATATATATATATACATACAGTTGCAATCAAAATTATTCCACCCTCATTGCAAATTGGGTTTAATATCAAAATTTACAAACTTTCAGCTGTTTGTGGTAAACAGATTAAACCAGAACATTTTAAATAGCTCAACACAACTAATATTACAAGTGGTTTCTCCAAATTTAACATGAAAATCCATTTTTAATGACTACTGCAGTCTCAAATTTATTCAACCCCCCGAACAGAATCTGTCTTAAGAGCATATTTGCAGACCAGGTGTTGTCTAAAGCAAACCTAATGCAGCTAATCAAGAGCTTAATTAGTTTTATCAGGTTTGGTTGAGACAGAACACATCAAATACTCGCACTCGCTAGGGGTTTGTTGACAGTGACATCTGATTGCATACTAGAAATATAGCTGTCAAAAGAATTGTCCAAAAAGCTAATAGAGGAGATCATTGCCTGGCACAAACAAGGAAAAGGATACAAAAAGATATCACAGGCACTGAATGTTCGTAGAGATACAGTTAGAAGCATACTTCGCAAGTTCAGTGTTAAAGGAAGAGTGGTTACTGTACCAGGATGTGGCAGAAAGAGGCTGCTATCAATGGCTGTCACCAGATTCCTGAGGAGACGGGTGGTCAAAAACCCTTGAGTGACTGCAGGAGACCCGCAGCAAGACTTGGAGGCAGGAGGCACTGAGGTTTCAGTTTGCACAGTAGGGCGCATACTAAATGTTGAAGGTCTCCAAGACATACACCACGAATGATTGAAAAGCACAAGCTCCAATATGCTCAAAACCATATAAATAAGCCACAGACGTTTGAGGATATTGTTCTGTGGAGTGATGAAACAAAATTGGAATATTTTGGGCTTATGAATCAGTGGTATGTCTGCAGGAGGAATAAAGAAGTGTATGCTGAAAAGTACACCCTGCCTCCAGTGAAGAATTTTGGGGGCTTTTTGATGCTCTGCGGCTGCCTAGCTTCCTCTGGCACTGAAAATCTGTAAAGTGTGGAGGGCGAGATGGATTCAGTATATTCAGTATATTCATATCCAAGGAGAAAATGTCATGCTGTCTGTAGGGAAACTGACGCTTGAGCATCATTGGACCTTCCAACAGGACAATGATCCTAAGCATACCTCAACATCCAACAAGGATTGGTTTCAGAAGAAGTCTGGGAAGATTCTAGAGTGCCGATCACAGTCGCCTCCCTAGAACCCCATAAAAAATCTCTGGTAGGATTTGAAGAACACAGTTGCAGCATGCAAATCCTTGAATATTAGTGAACAGGAGGCCATTGTCCATGAGGACTGGGCTAAGATTCCTTGGGAATGCTGCCAAAAGCTGACATCTGCCTATGCATCACATCTCCAGCAGGTCAAAGCAGCAAAAGGGTGCTCTACTAAGTATTAAAGATGCTTGTCATGAAGGTGTTGAATAATTTTTAGCCTGCAGCAGTCATTGAAAGTGGCATTTTGTATTGAAGTTGGAGAAGCCACTTGTAATATTTGTTGTATTGAGCCATTTAAATTGTTTTTGTTTGATTTGTTCATTGCAAACAGCTGAAAGTTTGTAAATTTTGCCAGTAAACCTAATTTGCAACGGGGGTTGAATAATTTTGATTGCATATATATATGTAAATAAAACAACCCCATCTCCAAAAAGTCGGGATGCTGTGTAAAATGTAAAAACAGAATCCAAGGATTTTCAAATCATTTGTCATTTGAACTTTCTATTTATTTGAAAATAGTATGAAGACAATGCATCAGATGTTGAAACTGAGATATTCTACAGTTTTTTGGAAAATATGTGCTCATTTTGAATTTGATGCCAGCAACATGTTTAAAAAACGTTGGCAAAGTGGCATGTTTACCACTGTGTTGCATCACGTCTTCTTCAGTCAACACTCTGTTAACATTTGGGAACTTCAAAGACCAACTGCTGTCATTCTGACAGCAAAATGTTTTCCCACTCTTGTTTTATGCAGGATTTCAGCTGCTCTATACTTTGAAGCCTCCTTTGTCATATTTTTCATTTCATAATGCACCAAATATTGTCAGTGGGTGACAGGTCTGGACTGCAGCAGACCACTTTAGCACCCAGACTTTTTTTTTTTACTACAGAGCCATGTTGTTGTAATACTTGCAGAGTATGGTGTTTGGCATGGTGCGGCTGAAATGAGCAAGGCCCTCCCTTAAAAGAGCCATCTGGATGGCAATAAATGTTGCATCAAAACCAGTATATTTTGTTCACCATTAATGGTGTCTTCACGGATGCGCAAGTTACCCTGTCTATTTTTAATGGAGTGCCGCCGGAGGACCTGAAAATCACTGCCATTCAAAATTGGATTTTGGCCTTGTCCCATGTGTACAGAGATTTTTCTGGATTCTCAGAATCTTTTAATGATATTATGTACCATAGAGGATAAAATCTCCAAATTCTTTGCGATTTTAAGTTGAAAACGTTATTCTTAAATTGTTGAATTATTTCCTCATGCAGTCTTTCATAGAGTGGTTAAGCCCTCACCATATTCACTTCTGAAAGACTTTTTATACCCAATCATGTTACTGACCTGTTGCTAAATAATCTAATAAGCTATTGGATGTTCTGCCCGTTGTCTTTGTTTTTTTAGTTTCATGCAACTTTTGCAGTCTTTTATTATCCTGTCCCAACTTTTTAAAAACATTTTGCTGTCATCAAATTCAAAATAAGCAGATATTTTTCAAAATGCAAAAAACGTATCAGTTTCAACATCTGATATAGTGTCTTTGTAATGTTTTCAAATAAATATAAAGTTCAAATTATTTGAAAAATCATTGCATTCTGTTTTTAATTTACATTTTACACAGTGTCACACAAGTTGCTTGTTTCTCTCCTGAGATCTGGCAGCACTGTTTCGCTTCTAGTCATTTTGTGACAAGGACCATACAGCCGCTGAAATGGGACACAGGCGTTGTTCAGCCGTCTGGCAATACTGATTCCAACTGATGTTTTCTACATGGTGAAAGTTGTCTCATACTTGCACGTATTTCTACAGTAAATACATTTATTTTCCGGAAGCCTTCTGAAGCGCATTAAAATGCGTAGGTCAAACAGTTACGATTACGCACTGACAGATCTTAGTTAGACTTCCTGGTATTGCAGCACCGGGAGTGGCACTGAAAAGGTTTCGCAATACTGAATGACAGAACGTCAACTCTAGCATATTGTTTCCGTTAGAAGTGGGCACAGACAAGGCATTCAACGGTTTCGGTAACGTGCATACCACTTCGAGTAAAAATAATTTTTCGTGAACTTAAACTTAGCCCACGCGTAGAAAGTTATTTTTTCAATCTATCATTAGCAAGGAAATACTTTCTATATTCCACGAGATCAATCAATTTCTAACCCAAAGGCAACAGTTCCACGGTTTTGCTGATTAGCTACCTTTGGTAGTAGCCTAATACAGAGACATGAAAATGACTATCAGCTATGATGCTATTAATGAGGATAATACATTTTCGAATGGAGATTTTGTCACCGGACGCGTAATTCTGGAAGTGTCGAAGAAAACAACCATAAATACCCTCTCGATTAAAGCAAAAGGACAAGCCGACGTTTCCTGGACTGAGACTGATGGCGAAGACTCAACCTCTTACTCTGCTCACGAAAGATACTTCAAATTAAAACAATTCTTCATACACCATGATAAAGGGCAAGGTGAGACCTTTGAGGTAAAAGCGACGGTTATGTTATAATTATCAAAGTTTGTTACAACCAACTATTGATAGGGTAAAGTCTGAAGGAGGATTGTGAATTGACGGAAATCGGTGTCGGCACCAGAAATGGAATTTGGGGGGACACGCGTCCCTTTTGAGTCCTGGGGCGCGTTTCCCAAAAGCGTAGTTGCGAACTAAGTTCGCAACTTACATAGTTCGTCCATTCACAGTCAATGGGCCCAACTATGTAAGTAATGCTGCATTCGGTAACACTCGTAAACACGAGTCGTGTGGTGAATTAAGTCGAAGGTACGAGGAAGGATCATTCGGACTGTGAGGTCAAAAGAATGGAACTCACCAGTCGTGTCTCGAAAACACGGCTCGTGGGACGCGTTACCGAATGCAGCATTAGCATCTGTGATTTCGGGAAACGCACCCCTGCCAAGTTGTCAATCATTTCCCTTTATTGACTCGTCTTCCGGTCATAGTAATAATCCATTAGCAACGGAAGACACGGCTTCTCTCCCCATGCGATCTAACAGCACCGAAATTATGGGCCAAATTCAGAAGAATTAATACTTCTAAACAGGTCGATACTCCACGAAAGACAAACTGCTCTGGAACTTATGCGCTACTTTATCGGCACATCAAGCGGTCTAACCTGCGCTTCACGATTTAATAAATTGTTGAAATGAAATTAAAGACCATTTGAAACGCCTTGGTGCAATTTTCAATAACACCGATTTAAATGCACCAAAGTGCGCGTACGATTGAATGATGGTCGCCTTACTTCTACGGGGAGAACTAGCAGCGCATGATGGTGCGGAGTGTTTTCGGAGTGGATGTATTGTTAATTTCTTCTTCTAGTTCTTTTATTCTTCTTCTCCTCCTCTAATGTTTATTTTATATTGCTATCGCGTGGTGCATTACCGCCACCAACTGTTGAGGTGTGGAGCATCAATGGAGCAAGGACATGATATTTTTGTTAAATTAAAAAATAATAATAATTATATTCTATTAAATAATCCTGTTCTTTTTAAGTATGCCATTACATGGATCCAGGCAATTGGCTTTAGAATAGAAAAAGCAAGTAAGCCCTCAAGCGTCAGACTGGTCTGTTCTAGCACACTGAGATCCTCTAGGAGCATTAATCTCTGCCGTATTGTTAATTTAGAAGATGACTGAGAACAAGTCGGGACTAATTGTTGTGTGCTTGCTTCCGCGAAGCAGCTCAATCTACTTCTTCGTCTTTCACCTACATTTGGCACACTGACTCCTACACCGTTTAAGCTATTAATTCCGTTTGAACTTAAAAAATCCAGCTTGTTCTAAATTACAGTTCATCTGAACAGATTTCTTATTTTATTTTATTTTTTTTTTAGTTTCTGAGATATTTAATTTTAAATGTCTTTTTTTTTTTTTTTTTTTAGGTCCTATTAAATCAACCCATTTTTGTGCTGATTCAGTAGATTCAGCACAGGGGGGCAGCAATACGCCTTTGCGGTGTAGAGCCTCACAAATAGAGAAGAAGAAGAAGAAAAAGAAGAAGAAGAAGAAGAGGAGAAGGGCAGTTGGTCTGACCACAGACATATATAGGTAGATTGGACGCCTTACAGTGGAATCCCAGTAGACTGACGTCCGACGGCGGTGGCCATCTTGCCGCGGTTGACCCCGCGATTCACTGTGCATTATTGTATAACCAATACAGGCTTTCAGAAATAAATATCTATTCCCCTTGAATATTTTGAAGTTGTAGTGGTATAATTGTTATCACACAAGACTTATTGTTTATAGACCTGGGTTAAATTCTCACTAGAAGCATGTTTTTTCCTCTCAGATGCCCATCAGAAAGCATCATTAGACATGGCGAATTTTAAGATGCCCGTCAGTCCATTTGTTATCAATTTTGGTTTCTCATGGCCATATATTCAAAGATTATTAAACTTATTATTATTAAAATTATTAAAAGACCAAATTAAACTAAACGTGTCTTACCTGTGAAAGGTAATTCCCTGTTGTCTGGATTGTGCAGTACGCTGGTTTTTACAGCCGTAGGCTGCACAATGTTGAGGCATTTTGCAACGAAAGTGATTTATTATTGTCACCGAGTCCCACTCTGCGTTTGGGCGGTCGACCGCTTTAAGATGGCCGCCAAGTCTGCCGTGAAAAAAGGGGGAGGGGCCAATCTAGCCTCTCTTAATGTTTATGGGTCTGACTTTTCCAGAAGGCACCTGTACGCAGGGCAGCTTGCGTAAATGCTGTCCAAAATAAGACTTTTTAGTCATCATGCACACGCTGAAACTTTTCCCGTGATTGACTCCAGTTGACCATTTTTTTACAGCTGTGTTGAAGCAGAGTAGACTCAGTCATGATGCAGCTGAAAAGTCAGATTTCCTAAAACAGTTAGTTTCAGCTTTGAAGTCTTGTGTTTACATTTCAGCAGTTTTTTGACATTTCTTCAGCAATTTCCTTTGCCTGTCAGTTCCCAAGGACCTTCATTTTATAAGCCAACCACTTCAACTTCTCATGCGGAAGCCAGCACACAAATTTTCTTCAGAAAATTTAGCCTTTTCCCTTTTCTACTTGTTTTAAAGGGATGTGTCTGTGCACCCCCCCAAATTCCAGTTCTGGTGCTGACACTGACGAGAATGCAATCATCAGTTTGCATTTGGGGGTGGTGGAACAATGACAGGAATCCTGTTATTTTTAAATGTTTACTAATGGGAATTGCAATGGTTTTAGTGGGAAGATTAATGGCAGTGGGGAATCTGTAATTGAAACCGCACCATATAATCCAAATGGACTATGTCCCGTAGTGACGGCAATTTGGGCACTTAAAGGAGCTCTGTCACGATTACTGCGCATGCTCAGAACATATATCCCAACAGTATGAATCTGCTTGACAGCAAGTCATGATCTCATTCCATCCTTGCCAATCCGTCCTCGTTTTGCATTTTATGTATATATTTTAGTCCCTCCGGCATTATGCTTTTTATATTAGGGAGCTTTCTATGGAAATTTGACTTTTCAAAGCACTATTTTAAGCTTTAGCTAAGGGATACGGAGAATATAAGCTGGTTAACATCGCCAATAATCATGGAAGAAGAAAAATACTGTCTTGATTTTGACTTGCTGTTGAGCGGATTTACTTTATTCAAAATTGTGAGCATGCGCAGTAATCGTGACTCAGCTCCTTTAAGTTTGATTTGTTTGGAACATGCTCAACATTTCCAGTATCAACATGGATTTACAATGCTATTTCAAAACTTCAGTCACATGACCAGGCAGCATTCGTCCCAGGAAGAAAGCCCTTACCCACTACGAGAAGGTTTGAATGCTTTGTTGAGCGGAAATGGTGTTACTGCGTAATAGAGACAGCTTGTGATTGGTGATTAAATTTTAGCGACATATGCTTAATTTACGTGGTTAAATAGGTATTTCGATTAAAATATGCAGGTAGATATAGCTAGGTAGATATCTACGAGTTGGCTCTGTGTATACATGCTAGCTTTATTAAATAGCCAATATCCGTTGCTGCAGTGGTTCAGGGGCTTACCTCCAATTAATATGACTTTTGAAAAATGAACATCTCCTGGAGCTGCAGTTCCAGTATTATGAAAGCAACTTCACTATGGTTCATTTCAGAGTGAACTTTCTAAACTTGAGGAATTTCCACCTCATCATCTCCTCCATCCCAGCTGAGCCTAGCCGTTTTAATCAAATGATTTATCGTCTGATTCCTCCGATGAAATAATGGGGAAATTACACTGTGGGAGTTGTTGAGTAAAGTACAGAGTTTAATTACTGACCTGATGTGCAAATAGTTTGGAACCAAGATAAGCTACATTGTGTGTCTTTGTATATGCTATAAATATTGGTCGTAAAAATCATCAGTAATGTTGATCTGTTATTGAGGCTCGTCTGCGATTGTCCCTGCTTTTTCGGTTCAAAACATTAATAAAAGCAGCATTAAAGTTTCTGCCAGCAGACTGTGCACTACTGTTAGAAACACTTTTTCGAAACGTTATGAAACAGTGCTTGTTTAAAAAGTTTTGACACTTTCTATATGCACTCTTCAAAAAAGTGGGGGATATTGGAATTTCAAGGTCAATAACAAAATAAAGATTGTGTTTTGGATACAATAACTGACTGCATTGAAGATATAATGAACTGCTCTACAACAGAGCACAAAACACAACCAATGGTGCATACGTGCAGCACGAGGGAAATCCCGAACACACGGCCGAGGTTCATATTCGAATTTCACACAATAGAGAAAGGTAATCAACTCTCTTTTGATTGAGACGTCTTTCATTCTGATAGTTTCTGACTGTAATCCTTTGTTGATTTTGTCTGTCTGAGACATCCTTTCATTGTTTTTCCCAATGCGATGTCTCAACCGTGCTGAGCATCTGAGAGCAATTGGTATGCTTGAAAATGGCAGCGGTTAGTCTGAGGTTGACAATTTCTTCAATGTTTCCCAGTCTGTGATTAGCAGATTATAGAGCAGGTATCAGCAAACCCATAATGTTGATGATTGATGCCGTTCAGGGTGTCCACGGTCATCAACAAGAGCCCAGGATAGGTTGATTCGCACCCAGGCTCTGAGAAATTGCACTCAAACAGCAATTTAACTGTGCTGAACTCAGCATGGTGCGCCTCACCCACGGTTATCCACTCCATCCATGCAGTGAAGGCTGCCACCACGCCATTCAAAACATGCATCAAATCGAAAAATCCAGCAAAGAAGACCCAGGACTGTTGAGCATCTAGAATCCTACATCTGATGAGTGGGACAACATTCCCCTCCAAAAACTTGGTCACAGCAATTGGTCTCCTGACTTTCCAGACATTTACAGACTGTTGTTAAAAGAAGAGAGGATACTAAACAATGATAATCATGGCCCTATCCCAACTTTTTTGAGATGTGTTGCTGCCATCAAATTCAAAATGAGATAATATTTTTCAAGAAATGGTAAAATGTCTCACTTTCAACATCTGATGATGTTTTTGTTCTATTGTGAATAAAATGTCAGTTTATGAGATTTGCAGATCATTGCATTCTGTTTTTATTAACATTTTACACAGCATCCAAACTTTTTTTGGAATTGGGATTGTAGATACAATATGCTCATGACTGTGAAACTGTCAATATGCACATGAATAGTGTTTAACTTTCCTCAATGTTGCCTGCACTAATAATTTCCTGATTATTTGCCAGAACTTGGCTGTCAGGTGGTGCATTTCGTGTCATCTGACAGAAAATTTCTGTCTCTTGACTGATTGATTGAACCTCAGATTGAACTTCCTTATTTTTTGTATGCCTGCCTCCATGGTTCGAGAGAGACCAGTGCTTCAAAACCAAAACATCCTGTCCGCCATGTTTTTTTTACAACCACTGGAATACCATAGCATAAAGCAATGTTCCCATAGTTATGAAAGAACAAAATTATAATAGTTTAATGTTGGACTTAGATATTTGGGGCTTCATTTGAGCCAGGGGCAACCAATGCTGCCACTGCAGTTCATGTGCAATGTGCTCCAATGGATAAGAAGTGGAGTCGATCTGCTGCAGCAAATTTCACTGAGGCAAGTTTATTATCTATGAAGTTCCTGATTCTGCAGCGAAAGGGGTACAAACATGTAACGCAGCAACAAAGCTTTGGCTCATTGACAGGGGAACACTTGAGACACTCAGGGTGTCAAGTTCCTATTTTTCCCTATTTTTGGGGGGCAGTTCCTATTTACTTTTCTTTCCTAAATTAATTCCTGTTTTTTCTTGTTTTTTACACTGATCATAAAAAATTTAATCCATTGCCTATATATGTACATCTATATGTTGTTGGGGATATTTTTACATCTTTGCCGGCCATTTTGAGTCGATATGGATTTTTTTATACGCCGTGTACAGAACGGTGGTACCATTGTGAACCATTGACTATAGATGGATGATGCGTCTCCACTTCCTAGCACTGTACAAAAATGGGGCCAAAATATCCTTTGTACGGAGGCTGTCATCTTTGCACAATTGAAGCCAGAGGAATTGGAGGCGTGCATTCACAATGGAATTTAAACTTGTAAAAGAGCAGTCTTTTAACCTAGACAAATATAAACTAATAACGGGATGTCAATGGAGCACTGCATAATGTCCTCGCAGCCCACTTAAGTAATTGTGGCTTACTGATGAGTTGATCAATGTCAGCATTGAGGCTCAGCCGGAGCAGTATTAATTCTTCCTGTTGCAGATTAACTATTTGGATTGTAGCCTTTTATGAGCCGGGCTTCCATATACATGTGCATAATCTTGTGATGCACGTCTGACTAAAGACTTAAAGGGCATCTAAACTTGATTGCCAATGTTTTTGTTTATCGGCCAGAGAGCCGCACCTGCGCAAACGAACCGACATAGAAGGATTATCCACGCGTGTACACAAAACATTGGTAGATGAATGAAATTGGTCATGTTACAATGCAAGATGTCAAAAAACCCAAGTGATTTGTTTGTAAACATTGGACGTTCAACGTCCCGTCAGAGAATCGACTTTAGATGCCCTTTAAGATGCAGTATCATCATGAGGTTATTGTGTTAACTGGTTGACATGCTGTTCAGAGTCATGCTGCTGAATGGTTTACCAAACAGGGAGTTCGGTGCAACTTATGCAGTTAAAGTTGCAAAAAAAGTACAACAGGTCTTTGCACATGATTGTTGTCAGTGTCACTGTCGTAAGAATGAAAAATGAGTCGACTGTACCCAGCTTGTTGTTTTATTGCCTTATTTTATTTGGTAGGGAAACCACAATTAGAACAGCGAGGTGGGAAAGAAACTGAAATAAAAAATAGACACTAGGTAAAAAGTGGTGCTTGTTGGAGCATATACATCCCCAGGATGACTGTCCTGCTGGTATTTCAGCACAGACCAGAACCAAATAGAATAGCAGTTTGCTCTGTGATATTCCAAGGCTGTATGTGAATGCCTAAGGATAGGACCCTCAGCTTCTAGATTTGGACCCCCATGCAAAAGTGTCCAGGCATTTAGGACCCCTAAGGAAAACAATCCTAATAAAAGCCATGCTAGTTACAGGGAGGCACATGAAGAGCAGTGGTCAGAGGGATCTCACCTGAGCTTGACTTAGTGGGAGATGGCATCCCTCAGGGATAAGTGCTGGGACCCCTGCTCTTTCTCATCTCCATTAAATGACCTTGACAAGAACATTGTAGGCAAATTGATCAAATTTTGCCTGCAGCTTAGAGTCTGCTAAAGTGAATCCGTATGATTTGGAATTTGGGAAGAAATATATACTGGATGTCACGTCGGGGTTCGACGATGACTACTGGTGGGTGGCACAAATATGGGCGGCGAGGCCAGCAGCCAATGCACACGGTCTTCAGCAGGTGGTGCATCTGTAGGGGGCATCAACAGATTCTGGTGCTTTCCTCCTTAGGCGGGCCTGACGTATCTGGTAGGATCTATTTTCCTCAAAGGTGGAAATTTCCTTCTGAACAGTGGCTCTCCATAGTGGACGGTTTTCAGCTATCAGCTCGAGATCACAAGCAGCAATGCCACACTTTTTGAGAGAATCTTTCACAGAGTCTTTATAGCGCTTCCTGGGCCTTCCAACTCCGCGTTCACCGCTGGTGAGTTCGCCATAGAATAGCTGCTTGGGAATTCTATGGTCGTTCATGCGGACAAGGTGTCCTGCCCACTGGAGTTGTCACTTCACAATGACACTTTCAGCAGATGAACAATTTGATCTACATAACACCTCAAGATTGGGTACTTTCTCCTCTCAAGGTATCTTCAAGATCTTTCTAAGGCAGCGTTGCTGAAAGGCCTCAAGCTGCTTGATGTGATGGCGGTATGTTGTCCAGCACTCTGCTCCGTAGAGAAGGGTACTTAAGACGACGGCTCGATACACAGCGACCTTTGTAGATGTAGTTATGGTATGGTTATTCCACACCCTCTTTTGTAAGCGTCCGAAGGATGCGCTAGCCTTTGCGATGCGGCTGGAGATCTCTCTATCCAGTTGGGCATCACTCGACAGAATACTCCCCAAGTACACGAAGGCGTCTGTGTTCTTCAGGTGCTTGTCATCGATACAGATTGCCGGGTCGGCGTACTGTGTCTTATGCCGGGGCTGATAGAGAACTTCCATTTTCTTGGTGCTCACACATAGGCCGAACCGCTTCGAGGCAGCAGAGAAGTTGCTCACCAGCGACTGCAAACCGTCTTTGGTATGGGAGAATAAAGCACAGTCATCAGCAAAGAGTAGGTCCTGGACCAGCTGGTGGTTCACCTTGGTTTTGGCGCGCAGTCTTGAGATATTAAATATGTTGCCGTCAGTTCTAAACCTAATGTAAATGCCCTCATCTCTGCAATTAGCCAGTGCCTGGTCAAGCATGGCGCCGAAGAAGATGATGAACAAAATCGGGGCAATTATGCAGCCTTGTTTAACCTCAGTTGTTATTGGGAAAGGGTCGGAGAGCTGACCATCAGCGCACACACACGCGTGCATGCTGTCATGCAGCCTCACAAGTATTCTGATTAATTTATCCGGGACACCATTCTTCCCCTAGATCTTCCAGAGGCCGGCACGTGGGACGGAGTCGAACGCCTTGGTTAGATCGATAAAGGCCGTGAAAAGGCCAATGTTTTGCTCCACACACTTTTCTTGTAGCTGTCTGGCGGTGAAGATCATATCAATTGTTCCCCGCTCGCTTCTGAAGCCACATTGCGACTTGGAGATGACATCATCAAGGATGGAGTGGGCAAGTCGGTATTGCATGATCTTAGTGAGGATTTTGGACGCGATGGCTAGAAGTGATATGCCGCGATGGTTATGACAATCACGGGAGTCTCCTTTGCGTTTAAAGATAGTAACGATAACAGCATCCTTGAACTGGTCAGGGATGTCCTCGTTCCGCCATATGCACAATAGTAGGTCATGGAGCTTGTCCGTCAGGGCTTGACCGCCGTGCTTAAAGACTTCAGCTGGTAGACCATCTTCACCAGCAGCCTTGCCAGTCTGCAAAGTGCGGATGGCATTGCAGACTTCCTCTTTTCGAGGAGGGTCAGTGAGATCTTCTACGATTTCTCTCTGCTTCATGGCATCAATGCTATCTTGCTGGACATTGGATGGCTTATTCAAGAGGATACTGAAGTGTCCTACCCAGCATTCCAGAATGTCAGACTTCTCTGTTAGGAGCTCCCCTTCTGATGAATAAATGGGACTTGGACCCCGCACGATGGGGCTGTAGAGCCAATCGTTTTTCAGCTGTCGGGTCCTCTGCTGCAGGGAGTTTCTAGCCACTGCGAATTCCTTTTTCGTCGCTCTGGTGTTCCGATTGACATATCTTAGGTGAGCAGCATTTTTCTTCTCAATTAGGAGATGCATTTCCTCGAAGTTATCAACGAACCAGTCTGGTTGCTTCCTTTTGGCTATCCCAAGCACATCTACAGCTGTTGGTAAACCGAGGACCGTAGATGGTCCCACTTGGCTGTTGAGGAGTTGGATTCCACTGTGTCCACTATGTTCAACGTCTCTTCAAGGCTTTGTTGGAAATGAGCCCTGGTTTCTGGATCTTTAAGTCGGGTGACGTTGAATTTCTTCACCGGCTGCTTGTTGCATTTCATCATTGGTGATTTAATGATAAGCTTGAGTGAGGATCTCCACCATTCTGTGATCTGTATTGCATTCAGCACCTCTCATTACGCTTGTGATGGATACATCTTGAACGTCCCGGGTTCTTACGATGATGTAGTCAATAAGGTGCCAGTGCTTGGATCTCAAGTGCCTCCAAGTATTTTTGTAGATCAATGGTAGCTGGAAAAGAGTATTAGTGATTGTGAGCTGGTGCTCATGACAAAGGGACAGGAGAAGGAGACCATTGGAATTGCACTTCCCAATACCATGGGTGCGATGGTTTTTGGCCATGCTAAATTGTCCCTGCCAACACGAGCGTTGAAATCTCCTAGGATTATCAACTTATCCTCAATGGGTGTCTTGTTGATTAAGCTATTAAGAACAGTGTAGAATTGTTCTTTAGCTGGCTGATCGTTTGTCATTGTTGGGGCATGAGCACCTATGATAGTAGCATGGCGGTTTCTCCCAAGAGGTAGCCTGACAGTGATGAGGCGTTCGTTTATAGCTTGAGGGAGCGATGGGAGAGTCTTTGCAATAGATGCTTTTATCACGATAGCAACACCATGAAGACGTCTGTTGGAAGTTGGTAGACAGCTCCAGAAGAAGGTGTAGCCCGATGTATCTTCGTGAAGTTGCCCACAATCCGCAAGGCGAGTTTCATTTAGTATTGCTATATCAATCGAGTCCCTTTCCAGCTCGAGCCCAATTTGCGTTGTTTAACGTTCACTGTTGAGTGTACGTATGTTCCAGGTAGCGACCTTGAGAGGTTTTATATGTTTCTTGCTAACTCGACCGAATTGAAGGGATAACCTGTCAGCCGCGGTAAGCTGACCGGGTGAGGAGGAGCAACCAATGTTTGGGGTACCTTTTCTAACCCCTTCCCCATGTGGGGAGAGCAGTGGCCTCTCTAAATAGAGCTGCTCTGACATCTGGAATGCTGCCAAACCGTTATATTGCTCCAGTTGGTGTAACAGAGCGACCATCAGTTCCAGACCGCCAACGTGCAGGTTCTTGCCTATGACTGCCAGTACTATCCTGTACCTGTCGCTTCGCCAGTCCCCCATCGCCGTTGGACTTTCCATCCACCAGTTCCTGTGCATGGGTTTGATTTAGGTGATGTAGCTGTTGCGCCACAACTACCACACCCTCTCCTCTTCATCATTAGTGTCCAGTGGATAGCGTTGCAAGACGACCGGAGGTGACTCAGACGCAGTGGAATTTGGTAGTGAGGTAGAAGGCAACCACACTTCCCAACGTTCCACAGTGATGCTAGGAAGGCCAAAAGGTTTTTGCCAGAGCTCCATTTGTTCACCCGGCCATAAGGCCAGGCTATCCAGGGTGCACCTGCCAGCCAAGCTGACGGAGGAGGAGTTGGCTCTGGAATGTGGCAATACGGTATTCGCTACGCCAGGTGGTAAAGCGCGGTGATAAAGCACGAGTCGCATACCACACCCCAATTTACACCCCGGGGTAGAAATATATTAAATGAAATTCAACATGGCAAACTGCTAACAGTGGTTAGCAGTGGCACTGCTGCCTCAAAGCAAGAAGGTCGTGGGTTTGAATCTGGCTTGGGGCCTGTCTGTGGGAAGTTTGCATGTTCTCCCCGTGTTCACGTGGGTTTTCTCCGGGTACTCTGGTTTCCTCCCACAGTCCAAAGACCATGCATATCAGGCTAATTGGAGATGCTAAATTACCTGTAGGTATGAGGGTGAGTGCGAATGGTGTGTGCGTCCTGCGATGGATTGGCGAGCTGTCCAGGCTGGGTCCGTGCCTTTCGCCCAGAGTCAGCTGGGATAGGCTCCAGCTCCCCCGCGACCCTAGTCAGGAAGATGCAATATAAAGAATGGATGGATGGGTTAAACAGATATTAGTTTTTTTTTAATATGGGCCTTTTTTTAAGTAGCTAAATTGCGTTTTTTTTTGTGTCCATAGAATAGCATTGCCTAGCTTCCATGCTGGTATTCCTGCGTGCTTTTCCAAACTGGGGGTACGCCGACACACCATCTACTGCAGGCAATACTCTGACTATGGATAAGGACCTCATACAACCACACTTCAAAAAGCCTGAACTATTCCTTAAATGTAGTCCAGGCTTTCCAAGCCCATCTGCAGCAGTATTTGATTTAGGCCTGATTGATCTGGTTTCTGGGGTTAAATTTGATGAATTTGCCCTTTTTTCGGTTTTCACAAATTGACAAAAAGCTTCAGAAAGCTAAAAGTTTTTTTTTAAACTACACACAGGCTTCCGGTGTCAATTATATTACAATTCCAACTACAGTAGTTTTTGAGCAAATCTGTTTTCATCAGTCTGCTAATATTAGTTAAGGAAGTCCAAACAGCGCTACTCCAGCTAAAAACATTTTTTCACAAATTTTTACCAAGCAAATATACAGAAATTATGTTATTGTTTCACAATACATGCTGTATTGATTTAGGAAGGTTTGACTTGGCGGGTAGATGTTTTGCATATCTTTTGAGCAGGCTATTCCCTGAAAGTGTGTTGACTATGGAATGCCAGGCCAATTTTCCATTAGTTGTTGACATTTATATAAAATGATCAGGGACAGCCCACCGGGTTGTTGCTTGCATTCATAAACCTGCAAAAGCTGTGGACTTGGTTGTCAGCAGTATGGGAGATTAAAGATGCTTGGAAACAGCAGTTTCACAGCAATGTATTTGAGAGTCATGAGGAAATAATAATTATAATTGTATTATCATTTATGATAGAATTTGGTTATTTGTAGAAATCTCATACTTGTTGCAACATTTGAATTGTAAACAAGCTCAAAATTAAAAGTGCAGTTTGTTTAAGCAAGTTATCTTTTGAGTAAATCTGTAATTTCCCTGTATCATGTTTGTGACATTTCAGTCATTGTATAACAGAAGCAGATTGAGTAATTATTCCACATACAGGGGATTTTTTTTTTTTTGCTCATTTACTACAATGTTTTGTTTAAATTAATGTTTTCCAGGTCAGGACAATGAATTGCTGTTGACGACCCAAAGAGGAGAGATATGTAAGTGTTTTTTCTTCTGCAACAGAATTGTCAGTGTTATAAGCCAGCATCAGTGAGCATAGCAGCAAAGTAACTCTCATAAAACTGGCATTGAATGCTTCTCTCCAGCTAGATGGTTGTGCTGTGCATAGAACAATTGTAGGCTAATTACACATTATCAACCACTTTAAATATCATTGATAATCAACAATGTCTAATTTCACTTTAGTGGGGCGGCATAGCAAAAATATCTATAACAATTGTGCATTAGGTGATAAAAGCACCCATTTTAGTACTCAGTAGACTAAATATATTATAAAAAGATCTGGATAGTCGGCCATCGCCAATTCTCTCCTTTCGGAGGTGGTAGCCATTTTACAAAATGGCCACCAGCTATTACTGTTTCTTTGCCACTGCTTACAGCCCGACTGAAGTCAGTAAGACTTGGGGGTGACAAAGCCATCTGGTTGACCCTCTGAGGTGTAAGTAATTTGAAGACAGTCTACTAATGTGATTTAGACAGGGTAATCGGATTTAATTCAGCAATTATAGGGTACTTGCTATTATGACAACACTGTGGGGTTGTGAATGACGGTGTAACGGTGTGGACCTGACTTTAAAATGTATAGTTTTTTTTTCTTTGTTGAGCGCCAGGCAGCTGCAAACAGCTACCAGTCAGAGTCACAAAACGATGAAACCTTTAAAACGGTTACCATATCCTCTTTGTTCAAAATTTAATGCCAACAACAATTACAACAAAAAGTCCGAGTTAGAATGAGTTTGAATGTATTTTGAATTTGTAGTCAGTTCATGGCAGAGTTCAAAACAGAAAGTATTCATAAGAGCACCGCACACATTCAAAGTTCGAACAGTCCCCAGCAATTGTAAATAAATCAAATCAAAAATCAAAAACCCAAAAGATCAGCCAGCTCAATAAGTTTAAACAGTCAACCCAAAATCAAAAGAGTCAAACAAAAAAAGGCCTTTGTTAGGTGGGGCAAACAACTTGTGCGTGCATGAGTGTGGGTGCGAGAGAGAGAGGGCTGCGGGGAGATGGCCATGTAGATGGGCAAGTGAGAGAGAGAGTGTTGGCCGCGTATGACTCGGGAGAAGGGCTAATTGGGAGAGCAACTGGAGGCAGGAGAGTGGAGCTGTTTGGAAGGTTAACCAGGAAAGCCAGGCCAGTCAGATGTGCGCATTTCTAGTACCTAAATGTCCATGAAACAGTCCGATCCTCCAGCCAGTATTCCAAAGGCAAACAAAGTCGCAGGAAATATCCGTTCAGACGCCTCTGTATACTCAACCTTATCGCAACTCACAATAACGCCGGTTCCTCAGTCATACAAGCTTCAGCTGTGCACAACTTGCCCCAGAACTCACGTCAACTTCCGTGTTTTGTTAAAAGTCCAACCTCCCGGTCATGAACGCTTTAGTTGCTGATTGGTCAGACGCTTAAGTAACGTGATGGGTACATTTTTTATTTTAATTTTCAGAGTGAAAATTTAAAAAAAAAAGTGAAAGCTAACAGAATGTTCTGTTACACTCTCCTCCCCTTGGGAAAAACACCCTTTGGTTGTTTCACGAGTTATTCAAATCCAAGGAAGTCTTCATTATCAGACTCTTCTTCAAAGAACCTTCTTCTTCTTTTTGACGCTCACGAGTTTCCAGTTCCTCCTCTGTGGGGTAACATGATTTCAGATTGACTACGTTGATGTTGCAAAGGTCTTCTCCATTATCCTCACAGACTACAAGGTAATTCACTGGTTCAAGCTGCTGGAGGACACGATACGGACTATTCCACTTAGGGGCAAGTTTGGCCACAAAGTGTTTCGAAGCACTTGACTGAGGGTGATTACGAACCCAGACACGGTCCCTACACTTAAATGCAACATCACTGCAACGTTTGTTGTAATTCCATAGTTGACGTTTTCTAGCAAGTTTGCTATTCTCACAGGCCTTTGCTTTCAAGCTTTCAATCATTTGGACCATGTCATATGGAGCAGAGTCAGGGGTGAGATCATTCCATCGAAGAATTTTATCTAAGGGGCTTTTTAACTTTCGACCCATCTGCAGCTCTGCTGGGGAAAGACCAGTTGTCTCATGGACTGCTGAGTTCAAAGCAAAACAAAACTCCGGGAGATAGTTGTCCCATTGACGGTGATTCTCATCAACGTATGAGGAGATCATGTTTTTAAGATTTCTGTTGACCCTTTCTGTCATGTTTGTTTGAGGGTGATGGGGGTGGTGGTTCGTGGTTGCACAGTCCACTTCTCACAGAGTTCCTGGAAGATAGAGCAGACGTACTGGGAACCTCGGTCTGAAAAGACATACACTACCGCTCAAAAGTTTGGGATCACTTGCAAATTTCTTTGTTTTCCAAAGAAAAATACATTTTCATGCATTTCACAAACATTTTTTTCCATTTCACAAGCATTTTTATCCATTTCACAAACGATTAAAATTAATCAGATGATTTTCAAAGAATGATCTACATTTTTGCATAGAGGCCTATTATCAGCAACTGTCAGTCCTCTGCATCAATCTCCTGGTATGGCTGCTAATCCAAGTTAAGCATTTTATAAGGCTAATTGATTATTAGAAAACCCTTCTGCAAATGTGTTGCACAGCTGAAAACTGTTGAACTAATAAGGGAGCGCAAAAGGGAGCATGGCATTCTTGAGGTTGGTTTAGTACCTGAAGCATCAGCAGTTGTTTGTTTGTTTACAGGCTCAAAATGGCCGAAAGAAAGAACTTCCTTTAGAGACCCGTCAGTCTATTGTTCTGCTTAGAAAAGAAGGCTATTCAATGCGAGAAATTGAAAACTTAAAATCTCTCACCATGCTGTCAACTACTCCCTTCAGAGAGCAGCACAAACTGGCACTAACAAGGACAGAAAAAAGGAGTGGGAGGCCCCGATGCACAACTGTGCAAGAAGACAAATATCTGAGAGTGTGTAGTTTAAGACAAAAACGCCTTACAAGTTGTCAACTAGCAGCTGCGCTAAATAGTTCCCGTCAAACACCAGTTTCAGTATCAACAGTGAAGGTGGTTTTTTTTGATGAGTTTGAAGTTTGAAGTACATATTCATCATTTTCCATTAAAATCATTATTTCTAACTCAGACAATGTCAGCATGATCTGTTCATTTGCTATATTTCCTATTCAGACTAATTTCATGTGTGTTTCCATGGAAAATAAGAAAATTTCCAAATGATCCCTAACTTTTGAGTGGTAGTGTAGTCCAGCACACCCCACTGAGCGATTATTTCAGTGTGGAAGACTTTGGCAATCACTGTGGCAGTGGTGGAGCGGACAGGGAACATTTCCACCCAACGAGTGAAGTAGTCGACAAAGACCAACAGATGTTCATTTCGGTTTGAGCTGCATGGTAAGGGGCCCATCAGATCAACGCCAATCATCTGATTCGGACGTTTCATCTCGTTCGGTTGCATGAGACCGGCAGGTTTCCATGTGTCGCTCTTACAGGTTTGGCAGGTTGTACAATTCCTGACAAACTCTTTAACATCAGTTCACATCCTAGGCCAGAAGGCAACTTCTTGAAGACGTTTATATGTTTTGAAGACCCCCTGGTGGCCAGCCATGGGATGATTATGATAAGCGTGCAAGAGTGGATGTGTGAGCATGGATGGAATTTAGAGATGATAATGGACCTGCCCATCAGTTGGGTGAGTCTTCCGATACACTTTGTCTTCTAGGAGAGCAAAGTTTTCCTGTGTGGATGAATCTGAAGCAATCAAAGCTTTGTGTATCTTTTGAATCTCTGGGTGCTTCTTTTGTTCTTTCCAGATGGTGTCAATGGACAGCGGAAACACAGAGTCACTGACACCATAGGATAAGACACAGTCGACACCAGAGGGAATCCTGGACAGTGCATCAGGGGCAGCGTTGAGTTTACCATTGTGGTATTCCACACGAATTCAAACTTCTGTAAGCTGAGTGCCCACCTGATTAGACGTGATGTGGTTTTACTGGAGCTGATGACCCACTGTAAGGCAACATGATCAGTGACAACAGTGAACTTCTTCGGTTCAAGATAGTGTTGCCACCTCTCAAGTGCCCAGATCACTGCTAAACACGCTCGCTCAGTGGTTGAGTAATTTCTCTCAGCTTTCTTAAAAGTCCGACTGGCATAAGCGAGAACTTCCTCATTTCCTGATTGCTTTCCGTGTGCTAGCACAGCACCCAGACCGACTTCACTGGCATCTGTGTAGACAATAAATGGAAGTATTAAATCAGGGTGACTGAGAATCGGAGGGGTTGTGAGGTGCTTCTTCTGTTTGTCAAATGCAGTTTGGTATTGTTCACTGCAGACAAACTTTTGTACTTTCCGCTTCAACGAGTTGATTAGTTCTGCAAGTTGTGAGTAACCGGGAACAAAACGATAGTACCAGCCTGCAAGCCCTAAGAAACGCTGGACTTCCTTCAAGTTGGAGGGGACAGGATAGTCTTGGATTGCAGCAATTTTCTCAGGGTCAGCTGTGATTCCTTGAGCGGAGATGACATGTCCCAGATACTTGATCTGGTGAAGACAGAACTTGCATTTCTTCAGGTTCAGAGTTAGACCTGCTGCAAGGAGTCTGTCCAGGACGGCTTCGAGGTCAGAGAGATAACATAACATAACATGAGTGGTGAGAACAGGCCGTTCAGCCCAACTGGGCTCGCCAGTTTCTTTTAAATATTGTGAATATATCACTTCAGATACTCAATGTCTCAATGGTATCTAGCTTTAAGTCAAGCCTGCTCTTGAAAATTGCCAAGGTTTCTGCCTCAACAATATGGTCAGGCGAGCTGTTCCACATCGAAATTACTCTTTGGGTGAAAAAATATTTCCTAACATCAGTGCTAAATTTACCCTTGGTCAACTTCCATTTATGACCCCGAGTTCTACAAACAGAACTTGGCCGAAGGAATCCTACATAATTCGCTTTGTTAATCCCTTTAACATATTTAAAGACCTCAATCAGATCACCCCTGAGTCTCCTTTTCCTAAGACTAAAGAGATTAAGGATCTTCAGCCTGTTCTCATAGCTTTCCTCTTTTATACCCGGAATCAGCTTAGTTGCTCTTCTCTGAACTTTTTCTAGAGCGTCTATATCTTTCTTAAAGTATGGTCCCCAGAACTGTACACAATACTCCAGATGCGGTCTGACAAATGTGTTGTACAAGAGAAGTATTACCTCCTTGGATTTGTACTCAATACTTTTGGCAATGTATCCCAGCATCCGATTGGCTTTTTTAACTGCTACGGCACAATGACTAGAACCTGTGAGGGTTTGGTCAACAATCACTCCTAGATCTTTTTCATGAGGAGCACATTCCAGTTTTGAACCTCCCATGGAGTAATCCTGTCTAATGTTTTTATTACCTACATGCACAACTTTACATTTTGCTAAATTAAATTTCATTTGCCACATTTCTGCCCAACTCTGGATTCTATCCAAATCCTCCTGGATCACTTTAGTAGAGTCTAAACTATTTTCCAAACCTCCCAATTTAGTATCATCCGCAAATTTAACTAATTTGCTCTCAATATTTCTATCAAGGTCATTAATGTAGATGAGGAACAGCACTGATCCCTGAGGGATGCCACTCCCTACCATACCTAGCTGAGATGAGATTCCACTGACCACCACTGTTTGTGTTCTGTCCTGCAACCAGTTTTGAATCCACTCCAGAATACCTCCTGCAACTCCAATGGAGCTCATTTTAAAAATTAGTCTCTTATGCGGTACTTTATCAAATGCTTTCTGAAAATCCAAGTATATGATGTCATAAGCCCTACTTTGATCATAAGTCTTGGTGGCCTCTTCAAAAAATTCCAGGAGGTTTCTCAGGCATGACCTTCCCTTACGGAAACCATGTTGGCTATCCCTCAAAATATTATCATATTTAAGCAATAATTCCAGCTTGTCTTTTATGATAGATCCCAGTATTTTGCATGCAATGCAAGTTAAACTGACTGGCTTGTAATTTCCTGGCTCAGTACGGTCCCCTTTCTTATATATTGGTATTATATTGCCCTGCTTCCAATCATTTGGTATTTCTCCAGTTTCTAAAGACCGTCTGAAGATGGCAGATAGCGGCTTAAAGATGATCTCACTAACTTCCCTGAGCACTCTAGGATATAAGCCATCAGGACCCGCCGGCTTATCTGCCTTTAGTTTATGCAACTTGTCTAATACTTCATTATCCCTAACCTCAATTTCCGCAAAATTATCTTGAGCGTTGGACATGCCCTCTGGCCGAATAAAAACCCGCTCCGAGGTAAAATTCTCAACAAAAAAACTGTTTAAGGTGTCCGCAATATCCTTGTTATCATGTAGCAGCGATCCATATTTATTCTTTATGCACTTAACCTCCTCTTTGACTTTCCTTTTTCTGCTACAGTACTAAAAGAAGTGCTTAGGATTAGTTTTTGCCCCTTCTGCAATTTCCCTTTCATACAGTCTTCTAGCTTTCCTCAGCTCTTTTTTGACCACAGCTCGCATTTTACAGTATTCAGCCTTAGTATTCTCATTGTTATCCTTTATGTACGTCTTATAAAGATTCCTCTTATTCCTCAGACTCCTACGAATAGCTGTGGTCATCCATGGAGGATTTTGCTTTTTCAGCTTACTTTTGGACACCTTTGGAATGAATTTACATTGTGAATAAAGTAAAGCCCGCTTAAATCTTTCCCACATCTCATTTACAGACTCACAGTCCAGAAGTGACTCCCATTTTATTTCGCTTAGATATGAGCACATCTCGTCAAAGTTTGCTCACCTAAAATTAAAAATATTGGTTTTCGAAGACACCTTTTTAACTTCCCATGAAACGTCAAAATTAACAGTAGAGTGATCACTAGTCCCAAGTGGCTCCAGTACCTCAGCATTGCTAAGTCTATCAGAGTCATTACAAAGCACCAAATCTAAAATTGCCTTCTCTCTTGTAGGTTTATTAATATACTGCACCAAAAAATTGTCATTTATAACATCCAGAAATTCCTTCTCCCCTTTACCCTGTCCTTTCATCATTTTCCAATCGATACCAGGATAATTGAAGTGTCCCATAATAATAGTCCCTCCTCCTCTACAAGCTTGCCTAATCCTCTTAAAGAGCAGTTCATTGACAATATTGTCCAAAGCTGGCGGTCGATAGCATACTCCTATGTTTAAACCTGTCTCGTATTTACCAATGAGCCTGACCCAGATATCTTCACAGGGCAAGGAATGTTCAATTTCGGGAATTCCCTGTACATTTATGTTTTCGTTCACATAGAGTGCTACGCCCCCTCCTCGCCTATTACATCTATCCTTACTAAAGAGCTTATAACCTTCTATATTATATTCATCTCCATCCTCTTCACTAAGCTAAATCTGTGTAATCCCAACTATGTCATAGCCCTCACTAATCATAACGGCCTCAAGTTCTGGAAATTTATTTTTTATGCTTCTTGCATTTAAATAAAAACATTTCAGGTTATTACTAATGCTCTTCCCCCTTGATTTCCCATGCGGCTGCTGCTTCAAGCCCCCCACTTCGCTTTGTTGCTTTAAAAGTATATCATCAATAGTGCATGTAACGCTGTCAGCTTCCATCAGGGCAGTCTGCATTTCCCTATGTGTAACACTCACTAACCTCCCTGGCCCCCAAGTCCCTAGTTTAAATAATCCTGTGCTACCCTCAGCATACGCTGACCCAGTGCAAAGGTACCCCTCCGGTTCAGGTGTAGCCCGTCAGGCTTGAACAGGTCACCCCTGTCCCAGAAAAAGTTCCAGTGCCCCATAAACCTGTACTCCTCTTTCCTACACCAGGTTCGTAGCCACATGTTAAACCTCCAGATAAAATTCTGCTTCCCTCTGCTTGCATGTGGTACCGGTAGAATCCCGGAGAAAACTACCGTGGAGGATCTGCTCCTAAGCTTCTCAGCTAATTCCACAAATTTGCCTTGCAGAACCTCAAACCTACCCTTACCTATGTCATTTGTCCCAACATGGACCATGACAGCTGGATCCCTCCCCGCTCTGGCCAGGAGCTTGTCCGCACGCTCCAGGAGGTCTCCTACCTGGGCATCAGGCAGGCAACATACCGGACGAGACTTCTTGTCGCGCGAACGGACTAAGCTGTCTATTCCTCTAATGATTGAGTCCCCCACTATCACTAACTCTCTTTTCTGAGGGGAAGAGGCTAACTGGGTGCCCTGATGCTCATCAATCCCCCCACTCTCAGGGTCAGGGGCCAAGTCGAGTTCCTGCAAGGGCCAGAATCGGTTGGACACCTCAACCACTGGAGGAGCTGTCACTGTACGGTGTGCACGCCCTTTCCTGCGCTGTCGACCTACAGTCACCCAACTTTCTCTCCCTACCTGTTCTGTGGTCTCCGCACACCCCTGCTTTGGCGTACACACCATTTCTCTAAACGACATACTACTTAGTTCCTCTAGGAACTCTACTGATTGCGAACTACGTTGCGCCGCCAACTGGCCCTGAAGATCAAGGATCTTGCTCTCCAGATGCTCAATTAGCTGG
Source organism: Gymnothorax javanicus (assembly GCA_029692085.1). NCBI lineage: Eukaryota > Metazoa > Chordata > Actinopteri > Anguilliformes > Muraenidae > Gymnothorax > Gymnothorax javanicus. Next base: position 34,049,495 of record CM056194.1, on the reverse strand, counting down.
CACCGGTGACAGACAAACCCACCCTGAAAATCTCTTTCCAAAAGTGCGATCATCCTGCGACCATCACATAGTTTTGGCCACATTTTGAACCCCCCACCTAATGACCTTGCTCACCATAGATAACAAGGAAAATTAATTAATGCCGAGACAGAAGCTCAGGGTCCACAATTTATTAACCTGAGAAGCCCCAAGCAGCAGTCACAATAGAAACCGCAGGGAAACTATGTAAGTGGATAATAAGCCTCTTTTAGCAGGGGCTTAGTTTCAGTTAACAAAAAAAATGAAATACCAAATTGAGACTAACTCGATATGTAATAGGCACTCTGAATAAGCCGACTTGACTTTGATATAGTTCCAGTACTATTAATGTACTAATCTAAAAATATCTAGGTCTTAGCTGAGAATCCAGATAAAACAGACTGGCTACAGTACCCAGGAGAGACGGGGCAGAGCACTCCGGTAAACCTTGCCATTTAAAATTCCAACGTAACTGAATGAACGACTTAAGTAACAGCTGCCCTACTGACTAAATGCTTAATCTCAGATCCCAAGTCAAAAATGCAAACAGTAAATATCTAGCCAACTAGCCACAAATACAACCAAAGGTAACCGAAACAGAGTAAAGCTCCGGTTCCCTTTAATTCAAATGGACCGAAAAATAAAGTCGTTTACTATGTGAGCGAACTATACACGGTATCTCCCCCAGCAAGCTGTCGCGAAGCACTCAAACAAGCAACTAAACTTTAATCAGCTGATCGAGGCACCGCAACCGGAGTAAAAAACAAAAATAACGTAATTTGCAATGTGTTTAATCAGAAGAGCACTTCGGTGATAATGAGATGCGAAAAAGACAAAAACCCCGGTTTGCGTTAATATTTAATTCAAGCTTGGCAATGCGTTTATGCGGTAAAGAGAAAGACCGAAGGAGACTAAAAACCCCAGTGAACGTCAATATTTAGTGGCTAGAAGACTGTATGAAAGGCAAGCGACTAAGTATGAAACCAACCCAGGTAATAGTTCCCTAGATATCCAGGTAATTCTATAATATTCTTAGCGTTGAGAGCTTGCTGAAGTTTGTTAGCTAAATCAGCTACAGAAAAACCAAGCGACAGTAGCTCAGTCCTTGAAAACAACTCTGTTTTACTATGTATATCGTAGGCTACAATTCACTTAGTTGGCCAATTATTTAGTGTTTAAATTTATTTTACTTTACTTTGCTCCCAGAAGACTGAAACCCCCCGGAAAAAAACCCCAAAAAACCCCCGTCGCCTTTGATTGACCAGATTAGTGACTTAATTTGGCTATTTGCTAACCGAGTTGTTACAAGGGGGAAAAAGGGGAAAAAAGAGAAAGGGGGGAAGATTCTCCCTGCCCCTAATGCGACAAAGGTTATACCTCAGGAGCAAATCGTCTTACCTCTTCTAATGTTTGAACTTTTACACACAAATTAGTTTCAGAAAACTCCGTTTATAAACAAGAGTAAATTGTCTGCTACAACCAGCCCTGCACGCCTCTCTCCCCCTCAACTCAAGCAGAATGAACACCAATGAACGGCGCTACAGCACAACCAAAATGTTGTTGAACTGTATGAGAATATATGATTATGTCATCAAGATAAACCATACAGTTTCTGCCACGGAGTTTGCCAAGAACTCACTCCATCAAACGCTGAAAGGAAGCTGGGGCGTTCTTTAACCCAAAAGACATTATTGTAAACTGAAATAAACCAGCAGGTGTTATGAATGCCGTTTTGGCCTTGCTGTTCTCATCCATGGATACTTGCCAGTATCCGCTGTTCAGGTCCAAGGAGGAGAAGATAGCGGCACCAGCAAGGGATTCCAACAGCTCTGAGATGTTAGGCTGTGGATAGGCATCAGTCTCATTTATGGCATTGAGCCTTCTGTCATCAAAGCAGAAGCGGTGTCCTCCATCTTTCTTGGATGCCAGGACCACTGGCGATACCCATCCTGAGAATGATGGTTCCACAATGCCATCTGACAACATGTCCTTCAGTTGCTGCTCCACAATTGATTGCTTCAACGCAGACATCCGATAAGCTTTCTGCTTGATTGGCATCTCAGAGGTCGTATAGATGAAGTGTTGCAGGACATGGGTTTTTCCAGGTTTTCCGGTGCAGATTTCTGGATACTTCTCCATGAGCTGTGGTAACAATGGTTTGTCTTCCTCCTGCAGGTCACAGCTCTGTACCACAAGATGGATATAATCTGCAGGCAATAATTTTGGAGGAGAGGGCTTGAAAGGCGGAGGCACAGAGGTAAGAAGATCAAGACCGGATCCAGCTGATTGTTCTCCAGCAGATAAAGTACCTGATGGCAAAACACTACTCAGGAGCCCCATCTCACTTTGTTGGAACGGATATGCAATGGACTCAGACTTGAAGCTGTATTGAAAGTTTGCAGCATTCACCTGAAGGCCACTGAGAAAGAAGAAATCCAGGCCTAGCACAACAGCATAGGCTAAGGCTTTGGAAGTCAACACAGCCAATAGCAAAGAAAAGACAAGTTCATTAAGACACACTTGTAACTCTACCAAGCCTAACGATGTTTCAGACTCACCATTGGCGAGATAGAGGGGTCCATTTAGCCAGGGCTTTAACTCTTCATCGGGTTGCTTGATGTCATTCCAGATATTTCCTGAATGAGATTATATGTGGTACCAGTGTCAATGATGGCCTTTCCAAACCAAGAGTGAATGGAGAGTGGTACAATCAACTGCTTTGGGAAAACAACTGGCAGAGGGCTTGCATCTTCTCTTAGCAGGCTTGAAATTCTTTCCACGTTTCACATTTCCAGTGCAGGACAAGGCGGAGATTGTGTTTTTCCTACCTTGATTAGCAGGCTTAGCAGGGCGAGAGGTCTGCTGGGCATGTTTGGAAGAAGGCTGCTTAGCAGTTTGAGATGACCCCTCAGATAGAGTCTGTTACTGAGGGCAAGCACCAGGAGCGTGATGTCCGTTACATCTCCAACATGTGACGGTAACCGTTTCCGGTGGCCTACTGGGCACCTTTGGCATCACACTTGGTTGGCGAGATGACGAGTTTCTCCTTTTATACTCCAATTGCTACTCTAAGTCCTTCTCCAGTTGGTGGCCCAACCTCACAAGCTCATCCACTGTGGAGACACGTCCTCGAAACTGGCTGGTAAGATGAGGTTTTGCATTTTTTAGAATCAGTCTCACAATTTCACAGTCAGTCATTTCTGGTCTCCACCTTTTTCAGAGATCCCGATAGGAAAACGCAAAGTCTCGGATCGGCTCCGAGTCGCCCTGTCACCGCTGGCGCACACGGTCCGCAAGCTCTTCTTCATAATCTTCAGACAAGAAGGCAGACAGAAAGGAAGTCTGGAAGTGATCCCATGTGTTAACAGTTGCACGGGCTATCTCCCACCAGTCACGAGCAGTGCCGTGGAGGACAGACCTAAACGTAGCAAGGATGTCATCATCACTCAAAGGCTGAATGGCTAAAAAGTCATGGCATTTTGACAAGAAAAGAACAGGATCTGGATCATCACTGGGCTGGCCGAACGTTGGAAATGAGAGCTTAAGGTGATCAGTCTTTAGAGGAGGAACCATCGGCTGAGGAGGAAAGACTGAATGAGAAGGTCTTACATAAGTCGACCCAACTGTACTTTGAACGTTAACTGAATGAGTGACAACAGACTTTTTACCAAGAATGTCAGACTGTGTATGCAGTTTTTTTAATTCTTTTTCATTTTCTTGAATGTGATGAGCAATCTGAGATTGAACACTGTTCACTGTTGAGGACAGACTTTCCACAAGTGTAATGCAGTGATCCAATTTGTTAACACGGTATTCCTGAGATGCATGTTGCTGTATGACTGGCATGGATGTCCTGTTGGAGTTCAACCTGCAGTTGTTCCACAATGAAGTGAAGCTCAGTTGTCTGTTGTTTATTTCTTTCTTCCATGTGTTCAGTTCATAAATTTTTCATTGCTTTCAACATGTTTTCCAGTTGTCCGTTGATTTTTTCATTATCCTCCTCCATCTGTTTTTTGAGTTCTGACAGCTGTTGGTTATTCTCCTCAGCAAGGGAGGTCACCTTTGTTTCCAATGCAGAGCAGTTTTTGTTGATTTGAGTTAGTATTTGTTGGTGTTGTGTGTGTTGTCGTGCCACTGTCTCTGTGAAACGATCCTGAGCTTGAGCGGCAAGACGTCTAGCAGGACTTGGAAGTGCTCTGGGAAGATCCTGTTGTGAGACTGACGTTAATGACATGTCAGAGGGTGAATCGTTTTGCTCCTGAGGTGAGGAAGTCTCTGTCGGAGCCTCCTCATCCTCCTCAATGGGTACACGGTTATGTCTCCCAGCACGTGTACAAGTTTGATGCAGAGAATTGTTGAGGGAGGGGAATGAACAGGCCACGTTCCTAGGCAACCTACCAGTGAAGGAGTTTTGAGAGGGTTGGATATGCTTGGTAGGCCTCGCAAGAGCCATGACTCATTGGCAGTAGATGTAGTATTGGGGTTTTGGTCAGCCATGTTAAACAGACGGGTGTAAGGAGAGTATGGGGAGAGAAGGAAAAAAAAAAGAAATGCTAAAGAGCACATTTACAATTCCCGTACACAATTCAAAATTTTCAATTCACTTTTCAATTCAGGCGTAAACTTTTCAGTTGCAATAAAGGCTTTCCACAATAAACAAGCTTCCCAATGCGTTCACTAAAGTTTTTCGATTTTTTTTTTCAACACAATTAAACAGACTTGCACAGAGGATAATTACAAAAATTACGCAACAGCGCCCCCTAGTGCCCCACGTTGGGCGCCACTGTAACGGTGTGGACCTGACTTTAAAATGTATAGTTTTTTTTTTCTTTGTCGGGTGCCAGACAGCTGCAGGCAGCTACCAGTCAGAGTCACAAAATGATGAAACCTTTAAAACCGTTACCATATCCTCTTTGTTCAAAATTAAATGCCAACAACAATAACAACAACAAAAAGTCCGAGTCAGAATGAGTTTGAATGTATTTTGAATTTGTAGTCCGTTCATGGCAGAGTTCAAACAGAAAATATTCATAAGAGCAGTGGTTCTCAACGTCAGTCCTGGGGACCCCATGTGTGTGCTGGCTTTTGTTCCAACCACAGTTGCAATCGTAGGATTTTAACAAGCTGCTAATTTGTCTTAATTATGTGCATTTAATGTTTAGAGCAGTTATTTACCCTCTTAACCCACAACTTAACAGAAATATCTATTTGCCATCAAGAATTTCAAAAATACCATTCGCACATTGCAGTATATCGGAAATAACAGTATAAAATGAGAGAAAACAATGTGACCAATCAAATTAATGATGTAGTTGGCTCCTAATTAGTGAAAACTACTGGCTCATCATGACAAATGTAGTCCACAAACAAACCAGTTTTGTGTTATGTTGATCTGATTAAGTTCACCTGAAGCTTTTTGAAAGAACTTGAAACAGTTGTGTCCAGCAGCCTAATCTGGGGTTTATTGATTTCCTCAGTGTATAATTTGATCTGTTTGACATGTTATGTTACTTGACATTACTGGCAGTATTGCAATAAACACACTATCTTCAAGGGTGTTTTATTCTTCATTGCATGTATGGATGTTCCTATGTAACATTTGACTAAAGAGATATATTAACAACTCTGAACATGAAAAGCACCTAATTAAGACAGTCTCAGCTTGTTAAAGTTCTACAATTGCAACTGTGGTAGGAACAAAAGCCAGCACACACATGGGGTCCCCAGGACCGATGTTGAGAACCACTGCATAAGAGCACCGCACACATTCAAAGTTCGAACAGTCCCCAGCAACTGTAAATAAATCAAATCAAAAATCAAAAACCCAAAAGATCAGCCAGCTCAATAGAGTACTAATGTGATGACGTCACGCTGGTGTCGGAAGTAAAATTTCCCATTCATTTTACCCATAGATGTTTTTTTCAGTGCACTTTTGAAGCATCTTCCGTTGTTTTCCAGCCTCTATCGATTTCGAGATTTTACGTTAGCTTCTAATTTAAACTTTTCGTTGACTTTCTCCACTCTAAATTCATTAATGTATCCTCCAATGCATAGTGTAACCCTATTTGCTGACTTCTTGATGATATTTGAGCCTTCTATCGCCAAAAATCATCGATAGCATCCTGAAAAATATCTCCGACTGTGATACCAGCCATTAGCGCCTGTTCTAAAATGTTGATTGTTTGTCCGAGTCAGCGGAGGGGGCGGGGCTTAGCCATAGGTCAATTGACAAGGTGTAGGTAATTTGTAACACATTTCAAACTCGTTCTGCCCGGGAATCAGGATGATCATGGGACGTGTAGTTTTTAGACTACAAATACACTGCCCTCAATAATTATTGGCACCCCTGGTTAAGATGTGTTCTTTAGCTTCTAATAAATTCAGTTTTTTTCTAAATAATATAGGACCACAATGAAAAAAAGAGGAAAATCCAACCTTTAATTCAAGTGCATTTATTCAGTGGTAAAAAAATCCCACATTAAGAAATAATTATTTTACATCAAATCATGTGTGCCACAATTATAAGCACCCCTGATGTTAATACTTTGTACAACCCCCTTTTGCCAACAAAACAGCATCTAATCTTCTCCTATAATGTTTCACAAGATGGGAGAATACAGAAAGAGGGATCTTCGACCATTCCTCTTTGCACAATCTCTCTAAATCATCCAGCGACCTGGGTCCTCTCCTCTGCACTCTCCTCTTCAGCTCACTCCACAGGTTTTCAATGGGGTTGAGGTCTGGGGACTGAGATGGCCATCGGAGGAGCTTGATTCTGTGTCTGGTGAACCATTCCTGTGTAGATTTGGCCACATGTTTAGGGTCATTATCTTGCTGAAAGACCCAGTGATGACCCATCTTCAGCTTTCGGGCAAAGGCCACCAGATTTTGATTTAAAATGTCCTGGTATTTCAAAGCGTTCATGATGCCATGCACCCTAACAAGGTTCCCAGGGCCTCTGGAAGAGAAACAGGCCCACAGCATCACCGATCCTCCCCCATACTTCACAGTGGGCATGAGGTGCTTTTCTGCATACTCATCTTTTGTGTTCCGCCAGACCCACTTAGAGTGTTTGTTGCCAAAAAGCTCTATCTTGGTCTCATCTGACCAAAGCACACGGTCCCAGTTGAAGTCCCAGTACCGCTTAGCGAACTCCAGACGTTTGCGTTTATGATTGTGAGTGAGAAAAGGTTTTTTCCGTGCATGCCTCCCAAACAGCTCGTTGGCATGTAGATAGCGCCTGATGGTTATTTTGGAGACTCTGTGACCCCAAGATGCTACCATTTGTTGCAATTCTTTAACAGTGAGCTTTGGAGAGCTTTTTATTTCTCTTACCATCCTCCTCACTGTGCGTGGTGGCAAAATAACCTTGCGTCCTCGTCCAGGCTTGTTTACCACTGTTCCAGTTGTTTGAAACTTCTTAATAATTCCTCTGACAGTAGATATGGGCAGGTGCAGGCGAGTGGCTATTTTCTTGGAGCCATTGCCTGACTTGTGAAGGTCGACACACATCTGCCTTACTTGAATGGTGTGTTCCTTTGTCTTTCCCATGTTGAAGAGTGGATAAGAGAAATGGCCTCTGCGTCACGTCATATTTATACCCCAGGGAAACGCAGCAGGGTGAAGTTGCCTTCAGACGTTGACTTCTAGGCTGCTCAGCCTGTCAGGCTGCATAAACACCGCCCCCAAGCACAACCAATCAGATCGCGAGCTAGAGTACAACCAATCCGCTCACGAGGCAGCCAATTCAATTCGGAAGCCTTTACTCGGTAAGTGGGCTTAAGAACATTAATATTGTTAAAAACGAATGCATTTAATCGTGAGTTTTCTCATTAAAGAAACTGATTCGGGAGGTAACGTTAGATATTTCAGCTATTTTGATTATATTAACCAATGCAAACAAGTGCTATTTTTTTTGTCTGACAGTGAACTTATAGACCTCACTAAACAGGTCATACTTGTAAACTTAAACACTTCTACAATATAACTTTAAGTATAACTCTGTTTGAAACATAAAATTGGCCTACTTGTGAGATATTGTTCAATAAGCTGTCTAGTTGAGCTTCTTAAAAACTTCAACTGCAAGTTGCTGTAACGTTAACTGCCTTCAAGGCTGATTGTAGAGACTAGTGCCTTGCAGGCTGGTTAGAAGGCTAATGTTGATTTGATATTGTATAATCTTCAATAGTATTGCCTCAGATGCCTTCAAGGCTGATTGTAGAGCACTAGTGCCTTCAAGGCTGATTGTGGAGACTGGTGCCTTGCAGGCTGGTTAGAAGGCTAATGTTGATTTGATATTGTATAATCTTCAATAGTATTGCCTCAGATGCCTTCAAGGCTGATTGCAGAGCACTAGTGCCTTCAAGGCTGATTGTAGAGACTAGTGCCTTGCAGGCTGGTTAGAAGGCTAATGTTGATTTTATATTGTATAATCTTTGATAATATTCAGTCAGATGCCTTCAAGGCTGATTGTAGAGACTAGTGCCTTCCAGCCTGACAGTAGAGACTAGTGCCTTGCAGGCTGGTTGGTAGGCTGATGATTTCATATGTGTGTCTGTGTGTGTGTGTGTGTGTGTTTACAATTCTGATGCCTTCAAGGCTGACAGTAGAGACTCCCTCAGCATTACTGAGGGGGTCTCTACTGGGAGTCTCTACTGAGTTGGAACGTTCCAAGGCTAATTTAAAATCTTCTATTTTTCAGCCCATAGATTTAGTACAGTTCGAAACCAACCATGTTACCTCAGAAAACTGGCCGAGGTGTTGTTGCACATTGATGTTGTCTTTACTTTTTACACTCTTTTTAGGAGTTAAAACGATGTCTTGGCGCCATCGTGGAGCCCTATCTACCTGCCCCGCAAAAAAGTAAAAAAAAAAAAAACAGCCCCAGCACCCACCCCGGGCCCTGATGCTCCTGCAGCAGGTCCCGCCCCAGCACCCACCCCGGGCCCTGATGCCTTGAAGGCATCTGACTGAATACTATGAAAGATCATACAATATGAAATCAACATTAGCCTTCTAACCAGCCTGCAAGGCACTAGTCTCTATGGTCAGCCTGGAAGGCACTAGTCCCTACAATCAGCCTTGAAGGCATTTGACTGAATACTATTAAAGATTATACAATATGAAATCAACATTAGCCTTCTAACCAGCCTGCAAGGCACTAGTCTCTACAGTCAGCCTGGAAGGCACTAGTCTGTACAATCAGCCTTGAAGGCACTAATCTCTACAATCAGCCTTGAAGGCATCTGACTGAATACTATTAAAGATTATACAAGATGAAATCAACATTAGCCTTCTAACCAGCCTGCAAGGCACTAGTCTCTACAATCAGCCTTGAAGGCAGCTAACGTTACAGCAACTTGCAGTTGAAGTTTTTAAGAAGCTCAACTAAACTGCTTATTGAACAAAATATCACACAAGTAGGCCAATTTTATGTTTCAAACAGAGTTATACTTGAAGTTATATTGTAGAAGTGTTTAGGTTAACAAGTATGACCTGTTTAGCTAAGGTTAGGTCTATAAGTTAACTGTAAGACAAAAAAAGCACTTGTTTGCATAATCAAAATAGCTGAAATATCTAACATTACCTCCCGAATCAGTTTCTTTAATGAGAAAAGATGATTAAATGCATTCGTTTTTAACAATATTGATGTTCTTAAACCCGTTCCGCTCTGAGGAGAGGAATTTGAATTGAATTGGCTGCCTCGTGAGCGGATTGGTTGTACTCTAGCTTGCGATCTGATTGGCTGTACTTGGGGGCGGCGTTTATGCAGCCTGACAGACTGAGCAGCCTGGAAGTCGACGGCTGAAGGCAACTTCACCCTGCAGCCAGGGAAACAGGAAGTGATGAATTACTAATTAAATGTTCCTAGATACTCTGATCAACTTTGTAAACTACTGTAGAAATGACAGAAATACTTCAATTACATTTATTTCCTAGGAATTGTTAGGGGTGCCAATAATTGTGGAACAGGTGATTTTATGAAAAATAATTATTTCTTAGTCAGGGATTTTTTTTCCCTTAAAATTAACTTGAGTTGAAGGATACATTTTTCTACAATTTTCAGTGTGAGAGTATGCTTCTGCAATAAAAATTGAATTTATTTTAACCCTTTCGCAGGCACAGTGACATTTTTGTCGTTTTAACCAACGTGTTTTATAAAGTCTTCTTTAAATTCCCCCGATTGGGAATTCCTTGTTAGTTACACTCATTACCATTGGCTGTCTCTCAGGTCACCCAGCACTGTATTTTTTAGCCGTGAACGAGGCATGGGATTTCCTAAAACGCTAAATGAGACTACTTCCCGTCAAATTGTGGGACATGTGAACATGGCATCGACGAGTACAAATAGCCGGCATTCTAGCCGTGTTTCTAAACGTAAATACAACGTGGATGAAGTTTTTGCTTTATTGAATGACTCTGACGATGAGTTTGAATATCCAGAGAGCGGGAGTGACTTGGATCCAAACGATTTTAGCGATTCTGGAGAGGATTAAAACATAAAAACATCAGTTATGGGAAACTTATTATGAGATTTGGTGTTATTTTATTGTTATTTTGAATAACAATCATATTTTGGTAAAAACCCAAAATTAATCCGTCCGTGGGGGTATGCATCTGGGCCAAAATTTGCCTGCGAAAGGGTTAAGGCTTTTAACACATCTTAACCAGGGGTGCCAATAATTATGGAGGGCGCTGTAGATTGATGTGCTCTGTTTTAATTCAATAAATAAATAAATAAATAAATGATGTTGTATAAAACTTTATAAATAAAAAGTTGTCATATCTAGCTCTTCTGAATTTAACAGCTTCACAAGGAAATACAAACCGCTGGTGGCTATTTTGTAAGAGCGCTGTCATGGCCATTCATGGCAGAATCTGCAATGGCCTAATACTCAGATCTGTCCATATTGTACGAGTCTACCTGGGTGCCAAATTTGATGCTTTTATCCCAAAATGCAAAATAGGTTTGCTATGCTGCCCCACTACTTGGCTTTTTCAAGGAATTGTGCAGAGTTCAGATTTGCTCAATTTTTGACTTTCAGAGAACTGGAGAGTTATGGAATGTCTCTGCAATGAGAGAAATGTATGCATATTTTTTATTTCAGATCCAAATGTTGTTCCTCCTGGAGTCCATGTCTACCCATTCACTTTTCAGCTTCCTCAAGGGTAAGAGCGGTGAGAGCTGTGTGCTTTAATATACTGGGCAGGTTACTGACTTTTGGCACATGGGAATGAACGAGACCTTATCATAAGCAAATAAAAAGCCACAGAATAGATATCTGTTGTACAGCTGTATTTATGTTGATATGTAAATCGATTTCTTAGTAGGCATCACTACAGAAACCTCATATTGAGATAAGTTTCCATCATGAGTTGAAGCATGCCTATAAGTCCTGTTTTGCCCACGTTAGTGAGAGGGGGGATAAATCCTAATGCATCCAAGTTTTATTGGTAAATATCTATTTATAACACACACCTAGAGGCATGGCAGCTGCGCCCTGGAAATAGTGGCTGGTACTGGAAATTGGGACAATGCCTTATGCCTTTACTGGGTGCCATTCGGTAATGGGAGCACTTTAAAAAAAAAAAATGAGTAGGCAAGATGGTGGAAAGGATATGAAACAGCAGAGCAAAGGAGAGAGTGAGTGGTGGAATGCTCTGAATTGTATGTGCCTGTCTAGAAAGCCAACAACCCCTTATTTCTATGTTCAGGGTGTTTTTATTTGTTTGTCTACCTTTCTGTGTTTTACCAATTTGCTTGAAGAAAAACTATGTAATATGAACTAAAATAAAATAAGCTGAGCTCTTTGTTGACCAAGCAGTTGCTTGGGCTAGCACAGAGAACAGGAGAAGCGACCTGGTATGACTAAGTCCCAGTGTTTCCCTTCAGTTTCCCCATTCCAGCCAGCCGCCTTCTTTTGTGTGAGAACTTCTACTCCGCGGCAAACATAACCCCGTAGTGCTCCTATATTATGCTTGCTTTTCTTGGATGTCCAATAGGGAGGTTTATAGAATGTTTTTTGCAGAAAATTCAGTAAAAATCCATAATTGTATTTTGTATAAGTATTGCCCTATAAGACTGTCGCTGTTGTGTTCATCCCTCTTGCACATACGCATTCCTGAGGATTTTCTTTCCAGTCTTTTTGCTGCATGATGGTTCCACTCAGGTTTGCATCTCCTGTATATAACGCTTGCGTAACTTGTGCTCTGCTGCCACTTTATATTCAGAGCTGGAAGCATCCAGTGTGGTGTGCCTTGGTGCCGTCCACTCTGGCATGGCTTTAACACCACAGGCCGATGACTGGTGTTCTCAGTTCCCACAATGAATAATGAGAAGGCCGATAAAAGGATAGGGGATGTTTTACAGAGGTAAACACACCCCTGTCCCAAAATTTTCATTGTATTCATAGCCCTATGAATTAAAGGCCTTTTATATTTTTTCAAACCATCCTGAGTGCCTGGACTTGGATTATTTATACCCCTGGTCCTCAAGTCACACCCTACCAGGTCCAAGAACTGCTGGTTTTCCATCCTCCCTTTACCTGGGAGTCAGGTGCTAATACAGTCTGGCCAATCAGAGACACTAACTTTTCATTTACTTGCCTAGGATAACAGAAAACCTGGGCTGGATTTGGATTGGAGGTCCAGATTTTAGCATCCCTGATTTACACTATCGTTTATTGGTCTTAAGTTTTCCTCCCCTTTTTTTAAGTATTCCTTTCCATGAGCACCAGTGGTTTGAGGGATGCCAGAGGCACTCCTGCTGTCTCTTTTTCTTGCTTGTTAAAAATGCTGAAGTGGAGAGGGGAGGTCTTACAGCTGAACTGGGCAGTCTTCAAAGTCAACCTTATCTGTGGTGTTATAAACCGTGGAGATCACGTGGACTCAATTGGGAGAAAGTATTTTCAGTAATACAGGTCCTTTAACACGTTGACTGCCAACTACGAGATAACTCGTAATGGCGGGTCAGGGCCAGCGCCAGAAAAATTCGGGGGAAATTATCCATCCCTTTATTGACAACAATTGGTCCTGGCTAATTCTAGATGGTTTTCCTTTATAAGCACGTTTTCTAATTCAAGAATAATCAAGTGGCAATTGAAGACACGGCTTCTCTCCCCCATGCGATCTAACAGCAAATAATGGGCTACATTCAGTGCAGAAAAATAATTTAATTATAATTAGGTCAATGCACTGGCACTCAGCAATGGTAATTTTTTTTTCCAGCGAGAGCGAATTTCAGAACTCTTCGCGAATGAAGGTAATTCTGGTGACAAGTATACGTGGTTTCCTCCGTTTTCATTTTCCAGTCTAACAGCTGGCTATTTTTTGCAGCAAGTTGCGGACCGCGTTGCAAAAACAGGTGTAGGTACTTGCAGAATTACCTTCATTCGCAAATGAGTTCTGAAATGCCGCCTTGCTGGAAAAAAAATTAACGCTGCTGAGTGCCTGTGCATAGACCTAATTATAATTAAATTATTTTTCTGCACTGAATGTAGCCCATTATTTGCTGTTAGATCGCATGGGGAGAGAAGCCGTGTCTTCAATTGCCACTTGATTATTCTTGAATTAGAAAAACGTGCTTATAAAGGAAAACCATCTAGAATTAGCCAGGACCAATTGTTGTCAATAAAGGAATGGATAATTTCCCCCGAATTTTCAAGTCTGGCGCTGGCCCTGACCCGCCATTAGCTGGCAGTCAACGTGTAAACCCCTCTGCGCAGATGTAGACTAGCCTGGTAAAACCAGACTCTCGCTTTGCTTCGTACACAGAGTCTGGGTAGTTGTCATTGACAAGTGTTGACTTCCTGGTGGGTGGGCGCTTGTCAGAAGTTTAAAAGCATTGGTGTACCTGTAAACTAATCACTAACGTTTGGCGATGACGTATGTTATGCGCCGGCTCAGCCGCCTAGTTCTTCCGCTGGAAACTACAGTCCTTCATACCAGGAATGCAGCGAAAACAAACTGATCAGTACATTAAAGTTAATACTGTACCCATACATATGCCCATCAACCAAATTTTAGCCTTCACTCATTCACTTAAAAGAACCAAAGGTGCTCTTTCTGTTCTCCTTACAAGAAACAAAGTGTTGAGCTATCATTTTTCCTGCAGATACTGCTGCTGTTAAAAAAAAAAAACGTAAGAGACCCGAAACCAACGGTAGAATCGGCGAGAATAACGCATTATTTACATCAGGACGAAATATGCGTTGACATGAAAACTGAACCGTTAACCATACTTGCGCTAACATCATACCGAGCTCGCTATCTAACTTTATAGCAATACAGTTTGGCTATAAGCATTTGGCTGGCTCAGACAGCCATTTCATTCATGGATAATGACAACATAACACTGAGACAGCGAATAGGTCTTGTGACATGAACAAAAACACGGCTTTTAAAAAGTTCGCTGCTAACTTAAATAGTGTGAAATTCGCGGGCAATGTAACACTAGAAGCTACAAGCTAGCTGAGTTGGTTCGACTGTCTCTCACAGAGATGAACAGGGTGCCTATTTCATGATGGCAATTAAGTAGATATGACAATCTGTAGGGAGTAGCGCTACAACATCATTTCCATTCAAAAAACGAACCAAACATTCATCTTGTTGTGGCTATAAGTTGCTGATACCTGGGATTTTCTCCACGACAGAGCGAGTGGCCTCAAATCTATCTATGTCCGTAGCCATTGTTGATTTCGGAGACTACAATTTCAAACTCGGCGCAGCTGCTACATCATGGCTCTCGGCCACGCCTCCTGTTCGTTGGTTGGTCCGGCGTACTTTCTGCCGAGGTAAACAAGGCAGAGCTCCGAGTGATCAGACTGAGTACTGAAGTGAAATGAAATTAAGCGGAAGTACAAAGGCTGGCGGAGTCAGGCTAGATGTATACGCCTGCAGACATGGAGCTGCTCTATTTATGCACGCAGTTACTCTATTCTATCACTAGATGGCACACCCAGATCGGTTATTGAATACTCACTACCAAGCCGAGCTTGAACACGGTTTGGACGAGTTAAGTCCTATCCCTGTTTTCCAGGAGTTGCATTAATTAAACTCCTCAACAAAGCCTGATGTGCAAACTACTCAATATACTTGCCCATAGTATCTATTCAGCAGTTTTAAAAAAATGATCTCTTTCAACAGAAAAATTGTTGTCCTTTGTAGCAACCACTTCAGCTGTAGAGAGCCAATGGTATCCCAATTACGAATTTTAAAAAATCTGAAGCAAAAATTCACAATGGTATTGACACTATATCATTCTACTATAGTCATCATATATTAAAAACGCGTAATTCCCTACCATGGATTTACGCATAGGTCTGTCTCTTGAATAATTCAGCTGTTTTTTTCAGAGCTTTATACATTCCCTTACGGAAATGCAGTCATTTCAGAGGTTACTCAGGCTTATCTGTGTATACCACAGCTACAGTTCACGTCCACATGAAACTCTCCTGGTAATTACCTATTGATTGACACATTTTTTTAATGCAATTCCAGACTGTATAAGTTTTCCTCAGTAATTGAAAGACATTGATTAGACCCTCAGAAAAGTATTTAATCACTTGTGTAATAGCAGTTAGGTTGTATTCTCTCAACTCTGCGTAGCTGAGAATGACGTGATTGCATATAAAAAAAGACTTCCAGAACCAACCCTGGAATGCTGAGCTTATATTTGCAGGATGGAAATGTGATTTGGAGATGGAAACTGGCAGTTATTCTGAATGGAACAGACTGGAGGGCTGACAGCATTGATTCTTTGGTAGTGAAATTCAATGATAGTTTTTCCTCTTGCAATTTGAATTGAACTGTCTTTGTATGGAGTAGCTCAATCTTCTAGTCAGCTAGCTAACTAGCCACCTATTTCTTATTTTTTCTGTTTACCACCATGATCACAGCTAGTTTCCCACATTGGTTAACAAGAGTAGCCGATAGCCTTTGCTAATAATTCTGCGTGTGCTGGCATTTTGCTTAATGTGGCAATCTGTTTTAGAACTTATACTGCATTCAACAAAGTAGAATGCCTTGGATCTTCACCATTGAAAATGTGAACAGCTCCTTATAGGGTGTGAAAAGCATTTATACAAGCTTGCGTTTCGCTTGGATGATCGGAATTGTAAACAGCAAGCGTTAAGTCTCAGAATGAACGTTCTGACAGTAAAATACGCAGTTCCTTTAATGATTATGTGAGCTTGCTGATGCAGCTTTGTACAAAACTGGACAAACCTCTGTACTTCATCATTGAGAAAACGCATGTTTTTGGTTTTGAGTGGTTACTGGTCACTACTGATGTCCATCCACGCCTGATTGATAAATTCATGCTGAATTCCACCAGAAAATCATTGGTTCATATTGAACTTCATGAGTGGAAAGTTGATTTATGTTAACCATGATTATTTTATGATTTGACTGCACCATTTTGAGAGCACTGACAGCATGGAGGGCCTTTTGGATAGCTGTCTTATTTGGCTCATAGAGAGCAGATAATTTTGAAAAGCCCTGTCACATGAGGTAGACTTGTGATCAAGGAGTTTATGACCCCAGAAATGTATTGTTTTTACTCCCAGACATATTTCAAATCTCAGTTTTATTTTTTTTCTTATTTCATTGCTGAATTTTCATGAAGAATGTGTTTGTGGCCCTCACTCTGAACTAAAATTATGAAAAGAAAGTGAAATATGATGGAATTCTAAATTCTACAAGTATCTTGAATCATTTCAGCCATTTCCGCCCTCTCTGTGAAGCTCAGATCTTGAATTATAAAGCCTTAAATTGAGTAACGCATACATAGCCATATTTGGCTTCTGCGCAAAGGGGCTCATGAAAAAGTCCCATCCTGTTTTTTGGGTAGGGAGTCTATCAGCAGCAAAGAAAATACCAAAAAAAACAAAAGGTACAATTGTGGGAAATGGCCCACCCGAAGGTCATCACCATTTATGATGATGTTGGTGCCCACTGGAGAAGGTAACGGATGAATACAGTGCCTTGCAAAAGTATTCAAACCAACTGTTTTTGGCTTTGGGAATATACTTTTGGAGCATAAGAGTTCACAAGGAAAACACTAATTCTGAGTAATTCAGAAAATATAATGAATTTCAAGGGGGTTGAATGCTTTTTCAAAGTAGTATTTGTTCAAAGTCAATATTTGTTCTCTGTCGTCATAGGAAATTGCCATCATCCTTCAAGGGAAATGACGGCAACATTGTCTACGTACTAGAGGCAAAATTGACAAGAACAATGCGGCTACGGAAGATAGCGAGGACAGAGTTCACATTTCTCGCAAACATCGATCAAATAATCCCTCATCTGATGGTATACACTATATATTCTCCTGTCTAAGAATTAGGTCAAGAGTTTCAATTTTGTCTGTTCTTAGAATATCATGTTTGATAACCTTAATGTGTAACATACTGCCCCATATTTGTTTTAACCTAGCCATGCTATATGGATAGGACTTGTTTTATAATGCAGGGCAAAACTGTTTTTGTCATCCAGGAACCCTATTGTGGATCAGTAGAGAAGAAGATGAAATTGTTTACGTCTGGTAAAGTCTCCATGCGTGTTAATATTGAAAAGACTGGGTACACACAAGGTATGCTATTCATTCACATCTCCTGCATTTTACCTTGAAGTAGTCTTTGAATACAAATGAGTTGCCACTAACTGACCCATGCACAGAGGGATTGCAAAATTGAGAAAAAAAACCTGAACAAGTGCTTGGACAGACATAAGACCTGATGAGGGTTCAATTTATTTCCTAGCATGGTATGGTTCCACTCATCCCCTTAAATTAAAAAAGAACTTTGCACAAAACCAACATTAAATGAAAGAATTACCCGTGTGGAGTCCAAACATTATGACTTGGGGTTTTTTTTTTTTTTTTTGTGAAGTTGTACAATACTTAAAATTACAAGAATGCAACCATGCACTTAATAATTGAAGGTTGCCATCTTTTCGTCCCTTGAAAGGTTTAGCATATAAGAGGCTGAGAAAGGCTTTTGCAGTCATATCGCAACCTTAGAATTAAAGGGTTCTAACTGACATGTTGGTCAAAATTGAGTTAACTATTGCACATAATTGGTTATATATAGTTCTATCTAATGATTAAGTATGGGTATTCAATTGATTTGGTTTGCAAATCCCATAAACCCACATTTTATTCACAATAGAACATAGACAACTTATCAGATGTTGAAAGTGAGACATTTTACCATATCATGAAAAATATTGGCTCATTTTGAATTTGATGGCAGCAACATATTTCAAAAAAGTTGGGACAGGGCCATGTTTACCATTGTGTAGCATCCCCTCTTCTTTTAACAACAGTCTGCAGAGTTCTAGCCAAAAATTTTATTGAACGTACCGAAGCGATACTTCTCGTGATGTCACGAACCTGGTCACCTGGGTTTGTTGACTACCGTGGTTGGCAAAAAGCCACAACATGACAATTGATTTTATAGGTGAAGTAAAGTTGTCTTCCACGTTTTGTCATAATGCCAGTCAGTTGCAGCGTTATTAACTGCACAAACCGTTTCGTGAAGGGTTCAGGAATACGTTTCCCATGAATTCCTGATCGAGAACCGAAAAAATCTACTTGGATTGATGCAATTCGATGCAAGAACTGGATGCCGTCGACCCACTCGCGTGTTTGTACTATTCACTTTCTGTCGGGTCAGTCGCAAGTTATTTTCCATAATTTCTACCGTGACATTCTGCTAAGTTTTTGCATTTTATTATTCGGTCGTGGCAAGGGAATGATCTTTTTTGTGTTGGGTAATTCGATAGGTTCCTTACTTTCTGATAGCGAGTATTGATGTGACAGTTCGGATATTAGTACTGGAAAGAATTCCGTTTTCAACCTTCATCAGTATTGACTAAGATCAGTATTTTTTCGGCTTGAATTTTGGGTACCCAGAGAAACATTCGAGTGTGTAAAAACGTCCATCGTACATCCAGTCAAGAAAATTTAGAGTTAAATGTCTACTGCAGCCTTGTTACTGATGACCCACCAGGTGGCTAGGGAATGCGCAGTATAAGCATTCGCAATATTAATCATAAATTCTAAACCCCCTTATCACGAATAAAACCCCGCAAAATATGTTGGCGCCCCTTTTTAAAATCATTCTGGTAAATGTAAGAATGTGAATTACTTTCACTGATCAATGATGATCAACAAATGTTGAATTTCTGTTCGATATAGGAAAATCAAGTGATGATCCAGCCGACCCAGACCCAAAGAGGGGTAGTTCCTCCAACCTTTCAGCTCGTAAGGATCCGGAGGCCTACACAGACCTTCGTTGTACTTTAGCTGAGAAATATCTTGCCTTCGTGGTATTGTCAGGTTTTGTACATATTCAGAGACCGCCGAATCGGTTCCACAACTGCAGGATGCCATACTTCCCCTGTTTTGATGTATTGATTTACACTTGTTCTTGCCAACCACGCTAATGCGTATGGCTGAATATGAGGCTAAAAGTTTCATTCCGTTTCCCCTGTATAGTTAATTTGGGTAAAAGCATCGTGCTGTATTACCGGTTAATCTATGTCACCATCTCAGCAATGCCGTATTATTTTTTCCCAAATAAATTTTGTAACATACACAAAACACTGGCAGCGACGGCAAAAATACAAAAATCACTAAACACTGAGCCCTATAAATAGCTTACCGTTTCATGATCATTTAATTGCCTTTTTCACCCGCTCAGAGAGTCCCGTTTTGGCCCAGGACCCAATCCCAGAAATACAGATTTTCCTCCTTCATCCATGGGTATCGCGCATAATTGTTGGTGTTGAAATGCCTCTCAAAAGCCTTGGTTTTTTGCATCAAATTAAGGTCTGGTGTAGGTTTTCCCATGCTGATCAACTCAAACTGACTGAATATTAGTCTAGAAAACGTTCTTCATAAACTCGAAACGATATTCACAGCTATCACGAACCATCAACTCAGGTTAACTCGCTAGGTTGTTTACCGCCGATTTTTTTTTTTTTTTTTTAATTTCGCTAGCTTGTGATTCGCCTGGGGGACAGCGAGCGGTAACAAAGCCCTCCCATTCATAAGGGAAATATGATTGGACCGCTCGGAGCCGAGCCCTCTCTAAATGCCCAGTGGACCCGCAGCATTTAATTCCCAGCAGCTGCAGAGGGAGACAATTCAAAGTATTTAGGCGTATGAGACACGACTTATTTCGACCATGCATAAAGACGAGCAAGAACTATTGGCGAACGGTATTCCAAGTTCGCTAGCTGTGTCATGGCAAGGTCGCTAAACACACATTACAAAGGTCTGCAGATACTGATTCGGCAGCAAGTTCAGTTGGGAAATGTTAATTGTGTTATGGCCCCAATTTGTTACGGCGTCAATTACAGCAAGGGATGACAGACAAAATTCTTCAACTTCAACAGATTTAATTAAACAAAACTTAGAACTAATCTACACTCTACCCTACTGACCAAGATTGAAATAATAATAAAAAAATAGTTACAGTCCCTTGGTAATTGAGATGGGCTGCTATGTTGCGATGTCCTGGGACAGGAAAATGCTCCAACACAGGCAAAAATCCACAAAAAGCTTCACAGATCTTGAAAAGAGTGACAGGTCTGGTCTAATGTATCCTTCCACAATTTCTCCTTGCAATTTCTCCAACTACTCCTACTCTCTCAATTTTTCTCCTTATATACTCTTTTCCAGCCCCCTCTGAGGCATGCCCAGGACATGCCCAAACCTAGCTTTAGATTGGGCTTAACAAAAAAAAAATTTCAATACTGCCATCTAGTGGCTTTTTTTTCCATTACAATTGATATTGGAAAGATACCCATGGCTAAAATGACGAGCTACAATATTAAATTATTTTTTCATCTGTGTGCGACGTGCTTGTACCTAGTCAATATAAGTAAGGCAATTGGCATGAATTTACAACGTAGCCTGCTGCCAGTAATCAAGCTACCGGACAGTTAAGTCACAATAAGAATGTCAATTCCAGTAACCAATCTAACTTTATAGTCAATGACAATGCAGAATTTTAAATCTGATAGGAAGTGTTGTGCAATATGCTAGCGAAATGATCAATTTGCAATATCAGTATCTCTGAAGTATATAGCTACCTAGTTTCCGTGATTATTTTAAACTCTGCCAATTACGCATGTTAAACGGAAGAGACGGCAAAGTGTCAGAAAAGATCGGGATCCATCGGACAGTTAAATATACGTTTCCTAGAGCTAATTCTAATTCTAGCTGGGTATATTCACTCGCTCAAGCAAGATCCGCCGTCGCTGATGGCTTTCGCTTGCTACTAGGCTCTACTTTGATGATTGCATCATCGTCTTCCGGACTTTGTTTCATTTTGGGAACTAGTCCAGGAGGTGGACGAACCAGCCAAGCGTCCATGACCGGCTGTTTGCGCGCTACAGTACTGAGCCTAATGTGCTATGCCTTTACAGGTAGGCTACTTGCGACAGCGGCGGCTATACGGGCCTATCTTCAGATAATCGATAAAACTAGGTTGATCGGTACAGTCTGAAGCCATCCGTGTTGTTGCTGATACTGGTACTGGTGACCTATCTGTAACGTACCGGCAGCAATTTTTTGCGCGTCGGTGGATTATTCCAACGTACCGGCATGCGACTTTTTATAGTTCGCCAGCGCACCGCCCGCACGCTAAAATGGCCTGGCTAGAACTATGGTCTGTACGCTTCTGGGGAAGTGAGGAGACCACTTGCTGGAGTTTTGGAAGAGGGATGTTGTCCCACTCTTGTCCGATGTAGGATTCTAGCTGCTCAACAGTCCTGGGTCCTTTTAGCCAGATATTTCGTTTTTATGATGCGCCAAATGTTTTCTATTGCTGAATGGTGTGGACTGCAGGCAGCCAATTTCAGCATCCAGCCTCTTCTACAGCAAAGACATGCCGTTGTGATGGATGCAGTTTGTGGGTTAGCATTGTCTTGCTGAAATATGCAAGGCCCTCCCTGAAAGAGACATTGAGATGAGATGTACAAGAGATGTAGGCTTTTGAACTGTGCGCTGATAGCAAGATGGATGGTCCCTCTCCTCTTTAGACTGCATGACACGGCATCTGTGGTTTCCAAAAAGAATTTCAAATTTTGATTCATCTCACCACAGAACAGTTTTCCATTCTGCCTCAGTTCATTTTAAATGAAGTTCGGGCTAGAGAAGACAGCGGCGTTTCTGGATTGTGTTCACATATGGCTTCCTCTTTGCTTGATACGGCTATAGCTTGCATTTGTAGATTGCACGGTAAACTGTGTTCACAGACGATTTCTGGAAGTGTTCCTGAGCCCATGCAGTGTATTCCAGTGCAGAATCATGCCTGTTTTTGATGCAGTGCCACCAGAGGGCCCAAAGATCACGAGCATCCAATATTGACCTTTGGACTTGTCCCTTGCTCACAGAGATTTCTCCAGATTCTCTGAATCTTTTGATGATATTATGTACTGTCGATTCAAAGTCGTCATAATTTTAATTTCTTAAAAAGGCTCAGCTTTCATAGCAAGCTTGCATTATTGTTAACATTGGCCAGGAATTAAAAGTCTGACTAATATGGTGGCATATTCTGGAATTGAGGTTGTATTTTTTCCGAGGAGTTAATTCTATTGTTAAAATTCGTTGTATAATTCCGTAATTGATGTATAATCTCATGTTCACAAGTCTACCAACTTAAGTCCCCCTTATTTAGTTGTGTTTCTAGTCCTTATCGTGTTTGAAAACCTCTGGTCTAGACTTAGCTTTGTGTTCTGCAGGTGAAATGTTAAAGATATCAGTGGAAATTGAGAATAGCTCTTCACGTGCACTTAAACCCAAGTTCGCCCTGGAACAAAGGCAAACTTTCATTGCTACCTCGTCAAGGAAGAACAAAACAAAAAGAATCTTCAAAGAGGTTGGGGAACCTGTTTCGTCAGCTTCACGACAGAGTGTAATCAAAACCCTGCAGATTCCTTCAGATCTAACGGCCACGATGCATTACTGTTCCATCATCGAAGTCGAATACACACTGCAGGTATTGCGCGCACTTGCATTCTGAACAGAAGAAACATTCAAATATTGCAAAACTCTCTAACTTTTAACTGAACAGCTAGGTATACGCTATCTTGCTTTCATTTTGAGACGCTTTAATCCTGATGTAACTTTTAAGCACAATCATCATTACCAATTTAATGTGAGAAGAACAAAAGATGCTTCTGGGATCCAGTTCAATCAAACTTCATTGTAAGTTTCATTGCATACCACTACGTGACAATATAATCACATTAGCAGACTTGTAACAGCACAACTCATAGTCAAAATGACTTTTCAGTGAGCTTTGATGAAATTTCAGATCTCCTAAAATTGCAAATTTTACAAAACCCAAAACCAGTGAAGTTGGCACGTTATGTAAATCGTAGATAAAAACAGAATACAATGATTTGCAAATCCTTTTCAACTTATATTCAATTGAATACACTGCAAAGACAAGATGTTTAATGTTCAAACTGAGAAACTTTATTTTTTTTTGCAAATAATCATTAACTTAGAATTTAAAGGCAGCAACACATTGCAAAAAAAGTTGGCACAGGGGCCTTTTTACCACTGTGTTACATCACCTTTCCTTTTAATCAGTAAACGTTTGGGAAACTGAGGAGACCAATTTTGAAGCTTTTCAGGTGGAACTCTTTTCCCATTCTTGCTTGATGTACAGCTTAAGTTGTTCAACAGTCCGGGTCTCCGTTGTCGTATTTTACGCTTCATAATTTTTCAATGGGAGACAGGTCTGGACTACAGGCAGGCCAGTCTAGTACCCGCACTCTTTTACTACGGAGCCATGCTGTTGTAACATCGCAGAATGTGGCTTGGCATTGTCTTGCTGAAATAAGCAGGGGCGTCCATGAAAAAGACGTTGCTTGGATGGCAACATATGTTGCTCCAAAACCTGTATGTACCTTTCAGCATTAATGGTGCCTTCACATATGTGTAAGTTGCCCATGCCTTGGGCACTAATACACCCCCATACCATCACAGATGCTGGCTTTTGAACTTTGCCTATAACAGTCCGGATGGTTCTTTTCCTCTTTGGTCCGGAGGACACGACGTCCACAGTTTCCAAAAACAATTTGAAATGTGGACTCGTCAGACCACAGAAACACTTTTTCCACTTTGCATCAGTCCATCTTGATGAGCTTGGGCCCAGCGGCGGGCGGAATTTCTGGGTGCTGTTGATAAATGGCTTTTCGCTTTGCATTGTAGAGTTTTAACTTGCACTTGCAGATGTAGCGACGAACTGTAGTTACTGACAGTGGTTTTCTGAAGTGTTCCTGAGCCCATGTGGTGATGTCCTTTACACACTGATGTCGGTTTTTGATGCAGTACCGCCTGAGGGATCGAAGGTCACGGGCATTCAATGTTGGTTTTCGGCCTTGTCGCTTACGTGCAGTGATTTCTCCAGATTCTCTGAACCTTTTTGACGATATTACGGACCGTAGATGATGAAATCCTAAATTTCTTGCAATAGCTCGTTGAGGAATGTTGTTTTTAAACTGTTCGACAATCAGCTCATTTGTTCACTAAGTGGTGACCCTCGCCCCCATCCTTGTTTGTGAATGACTGAGCATTTCAGGAAGCTGCTTTTATACCCAATCATGGCACCCACCTGTTCCCAACTAGCCCGTTCACCTGTGGGATGTTCCAAATAAGTGTTTGATGAGCATTCCTCAACTCTCTCAGTCTTTTTTTTTTGCCACTTGTGCCAGCTTTTTTTGAAACATGTTGCAGGCATCAAATTCCAAATAAGCTAATATTTGCAAAAAATTACAAAGTTTACCTGTTCGAACATTAAGTAACTTGTCTTTGCAGTGTATTCAATTGAATATAGTTTGAAAAGGATTTGCAAATCATTGTATTCTGTTTTTATTTACGATTTACACAACGTGCCAACTTCACTGGTTTTGGGTTTTGTAATTCTGAGAAACTGAGTGATGGGTTGCTGACAAGTTGAAAGCAAAGAATGAGAAAATAAACTCTATTCTCTGGTTCTGTTTATTTTACAGGTCTACCTTGATGTTCCCTTCGCTAGAGACCCAACAGTGATTATCCCGCTGACTATTCTTCCCACTAGTAGTAGATTTGAAAAACTGACACACCCCAGCCTGTTGATTCAGTCTCAACCATATGGACATGATGCCCAAGCTGGATGGAATTTCTATCCACCTCAAACTGCCCCTGGAGGGTATCTACCCCAAACTGCCCCTGAAGGGTGTCCACCCCAAGCTGCTTCTGTAAGGTATCCACCCCAAGGTGGTCCTTGAGCATATTGTCTCCCGACTGACCCTGGTGCACGACGAACCTTAGCTTTGTGAAAACTGTTTCCTTCTCTTCTCTGTTATTTAATGCTTACAGGTGCTATATTTTTTCTACTATATCATTGCATGAGTGAACATGAAAGCCTTCCTACAAGGGAGTACCTCTGCTGTAATGTATACTTGTTTTTTTTTTTTTTTACAGAATGTGTCGGTAAAACATGTTAAATTTTTTTTTTTTTTGCTATGCTTAGTATTTTAATTTACTCAAGCCACCAGGCACTAGTTTCATCAGTGGAATTTTTATGGGGCAACTTCTGTTTCTCAAATATGATGTCTTTCCTTGATGCTGCAATACCTCATACAAACACTAGATGTAGATAGCACTCCATCTCAAATTATAGTTGGTCCCTACAAAGTTCAATGATTGTACCCCTACAGCAGAGGTGGGCTTCAAGAGCTCGATCCATTCCTGGCTTTCAAGCTAGCTTCCAGCCTGTAATTACTTAATTGCCTTAACTAAGCAAACTATTTATCAAATCTTACATTTTAGCTGCATTTCTTGGAAAGCTCGTGAATGACCATCTAATACTGTTCTCGTGCCACTTAATGAAACATTTTACCGGGATCTAATCGAAGAGTAGACTCATGTTTGCTTGTAGAACCAATTAGCTAATTTAGTCAGGATAATTGGGGGAAACAAATACTTACGTGCATGCCTGCCCTCGAGGACTGGAATTTCCCATCCCGGCCCTACAGCATGGATTGTACACTACCGGTCAAAAGTTTTAGGACACCCCAGTTTTTCCAGTTTTTTAATGGAAAATTTTGCAGTTTAATGTCTCATTGTACTCTGGAATGAAAGCATAGCCATGATAGAACAAATTAACACTCGAAATTAAAAAAGAAATCATGGAATCAATTTATAAACCAAAATGTATTTTAAACTTTTGACTCAAAGTAGCCACCTTTGGCAGATATAACGGCCGAACACACTTGTGGCATTCTTTCTACAATGGAAATCAAATATTCTTCAGAAAGTTCTTCCCAACTCTATTGCAGAAGTTCCCATAAATGTATGGCACTTGTAGGTTGCTTTGCTTTCACTCTTCTATCCAGTTCATCCCAAACCATCTCGATGGGGTTTAAGTCTGGAGACTGTGCTGGCCACTCCATGTTTTCAAGCTCACCATCTTGTTCTTTTTTCCTTAGGTAGTTCTGGCAGAGCTTGGACTTATGCTTTGGGTCATTATTTTGCCGTAGGATG
The DNA here is from genome assembly GCA_029692085.1 of Gymnothorax javanicus. Taxonomy (NCBI): domain Eukaryota; kingdom Metazoa; phylum Chordata; class Actinopteri; order Anguilliformes; family Muraenidae; genus Gymnothorax; species Gymnothorax javanicus. The sequence goes on along the minus strand of CM056194.1, from coordinate 34,022,929 downwards.
AACCCCTGACCAACTAGGCGCATACCAGAGGGTACTGCATGGCGCTGCAGAATGCTGTGGTCGCCGTTTTGGTTCAGGGTGCCTTTCACTCTATAAGTCACTGACCCTGCATCCAGCAAAACAGCCCCAGACCATCACGCTTCCTCCTCCATGTTTGACAGTTGATGTCACACACTGAGGAACCATCCTTTCACCTACTCGACGGCGTACAAAAAAACTGGGTAACCTTACCTTTTTTTTAACTTCTGACAGTTCACCACTTACTTTAGTACCATTTCAAGTTATTCGTTGGACTGGAACTGCATAATTTTCAATAAAAAACTGGAAAAATTGGGGTGTCCTAGAACTTTTGACTGGTAGTGTAAACTGTGTAGAGTGAGCTCCATGTTTAACACACTGGCCTAACCTGCACCCTTTTAAAAAAGTAAGTCTAGCTTTATACTTTTTACCCCTCGGCCGACTTCGGCCAGAGGGGTATTGTCATCACCTGCGTGTCTGTCTGTCGTCTGTCTGTCGTCTGTCATCCGTCCATGACTTTGTCCGGGCCAGTACTCAGCAACTAATGATCGCAGCTTCACCAAATTTGGTATGGTAACTCACTATGACCCATAGATGTGCAATGTCAGGTTTTTTGCTGGATTTGACCTTTGACCTTAGCGCTGTGACCTTGACCCTGGAAATCTTGTCCAGGTCAGTACTCGGCAACTAATGATCGCAGCTTCACCAAATTTGGTATGGTAGCTCACTGTGACACGTAGATGTGTAACATCATGGGTTTTTTTTTTGGATTTGACCTTTGACCTTAGCGCTGTGACCTTGAGGCAGGAAATCTTGTACAGGTCAGTACTCAGCAACTACTAATTGCGGCTTCACCAAATTTGGTATGGTAACTCACTGTGACACCGATGTGCATCGTCACGTTTTTTTGCTGAATTTGACCTTTGACCTTAGCTCTGTGACCTTGAGGCAGGAAATCTTGTACGGGTCAGTACTCAGCAACTACTGATCGCAGCTTCACCAAATTTGGTATGGTAACTCACTGTGACACATAGATGTGCAAAGTCACGTTTTTTGCTGGATTTCACCTTTTACCATAGCGCTGTGACTTTGAGGCAGGAAATCTTATACGGGCCGAGGGGTATTCAGCAACGCGTTATGTTTGTTATTTCTCAGCCTTATGGCTGCCTTGACTTTCATTGTATCAATTTTGGTTCCCATGTTTACAAAGCTCAATAACAGATCTGGAACACAACCAAAAAGCCTAGAATCAAGACCATCAGCACTTAAAGCTCACATGCAAAAAGATGGCAGTTGAGTACAAACTGATTAATTAGAAGCATTGTATTGTCTGTGCAATAGTAGTCCCTGTCATGGGGAACTACACATGAAATGTGGTGACAGTGCTAAACCAACTATGAATACGTACATACCATTTAACAAAAGCTGAGAATCTGCACTTTAACCTATTTAAGCCCACCGACAACTACTTTTTGATGGCAAAACAGTTTTTGTTAATGTCAACCTTAACATTTGGTAAGCAGTATTACTGGGGGTGATTGGTAGCTTTGTTTTTTTGCACCTTTACCAGGGAAATTTTACTGAGAACATGTTTCTCTTTTTCAAGGATGTCCTGGGAGAAATTCCAGATAAAACCGTTGCAAGAGAGGAGGGATAGAGAGAATGTGGAGTAGAACCCCTTGAGCAATTTTGAAGTTAAGGGCTGTGCCCAAGGGCCTAATGGCAGAGTTCCTCCCAACTTTATCTCTCCAGATCAAGTCAGAATCGCGAGTCCCACTGGGTGCTTGAACCAGCATCTCTTTGGTTACCAGTCAAGCAACCTACCACAAGGCTACCCTGCTGCCCCGGGGTAGCTAATATTAGCACTGAGGTTGCTTATGTTGGCGCTGACTGCATTGCACTGGGTGGTAGACCAAAAGAACAGAATGATGTGAAATAAAGGGAGGACATGTTTAACACTATTATCCATGAACAGAGGTTGAATATTTAAGGAAAAATTGAACCATTTCATATTGCAAAGCATTCATGAAACCGTGGCCCCCTTGAGCTGGAGCTGGAACTCTTTACAGCACGACTACATCAACCTAAACCACAAAATATTACATGTTGGTCATTACTGCTTGAAAAACTTAACATTATGATGCGATTTTAGTGTTGTTTCTCTTTTACAGCAATGTGATAGTAATTCATTTCATGTAGTACCTCTCCGTAACATGTATAAAACTTTTTTTTTTTTTCAAAACAAGGTTGATTCCATGCGGTCATGTAGTGTCTACAGGAGCAGATATAATTTTTTTACAATCTCCTAGCTCGTGGTAAGTCTGCCCTCGATGTTTACGACATTATAGCCGATAATCGCAATCCTAGTCACTGAATATCATTGGGATTTCATCTCCAGAACCTCACTGCCCAGGTCTATTGGTCTACATATTGGTAGTTGAATTGTTAGGTTAAGTAATTTAAATTTTAAATGACTCATGCAGAGGCAGCAACCCAAACATTCCAGTTTTTACTATGTAATTATGCCTACAGTCACCTGTGCACTAATGATTGGTTGGAAAAAAGTTTTTTAATTAATTCTGTGATGATAATAGCATCATGTTGGGAAATAACTTTATTAAAGTTAAAGACCTGCATTCAAAATGTAATTTAATAGTAAATATTTTTATTGGTTAAATTTAGTTAAAAACCATCAGAAAAGTCTTCAACTGCTATCTGTTGACATATTGTTTAGTTATTGGAGTCAAGCTTACTGGTAAAAATCTACTCCTTCTTCAAGATAATTTATGTTTTACAACTCATAAACATACACTAACTCATTTGGCAAGCATTTAATATAATTCGTAAAGTGAATAAACATGTTTCCCAGATAATGTTTGCCACATTTTTATAACTGCTGATTTGTTACATTTGAGTTATACTGACTGAAACACTTCATTAAGCACAGTTTTAAATGTTGGAAAATGTTTGCGTAACAAAATTTTAAAACACCTCAATAGTCACCTATATCATTCCTATAATATATCAGCTCATCTTCCTTGGTCAAATGGACAAGTGCCTCTAGACACGACACTCTGCTGTCCCATGGGACAAGCAAACAGGAGTCATCAGGAGATGGCATACCCCCCGGCCCCACATATTGAAAGAATGAAAATGCCTCCCGCTCCCGAAACAAACCATATCCCCTAAAATTCTAAGTTCAAAATGTTTCCATAGAAACCAGAAAAAATACAAAATTCACCAACTTCGGATTAGCAAAAGGCACCACTTCAGGTCATGATTAATGTGCACACCAAGTTTTGTTAAAAAATATTGAATGGTTTTCAAGTTATGCTCCGGAAACAAAATGTTCACAGATGGATGGACGGATGGACAACCGCACCCATGACTATATCCCCTGGCATTATATGCCGAGGGCATAATAATTACAATCAAACAGACAGACGGACAGGCCAAAAATAATATGCCTCCGAATCTTCGATTCCGTGGGCATAAAAAGTAAATTTTTGTCAATTACACCCAGACAAGTGACTTTTGAGCCAGGACAAGTGAAAGGTAAATTTACTTGTCTAAAGGACAAGTACCTCAAAAAGTTAATGTCAAGCCCTGCATGGTATCATGTGTGAAAAACAAGGTTTTGCCATGTAGCCCCTCGAGGTGCCTCTCCTGCCTCCATTCATAAGCAAAGAACTGCATGAGGGAAGTCTTGTTGTTTGTGGATGTCAGACATTTCCTCCACTTTACCACAAGCTATTTGGCTTGGATGTTTTTGCATTCTGCACAGCAGGAAATGGATTGATGTAACTGTCTCTCAGCAATTTTGATTGAGCGTTTATTGTAAACATCAAAGGCAATGTCCACTCTGTCACTGTTTGATGCCTCATGGAGGGCCTTAGACAAAACCAAAAATGTAGTGTCTCCAAAAGTTTCCTTCTCGGCTTTTATCTTGTGAACAATGGCCACTCCATCTACTATGCACACAGATGCTGATGGTATCACATCTGATGCTGGTATGTTTCTGTGAAAGTCCTTGGCGAGCACGGACTTGGATGTTTTCTGGGGCAGACCTTCAGCTGTGAGGACAGACTAAGGTAAGGGACCCAGTGGAAATTTTAAAACCTCCTTCATGTCAGGATCCTGTGTCTGTGCCATCATCTACATATTCCCAAACAGTCCTGTGGTTGCTCTCAGGATGACATCTTTGCCATCGGTCCTCACTGTCTCGGTTTTACAGGTTTCACTGAAATTCTTGAGCTTTATTTTCGGAAGTGAATCATAGAACTTGATTAGAGGTTGACTGGTCTCCAATTTGTGTGCCTTGAAGTTCACATAAGCATCTTCCCCACTTGTATGTGCTCTTTTAAGATCTGCTGCAACATCATCTGGTGCTACAGTGGCATTTACAATGTTGACAAGCTCATTTGATTCTTTGAAGGGATTCACCAAGTCATCTATGGCATTCACCAGGGCAGCTTTCTCATCTTTAACTATCTGTGGTTTGTGCATATCTGCATGTAGCATATCTGGTTTGTTTAGCTGAACTACCTCACGCAACATCCTGAAATATGTGCTTCTGTACTCTGCAGTAAGGTAGTATCATCTGACACCACCACTATTCAGACTGAAGCCGCAAGTTCCACCTGAAGTTTTTGTATGTTTGTTGACTGTCTCCTCTGTTGCCTGGTCAACAGGAATGCGACCAAACCTTTTGGAGTCTTCAATCTGAATAGCAACCCGACCTTATTTGAAGCTGTCATAAACATATGAATGTGTGTCAGATGACTGTGACATTTCAGCATAATACACGCATTGACAGCGTGCGAAGCTGACTTTGCCATATGCAAAGCACCATGGAAGCAATGAGCGGATGCACGGCAGGAGGACCTCCCAATTTCCTTCTCTTGACGCCCGTAGCAGACCCAGTTTAATGGTGACAATATTAATGTAGCACATCCAGAATTCTGACAAGGTCTTGTTGTCATGTCAAAGAAAATCTATGTACAATGCAAAGTACTGAAGCAATCTGTCAAGTTGAGCATTTGTCAGTATCACTTGGTATTTCTTTGAAACTGAAATACCATGTAAAACGTTCTGGATGCATGCATTGACCGCCAAGTAAATGTAAATATGGCCGTTTAGTTGCAAGAAAACATCTGCACATATGAAAATGATACAAAATATTAATAATATTTACAACCCCAAGTCCAAAAAAGTTGGGATGCTGTGTAAATTGTAAATAAAAATGCAATGATTGCAAATCTCATAAACCCACATTTTATTCACAATAGAACAAAGACAACATATCAGATGTTGAAAGTGAGACATTTTACCATTTCACAAAAAATATTAGCTCATTTTGAATTTGATGACAGCAAGGCCTGCTGCGAGCCAATGTCAAGAGGATGTCTGGTACGTTCGTTTTTGCAATTTAATAATCATCCACCTGATGGCGTTTCGAGCTCAGTGGATATTTCTGGCCTCGTGAACTTCGTAGGTAGCAGTGCTTTTTGAAAAATGCAGTCTCCATCACCACAACCGAAAAAGATATTCAAGCCCTTGTATTACCCCGTTTAACAGCTTCTGGTGTGAGGAGGTGGTTCCGACGCAGTCTTTGCTTCTGGCCCACGTTTTACATCATGCAATTAAACTACACGGGCAACCTGAGAAACGCTGGTGGACTGTATCAGCGTCATCCTATTAAGCTGTTTTATAAGGTATGATGTTGCATTTGAACAACGTTTATTCAATGCAACATGTTTAGTTGCGTCTGTTAAAATGCAGCGTACTTATTCATGAATTCAGGCAGCAGTGCACTGGCTACTGCAACGTTCAAATGGAATTTAAACCATCACGAGGGTAGTTTTTGGTGTGCAACTTTCCTCCTCCCAAAGTGTGCTGATAGTTCGCCTGTTTTAGTGGTATTTAACCGTAAATATAGGAATGGCCTGAAGTTCAGCATAAGTAACTGCTCGATTGCTGTTATCCAGCAGCTCAGAGCTCAGTCTGCCCATCAGGTGGCATACTACTCTGTTCAACTGAGGCAGACAAGAGAGGACGGATATATGGTCGCGCGTGCGCTGTTGGCTTGTTTGACAGAAAATCTCCCTTAAAGCGAGCGGAGAGGCATGAGCAGTTTGTCTTTGAATAGAGACCACAGCGCCGAGAGGTGTATAATAACAGCAAATGTGCTGTTATTTTAACCTCCAAATCTCAATGAACTGCTTGCTAAGAAAGCACTGATCTTGCCTGCAGCTGTTGCATGGCAACGGCATTGATCAGTGTGACCAATAATACATTTCCTTTCTATATGACATTATTTTCATATACTTTTATTTTTAGGCATTTGTAACATAAATTCATGCAACCATGGTGCTTGGGAAGGTTAAGAGCTTCACAATAAGCTACGACTGTCTGAATGACAGCAATGTCCCCGTATTCTCTAGCGGGGATTCGGTCTCAGGAAGGGTGATAATCGAAGTCACCGGAGAAATACGCGTGAAATCGCTCAACATTCACGCCAAAGGAATTGCTAAAGTTCGTTGGACAGAATCAAGAAATGCTGGATCCAATACTGCCTATACCCAGAATTACACCGAGGAGGTGGAATATCTAAACCATTGTGACATCTTAATCGGACACGAAAGAGGTAAGAGCGAAAAAGCTTCATTCTGTCATCTGTCACTGCTTTGAAGTGGCCAAGGGATTGATTGTACCTAGTAGGTAGCCAGCTGACTAGGTAAAGGATGCTGTGGTCTGTTTTTGCACATGAGATATTAGAGGGCTCACCTTTATTATGTTTATTACGACTTTGCATGCAGACTAGATTATCTGTATGGCTGAGTTAATTAATTTATTTACCATGACTGTTCCAATATCAAAATCGCCACTTGTCAAAAACTAGTGTGAAACTGCATTTCACTTATTGTAGTTCTGGCTCACACACCCCAATATTTTAGTGGCAGTAGGCTACTAAAATAGCTATCCACAGAATAAGGATATTTATGTTATGCTATTTCTCCAGATATACTTCTTCCCATGCAATAAGCAGTTAAGATCCTTTTTCAGGGGCCGATATTGGCAAATGAAGTATTACGAACGCGCGTTTTACTAATCGTCCTATTTTAGATGGTTTCCTGTTGGCTAGCTAATTATTTGACAAATGTTGCGTTAATTTGGTTTTTTTTTTTTTAACAATCAAACTACGCTGAATAACCGACATTATCGTTAACAATTACCTGAAATCTCCAGTTGATAATGATTATTTTAGCTACGATCTGGAAATGAATAAAATTGTGAAATAAGTCGCTACTAAATGCGCGAACATGGAAATAATGAGGCACAAATAAGTGCGACTAGCGTTGTCACCTATGCAGCAAGTGACATCTTCTTAATAGAAGTTTTAGTAAAAACATGCGAAGATTATTTCCTCAAGTTTCAGTCCTTTGTTAGAAGCGGTTCAATCCTGTTCAGGAACTGGTTGATGAGACGGACTAGCAATTCTGCTTCCTGATTGGCTAAAGTGCTCCGGCGTTTTCTCTTGCCTCTTGCCAATGCGGAAAGCACCTGAAAGCCGTGGTACAACTTCGCATCAGATCTGTCAAGTGAAGTTTCATCAAAACACTAAGCTTGGGATAAAATTTCCCGTCGTAATTAATACATGTTACTATTATTCGATAGTCTAAACAGTATCGCCGACACGGATATCTACAAAATTTTTATTTTTAATCGGAAAATTACTGTAGATTCTACAAGCAGGCTTATTTCTGACCTCTCATACACGGCTCCCTAATTAAATAGGTCCTTAAATATATTCCGGTAAATACGAGAATTAAAATTCTGCTTCAGACATCTTATGTAAGCATGAGAAATCCACTGCTTAGGAATCAATGAATAAATTGCCACTCACTAATTTGTTGGAATGAAAATGGCTGGAGGCTGCTTACTTTTAAGTTGCATCCCTTATGCAAGCGTTATTGTGAAATAATTGGTGGAAATGGTTTGTTTGCCTGTTGCCAAGGTAGTTCTTTCAGTCCAATGGTTTCAGATAGTCGTCGTTCTCGGGGGTGGGGGATCCGTACAGTCACTTCTATCCGATGGTTCCTTGGGTTGATCGTTCTGTTTTCAGTAAGAGAAACTTGAAAACGTCGCAAGAAGAGACGCATCTATGATTTTTACTGTGTTTTGTTTGATATTCCCCCACAAGAAAATTGTTCATCTGGCACTGAATGACCATTTGCGCCTTGCGCTTTACCAGTTTGGAGTGCCCACCTGTACAGATTGCTTCCAAGTGAATTGTACTTCTTTGTTGCATTCACTATGATCTCAGTGTACTTAATTTACACTCGTTAGTAATTATTTATCAACACATTTGTAATTCATACGGTACCTCCGTTGCCTTTTTATTTACATTTTCCTCTGAAAAGTCCGTCAATGAAGGTGGAAAAATTGAATTCTCTCTTGTCAATCGTATTTAATGTGTCGAATTTGAGTATCTGTCCTTGTCTTTTATATTTTTTCTCAATTTTTTTTTTCTCGTGAAAATACGGTTGGATAATGTAAATAGAACACTCAATCCACGCTGCAGTGCACGAGTCTGTCTAAGCGGAGGGAGAGAGTCCCAGAATGCTATCATGTTAGGTTGTGGCGGAGACTTGTATGCCGCACAGTGCAAGCACTTGAAAAACCGGCTCAGCGAAGCTGCCTGCTCCGGTTTTGGCCGGTCCTCTCCTGCTGGAGTCTGCTTTTGATTGACAGTCCAGTACTTGTTTACCACAGTCTGCCGCTGCTTAAGGCTGCGAGTCGGAGAACGGGACCTGCTGTTCATCTCGGCTCTTTATTGTGTGCCGTTTTGGATCTCTACCGATATATTCTATTCATAATAAAAATGGCAGTTCAAGTTTAACACTAAAAGCTGCCCCTCCCCCTTCCCCTATAGCTGTTACTGGCCGCATTCGCAGAATGGCTGCAAAGTTCAGAATCCAAAACTGAGGATGACATTGTTCATAACAAGTGATTATGTTTCATGGAAATTAATTGGCCAGTACTTTAATTCTTTAACCTGTCTTTGTCTTGGGTGAGGCTGAGAACTGATTTGTGTATTTCAATGTATGCAGACCATTTCAAAGTTTTTGAATGGGAATGAAAAAACAGTTTTTGTATGTCTGCATTTATGCACCAGTGTAATCAGCACCCGCCTCCCCCCCACCACAACCACAACCACCACCACCACCAATGATGTGAATTAATTTGTGCGTTTGATATGAGCAGACCATTTTTTTTATTAAAGAGAAAAGGAAATTTTGGTGTAGTGTTTGCAAGACTCAGCAGGATTTGGACTATTTCTTCATAAGCATTTTCATTCCATGTTGCCTGACCTGTAAATGTGCAAATAACAGGACTGCCAATATTTTTATTCATTTATTTATTTATTGTACTTTCTGCTTTTGGTTCCCTTTGATGCGTTTCTATTCAGACAGCAAAACTTATAATTGTTTTTCATGTCCTCACTTTCCTTTTGTTTCTATTCTTACAAATCATTGAGAAGCATAATTCTTTAGGTACAGTATTCATGTGTTTGGAATGTTGTTTTTCCTCCTTTGTTCCAGATGAGGATAACTCAGAGGAGAGTCTCACGACTCTTCATTCAGGACGACACGAGTATGCATTTAGCCTCGAGCTTCCACAAACGTGAGTTGTCATTTTTTTCCATTCTTGTGTGGAGGTTCCATTGAAAATCAGTTGTCTTGGTGCAGAAAATAAGGAAAATTATTTTTTTTTGCACAGATTTCTCTCTCTCTCTCTCTCTCTCTCTCTCTCTCTCTCTCTCTCTCTCTCTCACACACACACACACACACACACACACGAGCAACTGGAGTGTGCTTTTTGTAATGGCTTATTTTATTCCTTGTGTGCCTTCAGACCTCTGGCTACCTCCTTTGAAGGCAAGCATGGGAGTGTCAGGTACTGGGTGAAAGCCGAACTGCACAGACCCTGGCTACTGCCCATGAAAGTGAAAAAGGAATTCACTGTCTTCGAACACATCGACATCAACACTCCTCTGTTACTGGTAAGAACCATTTATTTTGAGTTTATACAGTATAGACATCAACACTCTCCTGCTAATGGGAATGACCAAGCATTCCATGTTGATTTCACCACCCCCAGCTGTGGGCGATGGGCTTGGAGTTACTGGTCAAGATGGTAAACGACGGTGACAGGAGAGCAATGTTTGTTGAATCCAAACATGGACTGAACATGGGCTCTCACTGACTCGCTTATTTTGATGTCATAGTTTTCCCCCATTTCCCATCACTTAGCTGATGAAGTCTTGATTTATAACTCCACAGAGAACTGGTCCCCTTTCCTTTCATTACACTCTTGAAAGATTCATCTTATTGCAATAATTAGCATTATTTTTCATGGGATGTCTCTTCTGAAAAATCCGCTTGTCCGCCCCTTGTTCACAACTGAATAAATGCTTTGTGTCAGAAAATGGGAGCCTGTAGATTGGGAACTATCCGCGTATGTTTAGTTCTTTGCATAATTATATGTTTTTAAAGGCTTTTTTTCTTGTTGCTTCTGTGTTAATGCAGTCTCCCCTGGCTGGCACAAAAGACAAGACCTTATGTTGCTGGTTCTGCACCTCAGGCCCCATCTCCTTAAGTGCCAAAATTGAAAGGAAAGGTTATACCCCAGGTGAGTACAAGACCTAGGACAACCTGTAAAATATTTTCAAACAACTTTTATTCTCATGTTTTATGTCCGTATTGTTCACATTAAAATACGGTTTTGGACCTTGTGACATGACAGGTAATTACTTCTGTAAGTATGGGTAGTGTAATTTAAAAGTGTCTGTAGTTTCTGATAGTGTCTTATGAAATAAACAGCAGTTGACTTGACCATATGTGTTCTGCTGACAGGAGAGTCCATTCAGATTTTTGCTGAAATCGAAAACTGCTCTTCCCGCATGGTCGTGCCAAAGGCAGCTGTTTACCAAACACAGACCTTCTATGCCAAAGGGAAAATGAAGGAGGTCAAACAGCTAGTTGCCAACTTGCGAGGGGAGTCCTTGCCCTCTGGCAAAACTGAGACATGGAGCGGCAAAATGCTGAAGATCCCGCCAGTCTCTCCCTCAATCCTAGACTGCAGCATTATCCGAGTGGAGTACTCTCTGATGGTGAGCAGGCTGCTGACAAAAGCTCACATACAGTACAGGATGTTCATGTTAGTTGGTAAAAGCTCTTATACAGTGTGCTGGTATTTGTAGGTGAAAGCTCATGTACGGTACATTATGTACGTATCGATTTGTATAAGTTCACATACAGTACAGTATGTCCATTTTTTGTTGGTGAAAACTCATGTACCTAATGTACGTATTTGTTGGTAAAAGCTCATATAAAGTACAGCATGTAGGTATTTGTAAAAGCTCATACACTGTGTAGTACGTACATTTCTGTATGTTAAAACCACGTTCAGTGCATTATGTAAGTATTTGTAAGTAAAAGCTCATATACTGTTCAGTACACATGTATTTGTCGGTGAAAGCTCATACGTAGTACGGTATGTATGTATTTGTAGGTGGCAGTGTTTCATGTTGTGAGATCATTTAGTATGGTTTCCTAGGTAGGTTTCTTCAAATGTCTCTAACTGGTGACTGTCAAGCAAACGGGATAATCCAGGTTATCATCAGGCAGTGATAATTAAGTTACCTGAGGGCATATCTGTCATATACAGGCTGAGAACACACTAACACAATCAGTTTGCATAGCCTCCAAAGGCTATATATTCCTGGACAACTTTTGTAGAAGTCATGCTAAGTACGTAGCTTCACAGCATCTTTCTTGTCAGCTTTCTTGGGGGTTGGTGAACTGGCATTTGGAAGTGAGGGAAGCGGATAATAAATTGCACCTGTTGTATTGTTCTCCACAGGTGTATGTGGACATCCCCGGAGCTGTGAACTTATCCCTCAACCTGCCCTTGGTCATTGGCACCATTCCCCTCCATCCCTTCGGCAGCCGCACGTCCTCCGTCAGCAGCCAGTGTAGCATGACCATGAACTGGCTCAGCATGACCTTGCCAGAGAGACCTGAAGGTAGGCTGGGTCTGCCATTGCTTGGGTGTTTTTTAGGATGTTATTGTGTGTGTATGCTTCTATGCAAGCAGTTTTGCATAAAAATATCTTTTCATGTGGTGTTGCTAATGTTTTATCATGTCTCTTTCTGAATTCGCAGCACCACCAAGCTATGCAGAGATTGTCACAGAAGAGCACAGGCGGAGCGATCAGGAACTCCAGTTATCTAGGGATGACTTTGAGGGGCCGCTTTTCGCATATATACAAGAGTTCCGCTATCAGCCCCCTCCTCTCTACTCTGAGGTACATCCCATAATTTCCACTGTCTTAGGGTGTCTGGAATAATGGTTGTCATAATGCTACTTTTAGTGTAGCCACAATATTTAAGATTTGTAACATTGCTTTTTGTATTAAATCTAAAAGTATAGTTATGATTCACCCATTCCGTTTTAAAAACCTCGCAGGCATAGAGTGAACCCGCATTGATTCAGATCAGAATTGGTCAAACTGAGATTACTAGAGTTTCTGCTGTGTCCCCCAGTGTCTCCCTACCAGGTTTGCGAGGGATCTCATCAGTACTGAAAGCTCCTCCTTGGTATGGGGCTGCTTGTAGTGGTTATGAATTGGCCTCTTTCTTCCATTAAATAAAAATCTTGATGCTATGGCATACAGTAACTTTCCAGATGATTCTGTGCTTCCAACTGTTTTGGGGAAGCCCTGACCTGTTTTTGGTCGGAACCTGACTTACCTGCACGGACCTTCACCTCAATCCCATCAAGTGCTGTCGTGATCAACTGCAAAAGGCTTTGAGCTAGGCTTGTTACCCATAATCATTGCCCGACTGCACCAGTGTTTTCCTAACTGTAATGGATGCAGATCTCTATGGCAGTGTTTAGGTAAACTGGGTGTTTTGATCTTATGTTAAACCATAATCCAAGCTGATGATTTGATGATGGAGTTACATTATGTGGATAACACTGTGTAAGATCTGGCTATACAGAGGAATTGATTCTCTAAATATGGAAGGAAAGGAGGAGAGACATTGCGGAAGTCAAAAATACCTTTTCTTCCCTAGTAGACTGCTGTACCAAAATAGTCTTGCGACATTTTGTGCTGTGAACTAGCTATGTTGGTAATCCCTGCTTGGCCACGGCAGCTATTAAGTAGATGCGCTCTGTCTCCTCGCTCAGATTAAATTTACTCGTCCTAAAAAAAAAATAGTACGTATCTGGTTGGTGCGACTTGTGGTCGATGCAGCAACTATTAGAGAGGGTAAAGATAAGACGCCCCTGTCAGCCAATACAAAGGCAACGGAGGGCCATGGTTTGTGTTCACCCTGGAGGTAGGCAGAGGTAGGCATCTTAGCTTTGTTTACGCCTGTGAATGTTATAAGGACAGGAAATTCCTCCTTGTCCATCTCTCGATTTTTCAGTATCTTTATCTTGATGACAAATTTGTCTCATTAACAGATCATGCTTAACTGACACTGTGCTACCTGCATTTGGATGGTGGTTGGGTGCTAGTTTCTGACCCTGAAATCAGCAGTAATGCTGCATTAGCTTTTTCAATTGTTCTTCTTCTAGATAGGCTTTTTGTAAATGCTTTCTGAGTATGGGCACATTAAAGACATAGTTCAACAAAAGCAAAAAAGTATAATCATAGTGGTGAGCTATTACTGAATTGAAGTATTGAAAAATCCTGTCCGCAACTGCTTGACTGTGCGCTTGGCGAGACTCATTACAAGGATCTTGTGGCTTTTTTTTTTTTTGGCTTGTCTCAGGTTGAGATTTTTGGGCTCTTATATATGAAAAAATTATACCTGATGCTAGTTCGCATATTTAATGACATTTGCTATGGAACTAATTTTACTATTGTAAACTGACACAGTAAAGTTGTCTCCGTTTTTATTATTATGCAGTATGTTTTTGGAATTCCATTAGAGAAATCAACATCTGTACTGAGCTGATAGTAATGCAGCACATTCTTCACATTATCATTGTTAACATGCAGACAAGTGGCCTGTGATCAGATTGCACAAACATTGTTTTTTGAATGGTACTGATAGAAATACAAATTCACTTCAGCTGAGATTGGACTGCCTTTTTTTTTTGAGGGAGCATGGCACAGTTGGTCAGGGATACAAGAAATGGTCTGTGGATCACCATTAAAATGTACTTATCTTGCATTTTTCATGTATTTTCACCTCTTCTAATATACTTCTAAAATTTAACTGTTTCTGTCAGACTGTCTCTGCACCAGTTGTGGACAGCCACAACAAATAGGATTTACACCCGTAGGAAATGTAGACAATATAAGCCATGCCCTCAACTTGAGACTACTTTCTTGTTTCTGAGCCAAATACCCATGTAATTATAGCTTAAAAATTTTTGCATCACTGCTGACAATTTGGGGGAACAACTGGGTTTAGTGTAAACTTTAATATTACTGATAGTTGTTTGGAGAATACTGTTCTTCTGTATTTACTGAAATAGTTTCTAATTCTGCCATGTGTTACAACCAGTCTTTTTTGATTCTTACCTTTTCCAGATTGATCCAAATCCAGATCAGGTCATCAGAACTGAGGAAAGGAGGCCTGACACCTGTCCATCACGCTGAAGGACACACCCAACCCCCGCCCTGTGCTGGCGGTCCTCATCTGCTCTTTTTTCCTGCTATGGTGTCCTCAACTACCTGCCAGTGTCAAGAGAAAAATTAATCCAAAAAGCGGACATGTCTTCGCCCAGAGATGTGCCAGAAGAGCCTGACATGTCCATTCTGATATACCCAATGCGTACAAACACACCAGACTTCTGCTAGTGGAGTGCTTTTTTTATTATTTTCCTTGTGGTTTCTGCCATTATCTTGGCATATTTGACTCCAACCAAGTAGAGCTTTCACATTGGAAAATGTGGCGAGTAAACAAAACATTATAGAAACAAACATCTGCATCTTTAGCACTCGGCAGCAGTCGACTACGGAGCAAAGAATACACGCCTCCTGCCTCGTTTGGAATTTTGCACATTTTATTCTTTGCTTGTCTTGTGGTTCATTTTAAAAATCACTAAATATTGTTTTTGCCACTCGTATATGCTGGACTATGTGACTGCAGGCTTTAACTCCTAGCTAACTCCTTATCCGCACAACTGTAAACAATGCAAAGGAGAACTGAAAGAAGAAAAGCTGAATAAGACAAAAAAAATTGCACTGACTGACGCTTTTCAGTTTTTCCGTAACTTTCCTTCAACGAGGAAGAGCCTGGACTCTTCTACATGTCTTCATAAGCTTGGATCAAAAGATGGCTTCCCCTTATGTTCTAATGGTATGAGTTGATTTAATTATTTCTTTTTGTGTGCAAACATAGAATGCCTTGGAGCCTATATATTTTTTTGTTTTTCTTCCCTTTTTTTCTGCTGTTAAGCATCATTTAGGAGAATAGCGGAAGTTGTGGCGCCCATGACGCTTTAGTTGATCCTGGCGCTGAAAATGACCCCCGCCTGCTGGCGGACATCGGGCAGAGAGGCGGAAAAACAGCAGCACGCTCGCCGCTAGCGACAGAACGCCTGTTGCCTTTCTGCTGACACCTCAGAGCAGCGTTGTCACGTTCATACTGCCGAATAGCATTCAAAACTCAGGAGACCTCACTTTGCCAAACATGCTACGTTTCCCTTGGTCGCACTGTTTGAACTGGTGAAAGTAAGAAGGACAAGAAAAAACGCTAACAAAAAAAAACAAACCGACAAACAAAATTTGGAGGGGAGAGCTGGCACACACTGATGCAAGGTTGCTTTCAAAGACGAATGACATTCCCTTTTTGTCCAGCTGTTCCTGCAAGATCGACCAATGTTTCTTGTCCTGTGAAGCCAAAAAAAAGAGAAAAAGTGTATTTGGAATTAAGTGAACGAAGTGTCACAACAGCCAGACATGGCAACAAAGGCCACTGTTGTCACCTGACAACTAGGCAGATTGTAGTCAAACCACGGTTCAAGCGGGTCAGAACAAGTAGTTGCATGTTTAAATGAGTAATAATACATTGGTTTTCAAACTCATTTTGTGATCGAGTAGCAAGACCGTGGTTTGAGCTGAGCCTTAATTAAAGAGCACTTTTGAAATTAAAAACTTAAAAGGTGAAGGATTGGCAAACATTTGGTCATCTCCTAAGTTTCCCTGATGATATGTTCTCATTAAGCAGTATTGAAGATAAATGCATTTATTCTTTGAAAATATGAATAGTATTATAAAAGTTTACAGTAGCTTTGTGCTATTTCTTGCGCGTTTGTGGGTGCGCCTGCGTGTTGAACCAGCAAGAACTTATGAGAACACTTCATCGACATAACCAATGGATTTCTAATGAAAAATAAGTGATCTTATCTTAGTGGCCTTGACAAAACTGACTTAAATGTTGAAGGAGTTTCCGATGTCTTAGAGTTGAACTTCATTTTACCTTGCGCTGAATGTTCATGAGTTTATTGGGGTAAAGGGAAACTTAAAACTCCTTCAAAGTAAGTTCAGTGTATCTCACTGTTTGGTTGAATGAAACTTTGGTTTGAGTGACTGGAATGGTTGATAACTTTGGTCATTTACTGTTTGTTTTCCCAGTTGGACCCCCCTTCTTTTTTGTGTTTCACTTGAATTGTGGGAACAATGGTTGCTTTTATTTAACATGCACCTCTTCGAGAGAAAGGTCGGTTTTGGGCTGTGACAGCTGGAATCAACAGCGATGCCAGGACAAAGTGACCCCTCCCACTCGCCCATGGCTATGATAACAGAACCCTGATGCATGTCTTTCAACTGGCTCTGGAAATCGATTTTTGTTGCAAAAGTTGAAAATGTTTTGTTTTTGAAAAAGAATGTCATGTTTCACGCCGGTCGTGGTAAGTGTGCACCATGGGCTTCCGTCATAGTCAAGTATTTTTAAAGCTGACATCATCCTGGAAATTGCTCATGTCCTGAGTTCCTCTGTCAGGGGCCAAAATAACGCAAGGGAGAGGGGATCTAACGTTTTAGAAACAAAGTGCAATATTATTTGTTTGTTTGAATTTGTTCACTGTTGGTCCAGTTTCTCACTCGTTTCTTGTTTTTCATATTTGAGAAGTTTTTGGTGATGTCTGTAGATTCTGTTGTTGGTTTAATACAAGTTATGAATGATTTGGATTTCGTCTGGTTCTTCCTTGTGTAAAGTAATAATAAAAAACTTTTGTAAACATTCAAATGTACTGATATTTATTTTTCCCATTCATTGTCTTTACACTCAACTACCACAGCCCTCCTGGATTTAAACGAATACCTACTAAAAAACATAGATGAAGGGTATGCAACTGGAGGATTATTTTTGGATTTTAAGCAGGCTTTCGATTCTATCTCTCATCCGATTCTATTTGATAAGCTAAAAAAGTATGGTATTGATAGTACAGAGCTGAAATGGATTAATCATTATCTCTCTAATCGTCAGCAATGTGTTAAGTGTTTAGGTAAAATGTCTGACTTTTCGAACAATCCGTAAGGGAATTCCGCAGGGCTCAATATTGGGTCCCCTCCTCTTCTGTATTTTTTATTAATGATATTTGTCATGTCTCATATCTCAAAAATACGAAATTGTGTTTATATGCAGATGACGCGCGCTGTTCTGTAAGGACAGAGATATCAATGTAGTCTCCAAACTACTACAGAAGGAATTCAATAAGATCTGCCGGTGGGTAGATATTAACAATTTGGAACTAAATTTCAGAAAATGTAAGTGTATGCTAATTGGTACGAGACGGAAAATACGAAATGCATCCGTAATTGTGAAATATAAAGGTGAGACAGTTGAACAGGTGCGTGATTTTAAATACCTTGGTGTAATACTGGACGAGTCACTGACATGGAGTAGGCATGTTGATAAAGTTTGTAGTAAACTTTCACAAATAATAGGGCGTATTCGTCAGATCAAAATGAATCTCTCAGACAATATGTTAATCATGTTATATAATGGATTAATTTTACCACACATTGATTACGCTCTTGTTGTATGGGGTAAAAGTTCTCAAAATAATATAATTAGGTTGCAGAGATTACAAAATAGATATGCGCGAATTGTACTGCAGGCCGATTTTAGAACGCCCCATAACATTCTTTTAGCTCGGTTAGACTGGCAGTCAATTACTCAAAGATGGCAATATCAGTTTCACCTCGTCATTTTTAAAATAATGCATGGACTAGCCCCAGGATACTTAACGGCAATATTCATTTCTCGTGAAATCAAATTTTTAACAAGGTATGCGTTATCTTGCCCCCTTAAAATAAATACACCCCCGCACTGACTATTACAAAAGATCTCTCCATTATCAAGGATCAATAATGTGGAACAATCTACCTCAATATATTCGATCCATAACTTCTCTACAGTCATTCAAGAAATATTGTAGACTTTTATCTATAGCCTGAATTAAGTATAACTGATTTTAACCACTGATAAACCTTGGTATTTGTCTAATATTTTATTTCAATATAAAACTGTACAAGTGCCCCTACTTTTTGGTTGTGCTCTTTTGCAAATGTTTATGTTGAAATCCTTAATGTGTGTATGTAGGTATATATGTGAGTGTGTCTATATATATACATGTATGTATATGTGTAGGTATGTATATATGTGTATGTATATCCCCCCCCCCTTGTCTTATGAGTATGTATCTCTATGTATTCTACACTTTGTCACTCGTTGGTTTGGTTAATGTTTTTGATTATTTTTATTGTGCAGGGCCCCTTGGAAGAGCAGTTTCCTAACTGAAAGGGTTACCCTGTTGAAATAAAACGGAAATTAAAACGGAAATTAATTTTGTAGGCAAATTACTCACTGGTTGGTTTGTTCACACTAGTGTGGACCAAATTGATGCTGATGGTCAAGCTTCCTTGTGTTTTGTTTCCCATGAATATAATGAGTAGTTTTGACATATTTTTTCCCGAAATTTTCTCTCTTTAAGTTTTGTCACTCCACCTCTTTATGAGCTATCAAAGGTCCTCGGACAATTTTCTGCTCAGTTACTCCATGACCCAGTGTGTTATTCCCTCATTATTTCTTCTACAAGTAAGAAGATAGAAGGTTGAGAAACCTGATGTCCACCATTTCACCTATTAGAAACCTATTTATTTACCCCTTTTGTCAGCAGTTGTTTCTGATACATCACAAAGTGGATATGGAATTTTTGTTCCTCATGGCAGGCATGAGTATTTTTGTTATGAAGAATGGATCAATATTTTTGTGGCTTAAGAGGGTTAAGAGGAATTGCTCAAAATGAAACACACCTAATTACAGCAATTGCTTGTCTTAATTCTACTTGGAATAAAAACCAACATACATTGGGGGGCCCTAGGACTGAGTTTAGAAATCACTGGTCTGAAGCTGAATTGTGGCATTTGGAATTTTGCGGTTAGTGAACTTTCCTAACCGAGGCAACTGTGTGTTTGGATTGAAACATATTCTAGTAATTAGTAGAATTCATTATGTCATCGATCATAATGATATCCCTGGACCTCTAGAATTAAGAAACCCAATGCATAATCTATACATCACCATTGCTTGCAACTTTTATTGCCACGCATAATGGAATGTGCAGGCAAAACAGAGATTATAATTATACCCCTCCATGTGTTATAGAAGTTCATTCTTACCAACCTGTTGAGTCAGTAATTTTTTTCAAGTGGCTTTGACCTCTGGAAGCATCTGGACTTTTGTCAGGCCTGCCGCTCCCGGCCCTTTTTACACATATGGGCCCCGGGGCCTTTATGGAGTGCTGACCTGTGGGGCCAGAATAAAGGAGGTGTGTGAGGCATGCTGATTAGGCAGTGCTGACGGTTCACAGTCCTCAGCTGTTTCTCCTCTCTGCTTAATCCCACTGACGCTGGTCTCCAGCGTGATGGGAGTGCGGTGTGCAGGCACATATTGTGAGTGTCCCGCTACCGTGCTAGTAACAGCGGCGTGTGTACCAGGCTTTGCGCTCAATCTACCTGATGTGAAACTTCTGAGGTGCCTGAAAACCCCCTAAATGTTTTCTACACTATAGAAAATGCATTTAGACAATGAAGGCAGTGGTTTATTTCATCTGTCTCTTTGATTGGCATGTGTCCTGCACATCAAAGTCTTCAGATAATGCACATGATTACAGTTTTCCCACCGCAAAAAAAAAAAGGGAGCAATTAAAAAGACTGCTACACAGATGGTGACTATCACGGAGGATTAGTCACCAGAAGCTTTCAACATTTAAAATCTCAGGACAGTTAGCTCAAACACTCTTGAAACAGCCTGGGTACACAGGTCAGGCATTCTTGTGTGCATGCATGCGTGTGTGTGTGTGTGTGCGTGCGTCCTTCTGTGTGTATGTGTGTGTGTGTACGCGCGCATGTGGTACATGTTTACCTGCCCTTGTTAGGACAAAATGTCCCCATAAGACATGGATTTCCAGATTTCTTTATCCTTACGGGGACATTTTCAAGTCCCCATGAAGAAATTGAGTGATTTTAGGGTTAGGGGTTAAGGTTAGGGTTGGGACAACATTAGGGTTTGGTTATGGTTAAGGTATGGGTTAGGGTTAGGTATGTACTGTTTTGGGTTAAGGTCAGGGAAAGGGGTCAGGGAATGAATGCAAGTCTATGGAATGTCCCACAAAATATGAAAACCCAAGATGTCTCTGTGTATTTGTATATGCGTGTGAGTGTGTGTTTGTTGCTATATAAATGTTGTCATAAAAAGCCAGAGATGCTACGTCTAAAACTGAGTCCAGCACATTCATTAGTCTGGTTCTAATTTGTCTGGGGACAGGAAGTTCAGTTTTCTACTCTAATATGAGAACAGGAGCACCCAACATGTCCCGTACCCTTTTAAAGCCGGGCATTTCCCACTCCTCTGCATCATCATTTCACAATCCCATTTCAGTGCTTGTATACCAGTACTACCTGCTGCCAGACAACAAGAGCAGGCAATTGCTGTGACCAACCACACACTTGACAGATGCATCCAGGGTAACTCTGGACAACTTTTTATGACACTACCTGTTTTTTCATACATAGGTCCCACCTCCTCTCTTACCTCCCTCTCTTGCAAACTGCCGAAATATTGATGCCAAAAAGATAGAACCGAGGGAGGGATTCCTCAGGTCTCAGTCCCTTACAGTTCAAACTTTGCTTCCAACGAGGATGCAGAGGGACAAGTGTCCCTTTCACTCAGAAAAAGCTCCCACTTGCTCTCTCATTGTCACAGCAACCCAAAACACACCACAAACGCAACACATACCCTGCACCCTTGACGAAGTGACTGCTATTTCTGAATTATTATCATAGAATGACCACTTTTGCGCTCTCACTCTACTAGCACTGCTTAACACTTAACCTGATATTGGCAGAGTGTGCAAGTTGTAATTATTTCCACCAGACTCAAGTGCTCCACCAGAAAAACAAGCCCACATCAACAATAAAATCTGATTAAGAAAGCTGACCTCATTGTTCAAAGCAGAGAAGTTGGGTTGTTTTGTTTGCCTGTTTTCACTTTGTTCGCTTGAGTTTCCTTCAGGTTCCCCACTTTCCTCCCACAGTCAAAAGAAATGCATATCAAACCAGCTGGAGATTCTAAATTAGCCATAGGTATGAGTGTCTGAGCCTTGCGATAGATTGGCAAGCTACAACAGGGCTGTGAAAAGGTGTTTGCCCCCTTCCAGATTTCTTTGCTGGCAGCTAAATCTGGTGCAAGCATCTCTTCTCTTTGTTGAGATTAGTGCATTTTGCACATGGCCCCTGTTACAAATAAACTTAATAAACTAATAAACTAAAACTTGTGTTTTGTCATGTTTAAATGCTTCAGACCATTCAACTAATTTTAATATACATAAGACAAAGCCAATGTTAGTAAACACAAAATGCGGCTTTGATATGATCATTTGATTTATTGAAGATCAAGAGTTGTTAAAAACTGATGTGAAAAAATAAATACCCCCCAAAACCTAATGACTGGTTGTGCCATCCTTGGCAGTGACAACTGCAATCAAATGTTTGCAATAACTGGCAATGAGTTTTTTATATCGCTATGGAGGAATTTTAGCCCACTCTACAAAATTGCTTTAATTCAGCAGCATCAGAGGGTATTTGAGCATGAACGGCCTGTTTAACGTCATGCCACATCATGTCTACTGGATTCGAGACAGGACTGATTAGTTTGATCCGAAAAATTCATTTTGTTTCCTTTGAGCCACTCAAAGGAGAATTTGCTTATGTGCTTTAAATCATTTTCCTGCTGCATAACCCAACTGTACTTGAGCTTTAGGTCACAAACTGATGACCGGACATTTTCTTTCAGAATGTTCAGTTAGAGAGCAGAATTCATGGTTCCATCAAAAATGACATGTCGCCTAGCTCCTGAAACAGCAAAGCAGCCCCAGATTATCCGTCCATCACCATTGTGCTTGACTGTTGGTATAATGTTCTTATAATGAAATGCTAAGTTATCTTTGTACCACCAGGTGTAACAGCACCCATGTCTTCCTCAAAGTTCCACTTTTTGACCCATCAGTCCAAATAATATATCCCTAAGGTCTTGAGAGTCATTAAGATATTTTTTGGCAAATGTGAGACAGGCCTCTTTGTTCTTTTTGGTCAGCTGTGGTTTTTGCCCTGCTGCTCTTCCATGGGCGCCGTCTTTGCCTAGTCTCTTTCTCATAGTGGAATCGTGAACACTGGTCTTAACTGAGGCACATGAGACCCGCAGTTCATTAGATGCTAGTCTTAGTTCTATTGTGGCCACTTGGGTGAGTTGTCAACACACTCATGGAGGAATTTTTGTTGGCCAGCCACTCCTTGGAAGGTTCATCACTGTTCCAAGTTCTCTCCATTTGTAGATAATGGCTCTCACTGTGTTTCACTGGTGTCCCAGTGCCTTAGAGAAGCTCTGTAACCCTTTCCAGACTGATAGATGTCATCCACTTCATTTCTCATCAGTTCAATCAGGAGAGACTCAAGTGAAACCTGGAAATATTTATTATGCGTTGAGCGAAAGTGGATGAAACACAAGTTTTTGGCGATTGGACTCTTCGGGAAGACTCGTAGAGTCGGAGCATGGCTCAGAGCAGCAGCAGGAAAATCCCTGCAGAGTCCAGACACTGGTTGCGGTGATGGCTGAAAGCTGTCGAAGCTGGAGCGTCAGTATAGAAGCTCTGACAAGAGCAGGGTGGCGTTGGGGAGGAGGAGGGCCAGTGAACGGCAGCAAGAGTGAACTAGGGCAGAGAGAAATGACATATTTTAAAAAGACAGCAGCAGAACGATTGGCTAGCAAAGCGAATGTGGTGTGCCACGGTTGGATAGAGGAGATCAGCTGCTACACCAGCTGACAGCCCAATTGACAGCCCCAAACAATGACTGCAGAGATTTACGAGTGAGCATGCATGTGAATGATAGGAAAATAAACAGAGTTGAAGTGCGCAAGAGAGTCTTCCTGATTGAACTGTCGCTAAGCTTCATTTCTTGAATTTCTTTATATTGCGGCATCGTGTACTACTTTTTGCCTATCTCACATTGTAAGACAGGTTCTATTTAAGTGGTGTTTAGAGTCAACAAAGCTGGCAGTAATCACGCCTGGGTGTTTCTAGTGAAATTTAATCCAATTATCAATTAAATGTGTTTATTTGGTTGATTTTATAACTAAACGGGCAATTACTTTTTCCACATAGGTCCTGATTAGGTTTGCTGGTTTTTCTCCTTCAATAGATGATATCATCATTTTGAAACTGCATTTGGTGTGTACTCGGGTAATCTTTGTTCAATTTTAGAATTACTTTGGTAACCTGAAACATTTTAGTGTGACAAATATGTAAAAATAGAACGAATCAAAAAGGGGGAAAATAATTCCTCACAGCACAGTAGTACCTCACCAATCCTTCTGGGGGCTCACACAACATTTACTCAAAACTTTTCTACAGCTCTGTATTGATGAAAAGCAAGGTGTGTTCCTGCTTCTCACCCATAATAGGCTGGGTTAGCCTTCAGCTCCCTCATGACCCTGACAAGGAGAAAGTGGTTTGTATCATGGGTAATGGATGGATGGATTTCCTGAATATGTATGAAAATTTGACCTTATTTGTCTATAACACTCAGCAAAAATAATTTGGTCAGGCTTGGTAAGCAAAATTCTTACTGTTGCCTAAACAGAGCAAATTGTGATGAAGGGGCAATATGGCATGAAAAACTGATTTGAAATGGCCAGATTTGATTGTAAATTTTATATTGTAGGCATTTTGTTGCTTTTTGCTGGATATATTTAATGACAAATAATTCTGTAATTGCTGTCACAAGAGAGCATTCACTGCAAAATTTGTGCAAAGCGAACTTAAGGCAGTGGTGTCCGCAATGTTCAAACAGCCCTGCACTTTGTTTGCATCGGCTTTCAACGGGAATTTCCTGTATAAGTTTTCTTTGTGAGCACCCTAAAGAACTGGCAGAGTACCAAAGGTCTGTCTTTTACATTAATTGGATTTTTAATTATTGCAGTTGGATGTCTGATGTTTCATTGATGAATCTTGTGCTGATTTAAAATTGTTCTGAGTCAAGAGCTTATAAGAATGCCAGAATCTAATTTGTACACCTCCTGCAGAGAATATTTACATTTTCAATTTTCCTGTTATATTAAGTCAAGCCAATTTTTAGGGAGGCCAATGTAGTATTAGAAACAATTGCATGCTTTTGCCAACCTAAATCAAAATGCCATAGCAATGGCTTTATACCTGCATGAGTCACAAGAAGCCCTGACCTGATTGTCATGGTAGGACAACAGCAGGTGCTGAAAGCCTTGCTTTGGGAAATGTGCCAGAAGTACAACTCCCACCATCCACCCCCCTCCCCCAACCCCGAAAAGTTCCAGTCAATCTCATGCCTCCCTGTGCAGAGCAAGATAAGGCCCCCCACTCCCCCCAAAAAAGAGAACTGTCACCTAGAACAGTGGTTCCCAAACTCGGTCCTGGGGACCCACTGTGTAGGTTGGTTTTTGCTCAAACCACAGCTCAAATCTCAGAATGCTAACAAGTTGTTAATTGTTTTTAATTGCTCTATTATTGTTAATCCTGATTATTTACCCTTTTAGAAAAACATGCCGAAAATGGCCATGATGAAAAAAAAAAAATTTCATAGTGTGCTATATTGGAAATTACTTTTCTGACATAAAAACGTGAAATCTGCAATTGATGACATGAAACTGTGAATTGGCTTCTAATTTATAAAATTTAGGACACATGGTCACTTAAACTAACTATCAATAGGCAATTTAGAATTGAAGACAAAGCATATAATAATGAGTCAAACCTGTTAAATGTTACTTGTTTGTTTCAGGAAAGAACTTCAGCACCTGCAATCAGAAACCTAATCAGCAGCTTTTTGATTGATCACAATCTTGCATTTGATCACATAAAACATCGCTCCCTTCACTTGCCATGCTTAGTTGGAATACATCAAAATACAAAATATGAATGTTGGACTTTGAAACATCATGGAATGCATAGCCATTTCTGTTATAATGTGGTTCAAGGGGGTAAAATGTCCCTCTCATCTGAAAAGCAACTAATTAAAAAAATGGCTTGTTAAAATTTTGGGATCGTAATTCTGGTTGGAACAAAAACCAGCATACACAGTGGGTCCCCAGGACCGACTTTGGGAACCACTGACCTAGAAAAAGCCTTCGTTAGAATCACTAACATGAGGAGGTTCAACTCCAGTCTTATAAGGCCACTGCAGGTTTTTCTGGTTTTCCTGTCCACCAGCAACCCTTAGTTGCAATAAATATTTGGACTCTGTTTAGCCTAGGGTGTTTGAAATACTGGAAATCTTTTGGCTCTTCTGGTATGCATTATTCAGCTTCACTGGCTTTACCTAAGCAAAATATTTCTTCAAAAATATCATGACATGCTGCTGTTTTTATTTACTTAAATTAATTAATTAATTGATCCTTTATTTAACCAGGTAAAAGACTCGTTGAGATTAAAAATCTCTTTTCCAAGATTGACTTGGCCAAGAAAGCAGCATGAAGCAGTTACAACAATATGACCAGTACAGTCAGACAAATACAGCTATACACGCAGTATAAATGAGCAAACAACAATATGCGGTATAAAATATGAATCAGCAATAAATAATTAAGAGGTATCTATTAAAATCAAGACTCTTGGCATCGTCAGAAACTAGGATTAAACACAATCACATTTACCAAGACTGTCAGATTCCCACGTCTTTAAGATTGATTTAAATCCTCCAAAAGTATCCAGCACTGACCATTTTGGTTCCTTCTGTATGTTATTCCAGGTGGAGGGGCAGTGTATTGAAAAGCTTTTTTTCCTAACTCTGTTCGAACCTTAAGGACCAACATCTGTGCAATACTTTGGGATCGCAGACAGTATTGATTATTGTTCCTGCAAATATATGAACATAAATAAGAAGGAAGTAGCCCAAGCATAGATTTACAGTATATATGAAAACCAGCCAATGGGAAGCTCAGCAGATATATAGAGAGGGCAGTTTAGCAGCAGCATACAGAGTACAATGATGTGTAAGATTTCCATAGCCTGTGAGAAGCTGTAATGTACACCCAAAACCAGTGAAGTTGGCACGTTATGTAAATCGTAGATAAAAACAGAATACAATGATTTGCAAATCCTTTTCAACTTATATTCAATTGAATACACTGCAAAGACAAGATGTTTAATGTTCAAACTGAGAAACTTTATTTTTTTTTTTGCAAATAATCATTAACTTCGAATTTAAAGGCAGCAACACATTGCAAAAAAGTTGGCACAGGGCCTTTTTACCACTGTGTTACATCACCTTTCCTTTTAACGACACTCAGTAAACGTTTGGGAACTGAGGAGACCAATTTTTGAAGCTTTTCAGGTGGAACTCTTTCCCATTCTTGCTTGATGTACAGCTTAAGTTGTTCAACAGTCCGGGGTCTCCGTTGTCGTATTTTACGCTTCATAATGCGCCACACATTTTCAATGGGAGACAGGTCTGGACTACAGGCAGGCCAGTGTAGTACCCGCACTCTTTTACTACGGAGCCATGCTGTTGTAACACGTGCAGAATGTGGCTTGGCATTGTCTTGCTGAAATAAGCAGGGGCGTCCATGAAAAAGACGTTGCTTGGATGGCAACATATGTTGCTCCAAAACCTGTATGTACCTTTCAGCATTAATGGTGCCTTCACATATGTGTAAGTTGCCCATGCCTTGGGCACTAATACACCCCCCATACCATCACAGATGCTGGCTTTTGAACTTTGCGCCTATAACAGTCCGGATGGTTCTTTTCCTCTTTGGTCCGGAGGACACGACGTCCCACAGTTTCCAAAAACAATTTGAAATGTGGACTCGTCAGACCACAGAACACTTTTCCACTTTGCATCAGTCCATCTTGATGAGCTTGGGCCCAGCGAAGCCGGGCGGCGTTTCTGGGTGCTGTTGATAAATGGCTTTCGCTTTGCATTGTAGAGTTTTAACTTGCACTTGCAGATGTAGCGATGAACTGTAGTTACTGACAGTGGTTTTCTGAAGTGTTCCTGAGCCCATGTGGTGATGTCCTTTACACACTGATGTCGGTTTTTGATGCAGTACCGCCTGAGGGATCGAAGGTCACGGGCATTCAATGTTGGTTTTCGGCCTTGTCGCTTACGTGCAGTGATTTCTCCAGATTCTCTGAACCTTTTGACGATATTACGGACCGTAGATGATGAAATCCCTAAATTTCTTGCAATAGCTCGTTGAGGAATGTTGTTTTTAAACTGTTTGACAATCAGCTCACGCATTTGTTCACTAAGTGGTGACCCTCGCCCCATCCTTGTTTGTGAATGACTGAGCATTTCAGGGAAGCTGCTTTTATACCCAATCATGGCACCCACCTGTTCCCAATTAGCCCGTTCACCTGTGGGATGTTCCAAATAAGTGTTTGATGAGCATTCCTCAACTCTCTCAGTCTTTTTTGCCACTTGTGCCAGCTTTTTTTGAAACATGTTGCAGGCATCAAATTCCAAATGAGCTAATATTTGCAAAAAATTACAAAGTTTACCTGTTCGAACATTAAGTAACTTGTCTTTGCAGTGTATTCAATTGAATATAGGTTGAAAAGGATTTGCAAATCATTGTATTCTGTTTTTATTTACGATTTACACAACGTGCCAACTTCACTGGTTTTGTACAATGATATACAATATCAAGCTTCTTTATGCACTGAACTGGAGCATTCATAAAAAGCAGGTCGCCATAATCGAATAAAGGTAAAAACGTTGCTGAGATCAAATGTTTCCGTGTCTGAAGAGAGAAACAAGATTTATTCCTAAAAAAGAAACCAATGTAAGTTTCAACTCTGACACAAGATTTTCAATGTGTGGTTGGAATGACAACTTTTGGTCAATAATGATTCCAAGATACTTGAAAGCAGTTGCCAGCCCCTTGAGTAGTTAGAATCTTCGAGTCAGAGGGTAACTTTTTAACCATTTGTGAAGATCATGAATTTCGATTTGTCTGCATTTCACACCAACTTCAGCTGAGTTAAGTGGTACTGAACAACATCAAAAGCAGACTGTAACAGTTCAAGGGCGTGTACCACTGATGGAGTGGAGCAGTAAATGACAGTGTCATCTGCATAAAAATGGGACGCAGCATTTGATAGGTTATCACAAAGATCATTTACATAAATGGAGAACAGTAGAGGCCCTAAAATAGAGCCTTGGGGCATCCCTTTAGAAATTTAGAAAAGAAAATAGGGGGAAAACCCAGCAAATTGGACACATTGAGTTCTTTCTGACAAATAATTTGAGAACCAGCTTACAGCATGCTCAGATAAGCCAATTTCAAATAGTCTGTTTGTTAATAATGCATAGTCTACTGTATCAAATGCTTTGGACAAATCTATGAAGAGAACAGCACAATATTTTTTTATAATCCAATGCCTAAATTATGTCATTTACTACTTTGATTGCCACAGTTGTACTGTGATTTTTTTTCTGAAACCTGACTGGTATCCTGATAAAATTTTATGTTTTCAAGAAAATCTTTAAGCTAAGTGCTAACAAGTTTTCCAGTACTTCAGTTAAGGCACAATGCTTGGATATTGGTCTACATCGTTATTTACTTTGGAGGGTCCCCTCATTTTAGTAAGGGGAGAACAAAAGCAGATCTCCAAATTTTAGGGAAAGCTTTGTTTGTAAGAGTGAGATTAAAAAGATGGGTTAGTGGGGGTGCAATAAAATCTGCTGCTAATTTAAGAAAATGAGGATCCTGCTTATCCGGGCCCACAAATTTATTAGGATCTAGCTGTTATAAAGCTTTGTGGACCTCTGTCGTATTCGAAGGGGTAAAACTAAATGGACAAATCAAGGAATGATTTGGGGAATGTGAGAAGTGAGCACTGAGTTCATTTGGTATTTTTTAAACTTAATTCAATGAACCAAATAAGGCACCTGAAGAAATAAAATGTTGGTTAAAATAATGAAGAATGTCACATTTATCTGTGAGGGCGTGATATTCTTTTACAATGTGTGCTGGTAAATCATTACTAATTACATTCCCTTATGAGGACTTAATAACTCTCCAGAATTTTTTGGATCATTTAAGCTTCCAGCAGTTTTAGGAGGTAAAAGTCAGATTTGGCCTTCTTAACGAGTGAGGTAAAATGATAGAAAGTGGAAGGTGTGCATCGGTGTAATAATGAAAGTATAGGATCCACATGCGAAGCAAAAAACGGGGCTTTTAGTAAAAGCAGTATTCCGCACAGGATTATAGAGATGCAGATAGTGAATAAGACTGATACACAGTCTAACACAAAACGAGATCTAGCTGAGAACAAGAATCAGTTGCCAACACTGAGCACACTGAGTAGTATTAAAGCACTCTGCTATAATACTACTGAGGCCTCGTAAAGTCAGACTAAGAGATCTAGGGTTCATAAGCACCAACAGAGCTTAATTGAATAATGAAGCACAGGTGAAGGTAATTGCAGGAGCAGGAGCAGGCCGGTGGTTAATATCCAGGTGAGGCTGAGTGCTGTGTGAAATGCGGGCGAGGCATGGCAAGTAGATCTTTCATCTCTTCCCTTCTGGCGCTATTAATATCATCATGGAGTTGTTGTGTTGTCAACTACTGATTTTTTTTTAATCACTTGTCATACTCAGATAACGAACATCAGAGGCACTTAACTTCCATTTTGGACCTCTTTTGCCACTAGTTTTCAAGGAACCAGTCTCTTTGAAATGCTTGATGGTGTTTCTTACAGTGTCATGGCAGCATTTAGCGTCTTCTGAAATTTTTCCGAAAGTGATCAACCAGCATCATGTAAGGCCACAATGCAGCTATGAACAATCAATCTTCCATCGTGCCATCGTGTTCAACACTGTGACTTTGCTCAAAGTTCATGTCACCTTATATGGTGGAACAACTGACCATCAGAGGAAATTTAGCAAAATACTGTTGCCTCAAAGCAGTTTAAACACATTTTTTAGCATCAATAATCATGGAATAAGCCTTCAAACATGCACTCATGCCATGCAAGAGTCAAAAAAATTTGCGAGACCTTTAAATTGTTATAATTGTTATATATCTTCAGTGTTTTCGTTTATTACCCATATTTTTATCTCAATTTTTTTTCTCATTGCTGACAATAGTATTTTTCAATAAGTTTGCACAAAAAAAATGTGGAGAAGTAATATATTAGGACCCCTTTTATGCAAAAGTAGTGGTGTATAATCATCACTGCACGCTACTGTACACCAAGCATAAAATATTGACTCTTGAATTGAAATTCAAGGCTGCCATAAAACCCCAAAAAAGATTTTGGGGACTATTGGGTGTCCCTCAAAGGTAGATTTGCATATTCAAAACAAGACATTTTTTATTGTGTGCCCATGAATGTCTGTATTTCACCATTCTGACCAGGGCCAAAAAAGACTGACTTTGCATGTGATTTGCAACTGTACTCTCCATGGTGTTGGCTTCCAGCAATGTGGTTTGTATTCACGCACTAAATGTTCTTTTTTCAAGCATGTTGCCCATGTTTAGTAGAGTAAGTGATCACTTGGTGCTTGAGTGTCTCAGATGGTCACAAAGCTCATGATACAACCTGCAATAGACAAGGATTAAAGCACAGACAAAGAATTCCCATAAAACGAAGCATAGATATACATCAGCTGGACCTTAACTCATTTACCTTGTGCCAACATTTGCTTTCTGTTTCACAGTGAATGGTCCTCACATTTACAAGATGTTCTGTAATTGAAAGTAAACACATAATTCCCCTTCAACAGAAAGCACGCAATGACCTGAGAATTGAGGAGGAAAGAACCAAAAAGGCAGGATTTACTCCACTTTGGGTTTAACACACTGTTAGGTAATTCTAGTACTCATACACAGACTCATATATCATTATCTTCCTTCCCAACATCACTTTCCCCTCTCTCTCTTTCTCTGCTCTACACTCCCACTCTCCTTTCTGGTGGGCTGCTAGAAAAAGCAGCAGAATTATGTCAGCCTGAATCAACAAATCCGGGGCACACCCCTGCTTCAGCTGAGTCAGCCCAGCCAATCACAAGGCAGCTCCTCAGCCGCACCTTTGGAACTCCGCCTCCTTCTGTTCTTTCCTTTCTGAATCTCCTCTCACCACTCATTCCCTGACTGAAGTCCCTTGAGGCATGATGAGTGGAGTTAGTGAGGCAGGGTTATCAGGTCTGTCTGCATCCTGAATATCATGTTCCAGTCATATTATGGTTTCTGCTTTTACCTCTCCAAACCCAGGCCCTCTTTCTTACGGCATCTGTTAGTCTGTTTGCCTCCCTCTCTCTCTCTCTTTCCCGTTCTCATGCAAGCACA
Source organism: Gymnothorax javanicus (assembly GCA_029692085.1). Taxonomy (NCBI): domain Eukaryota; kingdom Metazoa; phylum Chordata; class Actinopteri; order Anguilliformes; family Muraenidae; genus Gymnothorax; species Gymnothorax javanicus. Next base: position 33,990,989 of record CM056194.1, on the reverse strand, counting down.
AACTATTGTCGTACAGTGGAGTGAATGTTTGGACATAATTAAAAATCATTAAAAGCTTGGCAGATTCCCCCTGAGAACATACTGTATCTCATCTGGTTAAACTGAAAAAGTGCTACACAGACCAAAACAGAAAAGTGGAGAGAATAGAAAAGGCTTCAGAAAAGCTGGCCTGACTTAATTCTCTCATCAGGCAAGACCACACACTGAGGGAAAAAAAAGAATTGAAACTATGACTGAGTCACCCACAATCACTACTTCCTCTTGTGTGTGTGTGTGTGTGTGTGTGTGTAATACGTGCAAAACGTGCATCAACTGTCCTCTGCAGCCACCAACAACCTGGCTTAACTTCATGGTCCTATGACTCCAGCTTGCTGAGGAAAATCGGATGGATGTTTGACAACCAGGTATATATGTGCCCAAGTACATACATGCAGATTGACGTGCCTGCCGACTGCGTGCACAGCTTTTATCAACTGATAAATACTATGGAACAGAGGGGTAAATCACAAACTAGAAAGCACTCAGAGAGCGCATACCACCGCCAATGCATTTGGAACTGACTACCATCTCGTGGATTTTAAGATTTATGGCATTTATCCCAATTATGTAATCCTGCAATTGCGAAGAATTATTTAAAAAAATCCAGGATTAGGATGGTGATCCAAATCACCACCAAAATGTAATCAATTATTCCTTAAGCCATGGGTCACACTTCCACAAAATTTAATTGAAATTGATATTAGTCTGGATAAACAAACAAAAAGATAAATAAACAAATAGACAAGGCTGAACACATAACCTCCTCTCAACTTAGTTGGTTGATGGAGGTAACTAAGGTTCATGTAGCTGGAAATACTTGCTCTTCATTCTCTACATTCTCGTAAAAGGTCTGAGCACCTCTTTTAAATAATTTTATTGTTCTTATACTGCTTTGCAAAGTGTGTTCACTCATTGTTTTTAAAGCTCACTTATGGGCAATCATTTCAGATACTTACTTTTAGATAAAAATTAGTGACAGAGACTTTGTTCAAGAATTAAGTTCAAGATTCATCAAATTGCAATGTCAGCACCCAGGCCTTATTTTAAATCAAAACTAAAACTTACTTAAAACACGAAGGAGAGAGGAGGAGAGAATAACATTGAAGCATTTTTAAGCAAGTGACATATAAAAGTGTCCTTCTCAAATTGTGACTGATGTGCACGAATGGATTTCTCACCGTTTAATTTCAGAGGCTGAAGTATGATGGGAGAAAATAGATCCACAAAGGCCTGTCCATCACAGTCATACATTCTTCATCACGCCACATAAGCTCAAGGATTCAAAGGATAGTGTGACTGCAAAATATTTTCACATTGAACTCAAAAGCTGTTTAAACATGATGGCAGCATAACGACAAAGTTTTAAACTTAACTTTTCACTCATTTAATTGTCTTGTTAAATTGTTTGTTTTCACAATATGGGAACAGACACTGGTCTGGCACTTCTCATGTGTGCATTCTGCCCTGATGGGTGGGATTGGCTCATTTACCTCAGCAGATCTTACTTCACTGATCCAGGTCAGGGTGTTATTGGCTATACCAGTGGTGAGGGCAGAAAGAGGAACAATGCCATGTTGTCTATCCAGCTTTCAATTTATAAAAAGCAGATTGGACATGAACAGAAGAATATTTGCTTGGCAAATGTGTGACAACTTGATATGTTCAGCATTTCTAAAAACAGGGAAAATGACTTATTTATCTATTAACGTCTTATAAATACCTGGTCAGACAGTTCTCCTATTCCTGATATAACAATCACTATTGAAAATCGGAGGCAATAAAATTCAACAGCAAGCGTTCTGCAGTCAGAGGTCTGGTCCATGGAGCACGCTCAGTGCAGGCATGTATTTAAAAAGTTCATAGCTCACTGTTATAAATTGACTGAGTTTAACAGTTAAATTAATGCACTGTCTCCTTGTTATGTTAACTGTTAGTAGAGTCCTGCATGCTTTTAACTGTGGTTTACAGTTAACTTACACAGAACCTCTGTTATAAACTGATTGTAAAAATACAGTTAAAATAACCGGCAAAAAGGTGTGAGTTTATAAAAGTGCTTTTAGCATGCTTCTGGACAATTCAATGTCACTTTCTGCAAGGTTTAATATAAAAGTCTCCCCACTGCAAACGGGAAGTCTATACACAGTAGTTTTGGTTAATTTCATGTGAAACGGCTGTTACTTTGAGAAGTAAAGTGGGATCCAGTCCATTCCGGGAACTTAATATGTCATTGTTTTGTGAAATATGTTGTGTTCAGTTTAGCATTAAATTTACTTTGATAGTCAAATTTCATAAGATAAAGAGCATTTGATCATTGTTGAACTTAATCATGAACTGAAATTATCACTGATACAGCAATGTTCAATGATACAGACAATGTGATACACGTGATACACTGGCAAGAGTGTAGAGCAGCCCCAAACGCTGTACTACAATGTCAGGTGCAGCAAGCACACATCTGGAAATAAATACATTAGAACAGAACATCTGAAAACTCCCTGGATGAAAAGTGCTTGATGGGTAGATAAGGAAGGCGATTGGACAGGCCGCAAAACATTTTCCATTCTTCAATAACTACTGAATTGAATTTTATCTCTAATTGCTCAGTATCTTCTTTTTATACAGGGGTGTTGGCTTTATTGAAAATGGCTGATGTTTGTTCTGGTCCAGCACCACTCCTGATTTTACAAATGGACCCATGAATGGGTTGAATGAGACATCTTACCACTGAGGCAGTATAAAAACGTAAACGCTTATTGGCCCTCTTAAGTAAGACCCGTTCTAGTTGCTTTGACTACTCATTACACCAACAGAGATTAAATAAACTGCCCTGACATTTAGTCCACGCAACTTCATAAAAGCACCATTTGAGACTACCACAGGGGTGTTCAAATGCAGCAGTTTACCTCGTAAACCCAGCAAGTCTCCTCATACATCATGCATTCTAATTTGTTTGTGTTCTTCCTCTACATCATCGGAGCCTTACCTCATTGTGTGCGTGACCTGAGTTGGCAGCTTATTTACATGATCATTATGGAGGGATAATCTTATTTGTTCCCTTTCTCCACCCACCTAGCCTGATAAGAACTTGTATCTCAGGCAACATGCTTGCAACAAGCCTTCATTTCCAAGACAGAAGGCCTCAGCCATGGCTACATTATATACATTCCATGTTATATTAGCAGCAGTCCATGAATCTACGTGGCTTAGTGACAGCTTGATGACTCACTGCTGTTATTCAAGACCTAGTTACACATGATAAATAAAACTTCTGGGACACAATCTATTTTTTTTGGCTAACAGCAGAAATTTGAAAATGTTTTTTGCACAAGCTGAGCAAAAAGCCTGACTGTGCCATTTGAGCTCTGCATGCTGACAGCTCTTTGTGTATCATGAGCACAAACACACGCAATCCTCCACATGTAAATTCATGCATAGAAAGCACTCACTGGTACAGGCATGCATGTGCATGCACACAGACAGATGTAGGTGCTTACATTCACACAAATATACTGACATTTGAACCAAAATTTGCAAATATGCCATCCCCAACCCTAAGGTACTGCTGGTGCAGAAATGTTCAGTTTTTGGGTTCAATTAAAAATGCTTTTCTGATAGACTTTCATTCAGTCATCCTGTCATTATAATCCTTTCACTTAAATCACAAAAACAAACATAAATTGGTTTTATTTTGAATTTGGCAAACATTCACTTTCCTTGCAGGCTTCCATTCACAGATATGAATGATTTGGCTTTGTTACATGGCTGCCTCTCATTTACCTAAAAAAGCACACTATTGATAGCTGGCTCGTTGACTGCTGTGCTGTCTGTTAACAATAACTCTTCATTTTAGAGCCTGACATGAGAGTGTGCTAATTACCCTATTGATGGTATACAAAAGGAACAAGCCTAAGATGGACCAAAGGGTCTGTTTTTGTTGTAAAATGCTCTCATACTCTTGTGTTACCTGATACAAACTGCGCAGATGTGTTTGACCATGGCGTTTCGCGAATGGAAACGAAGCATGACAGGCATAGCCAAGAGCAGCCTCAAGCGACATTTAGGGTTTTGGGTTAGGGTTTGGGGGTAGTGGGTAGGGTTCGTTTTAACACTGGCGTCAAATGAGGATGCCAGAAACCTCCTTTTTCGATGTATATCAAGGCTTGGTCAGGTAGCGTCACTATATGACGAGTCGGGATGGGACTGGGCTCTCCATAGTCATGACTCGGGGCTTGGCATATGTTTGAGTACAGGCCAAGAGACCTGGGTCATCTGAAGGTCTTTGACTTTAGGCTCCCCCTGTCTTTCCAGGGCCCTTTGAGCTTAATCCCCGTGACCTTTGGTGAAGACCAGAGGGAGTAAAATATCTTTTTTAATGGAGGAATGGACAGGTCAGTTTCTGTTCAATATGACTGAGGTTTTGCTGTGAGCACCTGTAAAACAGGCTGCTATCCCTGGAGCTGCTTCCCATGAATAGCACACTGTCCAGGCAGAAAAATTAACATCTTGCAGATACTTTAGAGCTTCACATTTTCAAGCCAGAGATCAGCAAACACCCTGGTACCAGGCTGGTTTGTGGGCATCTACCTTATCCTTTGGTAATGGTCCAATCCTGTCATTATTCTGGAACCATAATCGTCAACCTGCTCAGCTGAAACCCTTTTCTGGTCACCTCTACCTGTGCGTTTCTGCACTGGTAGAGGTCAGATTCAATATCATACAACACTATGTAGCTCATCGATTCAAACTCTATCCTCAAGTTTTTACACACTCAAACCTTCACGGAGCCATACCAAATCTTAAGATTGGGGTGTTCACGTGTATTCACATCATGTGAGACGGAGCGACTTATTGAGTATCCATTTACTTCTGAACCATTACATGATGTAAAGAATGAGCTAACTCCAGTGATGAGAAAATTATGATTCCAGGGACTGCCTCGATGGTCTGATTCTCCTTTGGCCTGGAGCACAAGGCCGCAATTTCTTCTATAAAAGACCTGAAATATTGATTTGTATGACCACAATACACATTTCCATTGCGTGATCATTTTCCCATCACTCAACCCAACCTTTCAGCCTAACCTTCACTGAGTTTGGGTTGTGTGACTTTTGCTCATTGTTAAAACAAAACTAAGTTTGCAAAGAAAATAGGGGTTGCTTAAATAATTAAAGATATGTATAGACTCTGATTGAATCCTAACAAGAGAGGGATTTTTATTTTGAAGATAGTTGCCAGATAAATCCATTCTCCTCGTGCAACCAGTCATTTTTAGTGTGAATAATGCTTGGGGGAAGAGTAGATGACTAGGGTCAAAGCTGGAGAATTAACCGCTGAATCAAGCCACATTTGCAGACGGGCGGTAAAGCAGGGTCTCACCAGCAACATTAAGGCTGTTCGTGTTGAGTTGTTGCCTGGAGAAATTTTATGTCAGGGCTGCAAACCAAACCAGTCTTTTTTGATTAAATTGTTCTCAGGTACAAGGGGAAATGGAGAAAACATATTACAAACTGCTGACTGTGAGAACACTGAGAACAGTAAGGTATATACAGGTTTTTTTATGCTTTTAGTGCAGTCCAGACCAAATCAATGACAAAGCTAATTGTAAACAACAGGGAATTAACATATTTTAATTCGTACCATCATAGAAAATATCATTGGAGCTCAGTCAAAGGCTTTGCAGGCATGATAAGCATGATGATGCCATGTCCAATACACTTCATACATCCTGTCTGGCTGCATGTGTTGGCAAGAAACAGGATTTTACGGATTCTTGCAGCCACTATTCAAATTCAGCCTAATTCGCCACTTTAGTTGTTTGTAAATGTGTTATACTTGTAAACAAACAGCTATCGATCATTATGGGTCATTGCTAAATAAGATATTTATTACATTCACAGCTGGAAAATGTCAGGTGCATTCCCACATTGCCACGAGAACGCCAAAACAAACCAGTGGAGATCCGTTTCAGCCACAGCCACCTCATAACTTATGGCACAAGCAGTTGGTGACAGCGGCTCCTTTGCCGTTTAGCCTCGCTTGGAGGATATCCATGAGCCAACCGCATGCAATTGAATGCAGTCTGTGGTGGTTTGTCTCTACAGTGTCTCTGACAAACAGCACTTTACAACCTTTCGACAGCTGTCATGCAACGGGGAGGGAGAGAGCTTTTGTTCACCGTTTGCTCTTCTTCACTGCTTCCCCGTGGAATTTTTGCCTCGAGTGACTCATACTTAAGGAGTATGTAATTTAATTTTTATTACCAGTTTTATCATTATTTTACAATACTTAATTATTAAATTATCTATGTCAGGGGTGTCCAATCCTATTCAGAAAGGGCTGGTGTGGGTGCTAGTTTTTGTTAGAGCCCAACACTAACACACCTGATTCTACCCACCAAGGTCCTGATTGAACCCCGATTAGTTAATTAGTGGAATCAGGTGCTGTAGCACTGCTGGCTAGGACAAAAACCTGCACCCACACCGGCCCTTTACAGATAAGATTGGACACCCCTGATCTATGTACTTCATCTAGGCTAAATTCCACCCCACACTGTAAATGCAAAGGTGAAATTAGCAAAACCATACAGATGGTAAATCACATTTGTATTTAGAAAAGGGGACTGGAGTTGCAGTTTGGAGAGGGGTAAATACTGACTGCCTGGATTCCCTGGCAAATTCTCTGCCCCATTACCTGGTTACCTCCTGTTCACAGAACTGGCACTTTGTGCTCTTCGAATTTTCCACACATTCAAATTTCAAGCTGGAACAAGACATGTTGCTTCTACCAGATCATAATGTGTTCAGCAGAACTCATATTACAAATAAATAGGAATAGTGACACTTCTTCCAGTCTTTGACTGCCCACAATTTAGCTCCTATAGGACACATAGAGTGTAATGATGAAGTATTTAACATGAATTGTTTCAGTAAATATCCAATTGTATAAATTGACTTTAAGTAAAGAATTTATGCCACATATGCAGCTCTGGGTGACAGTCGCAAAATGTATCAATGTACAAGTCTTAATCCATGCGCATCATTGCCACCGAGCAAACATTTTCATGCACTGCCAACAAACACATCAATAACCTCTGGCATGATTAATCCCCTCACACAATAGCTGTCTCTCAACAGGGAACATAGCACCCAACACAACTCTCTTCAGATATGCATGACTGTATTCAATTTGTATAATAAAAACGGTTAGTAGAGTACCTCTGATTTTTTCTTTTGACATGTCTTCCCAAGGCACATCACTTTCACACTTTATCACCAGAATTGCACATCTCTTAAACAATGTCCTCTGCATTTTCACGTGTTTTAAAACAAAAATACTTCTGCACATAAACCTGAAGCAAAACATCCCATGCAAAAGTTTCAGAATTATTTATTAACAATGTTACACAACACCAAGGACTTTTTGCCCATTTTCTATAAACTCTACATAACAATATTTACATCCAGTCAAGAAAAGTCATAAAAAATCTCCACCAAGGACTGTCACAAATTAATTTAGTAATATATAATATACATTTAAAAAAACAATAACCTCACAAACACCACCAAAGTTTCATGGTATCAAAGAACTAGTTGAAAAAAGTTACTATTCAAAAACAAATTTTAGTGCAAAAACAGTGAAAGTAGAAAAATACTGATTTGTTTTTGGGTATAAAACCAGAGGAGGTTAGAGGTGTGTGTCGGCGATGGGGATTCTGCGCAGCTCCACGATCTGGGAGTTTGCCACACTGCCACCATCTTGGCTACCGTGGATCGACTCTGTGTCGCTGACATTAAGGCCAGACCCTGTGAAAAAAAAGAACATTCCTTTGTAGCTGGAACCAAAGGGTATGAAAAACAAATCACTGTGGAATGGGGCAACCCAGTGAAACCTTCCAGAATGGACCACAGTCCGCAGACTTTGCAAAGATAGATGATGAGCTGAGCCAACCACACTTCCATAACAGCGTCACATCAATAATACCACTTCAAAGGATAGATAAGATAACAGGTTGCCCAGCTACCATCTATACATTTGCATGTTATTATTAAGGGCCAGGCAGCCAAGCTGCCAGGACCCTATTGTTATCCTGTATGTTCTTTCTTCTTCTTTTTCTTCTTCTTCTTCCGAGGAAATCCTACTTCCCATGCGCGAAAAATCACCAAACTTTCCACAAAGGTCCCATCCCATGCCAGATTGCCTCAGCTGCAAAAACAGGCCCATAGTCCTGATGGTGGCGCTACAGCAAGCCTCTAAAGTTCAAAACATTGAAAATTCACAACAAATCAACCCATATGTGCTACAGATTTGCAACTTTCACCAAAATGTAGCCCCAATACTGAAGAAACTTTTGTACATTTAAACCTATTGCAAATTATGAAGTTCAGCACTCTGTTTTTTTCAAAAACTGTAAAACTTATTAAACCTATCATCTCCTCCCACAATTTTTGCTCAATTGACACCAAACTTGCTACAGAGCATCTTCAGACTGGCCTACACGAACGATCCACACAGATTTTTGATTTATTGAATATTGCGCCTACAGTGAATCAAAATGTTTGACTGTAAACGGTATTGTAAACATATACATGCCAATTCTTGCTAAACACATTTTCAATGTTCATTAAAAAAATGACAAAATTTTGGAGTCATGGTAGATGATGTTTGGAAAATATCAGAGGTTTATCTCAAAAACTGAATTTTTTACAGCATTTTGAATTTCGCTGTCATACGAACAAATGGAGTCAATGCAAAAATGGCATTTTTAAACATCAGTTTTTCACATATGGAGCTAATAAATCATTGTTAAAAACAAATTACCAACATCTCCATGCTGTCTAGATGCAATTTGTGTATTTTCGGATGTTTGTCTTAATAACTGAATTTTCGACAGCCGTTTGAAATCTGCCTTTACACGCTAACAACTGCTGTCTTGCACACAGGTGACAGGCTTAGTCAATTTGTGAAGCTACATGTGAAATTTCCATTTGCCAATTAGCTCAGTGAGATAGAGCATAGTTTCTTGTGCCAGAAATTGTGAGTTCAAGCCTCAACTGATGTAAAATGCACATTAGAATGCCACCTTTTTTTCCATCTTCCTACACTCTGCTTGTTGCTCAGAATTGCCTAATTTTGCCTAAAATTGCCTGGCCCCGACCATTGCTGCGCAGCAGCTATAATTTAGATTTGTTTTCTTGAGGCCAAAGTGGATGAAGGCTGAACCACCTGAACAGATGATGAACTGAGAACTCGATTATAATTCAAGCACCAGGGAGATCAAAGTTGGGAGGATACATCAAGATACTGTACGGCCAAGGGCAGGACTTACGGATTACCAAGTGTCTAGTGACCACAGTAAGGAAGCACATTGGGAGTAAGGCCACAGCAAAGATCACCATGGCTCTCCAGGGTCAGTGGGTTTGTCAACAAGAGAGAAGAGTGCCCTCTACTGACCTACCAGCTTCTCTTCCAGCAGCAACTTTGTTTTCTTCAGTCAGCGGTTGTGAAATTCACCGCGGGTGTACGCTGGTTTTTGCAGCAACCACGGTACGGTGGACATTGCAGAATATTTACAAGCAGTTAATTTGTCTTATCCAGACGATTTTCATGTTTGAGTAGTTATTTACGTTCTGTGTCAGATACAGCAAAGTATCAGCTAACCGCAGGGATCTTTAAATCTGGACCTCGAATCCAAATTCAGTCCAGGTTTTCTTCTATCCAAGGTAAGTAAATGAACATTTAGCGCCCCTGATTGGCCAGACTGTCTTTACACCTGACTCCCAGGCAAAGGGAGGGTGGAAAACCAGCAGTTCTTGGACCTTGACGATCATGATTTGAGGACCAGGGAGCTAAACCATAAAAGACCTTGTTCACATTGAGCGATATTAAAACTGATCACATGGACAGTAGAAAAATGTTACTAATTACTTTTGTTTCTAGATTACTTTTTAAATATAATTTAATGTTGCCATGGGAATTAACAAATCTTGGTGTACTTTTTCACGAAAAACAACCTCTGACTGAAAAATGCCTAATAGTTTTATCTGCACACTTCAAAACAGTACACCTTTATTGTATATGAAGTCATCCAAGTGCAAAAACACAAAGTCAGCCAAACATTGTTCAAAAGTACAATGACTGCTTTGGTGGACACACTGCATGGAAAAACACAGTTGGCATTGTTTGGGAAGAATAACTAATTCATGGTGAGATAGTAAACAAAATCAGTTGTCAGGAATTTGTGAGTCTCTGGATGATATTAGAATGCCGTTGCTGCTGATTTTTTTTTAAATGAACATTTCTGTTGCATTGAGGCCACAAGGTCAATGTCACCATAGGGTCTGCTTTACAGGAGTGAACAACAGCAAATACTAAAAAAGCATTTCAGCAACACTATCTGGATGGACAGAAACTACTCAGGGTGGAAACAAACTGCATTGTATTTTCATTAGGAGCCTCCTAGAAGGCTCCTAATTATGCATTTGAAAATATGGTCAGGCCAGAATTTGGCACACACAATAAAGTTGGAGACCACTGTCCATGCAGACCTCCAAACCATGCACTCGCCAAGCTGTATTTCTGTCAAACCCCACTCAGCTGCTGCAGTCAGCCCACCGGCTGTTCTTTGCTTATTTGGCTCATGACTTGCGTGGTAAAATGGATCATGAAGCTCTCACTGCCAACAGAGACTTCTCTCACGCCTTAAAAATGAGATGACTGTGGAAATGTGTGGTCGTGTAGAAAATAGAGACGTTGACAAAGGACTAATCAATGAGCCTATATCTATCCGCTGGCAGGGATAACAGGATCATTTATTCAAATGTAAGAGGAAGGGTGCTGGAGAGGGAGCATGAGCAATGGATAGAGAGAGGGAAAGAAAGAAGTGAGAGAGAGAGAGGTGGGGAGACTATACCTTCAGAAGGGGAGGGGGGTGAGATAAAAAGAGAGAGGGAAAGATAGAATAAGCAAGCGAGGACTGATCAGAAACACCATATCCCACTTGGAAGTTGTAACTGGACCTGTCACTCTGATATAAGGGGCACAGTCACTGGGGGAGCACACGCTAATGCTTATGCAACTGAATGGTATCAAGCCTATCAAAGTAATGCAGCTAGAGTTCTCACATAACTGGATTTTCCTTCAGCGCTCTTACACACAGAGACACACAATCTTACTGACGTGCTGCCAAATACCATGCCTCTCATCTCCATCCCTCACTTAAGCTGTGACGAAGTATTGTCCAGTCCCAGCTGATACTCACTATCATTACCACCACTGACTCCAGGGCAGGAGAGAGCCCCAATACAGCGAAGACCTCTCCCCTTTGCACCAGGGCAGTTTTAACTGCACATTCTAATGCTGATGGACCAATCACCACTGATAATCAAAAGCAATGGGGCTCCAGAACACTGACTTTAAGCGGTTAGTCCCATCAGACCTTCATGGCCTCCTTGTGGTGGAAATTTCACACCAAATCACCATATTAATTCCATCAACGTAGTTCTGTGGTACAAGGAACCATATGAACTGCACGACATCTGATTAGCTTGTATTTAGTGTTGCATCTTTTCAAACGACTGAGTGATCAGTCTTTCATGTATCCATGTGGTGTTTTCCTACAGTCAGCTCAGCTCAAGGTTTATTGCCAATGTTCACGTGTGACACTGCAGCAAACTTAGAAAGCCAAAGATGTGTCTCTGGCGCTGTCCACAGGAATTTGAAAAAAAAAAAAAAACCTAACAAGGCATGTCTGAACATCATTACTGCCTAGTTATTTTAGCAGGAGAGGCAATCTATATATTATTACTGAGTTGGCGATTTGCGTAATTTCACACATCTCCTCCGAAACCACCTTGAATATTGAGTCTGTTTTCCGCATACACCAGTTTTAATGTGCGACAAAGACGATACACCAGGTTTCGAACTTAGTTATGAAGTGAAAACTGCATTTTGAAGCCGTTTTTGCAGGCTGCCTACATTGCATCGAAAAACAATGCCCGCACATATAGCCCGTGCATAGCACAGGTATCGGCTAATTATTGTATTATTTGTAAGAGTGGTAATACATCACAGAGGGAAAAAAAATCGCTAATTAAATATTGAGGGTTGAGAGGCACTGTTGATATTGAGGCACTGTTCTGACAGCTGAGTAATTATACAGGGAACTACAGAATGACGGCAATGCAGGCATAAATGCACATATGTCTGCATGCAGGCACCTCTCATTAACACACATAAACATACACATTTCAGAAGCAGAGGAAGCTTTAGCAGCTAGTAAGCTGTGATGTGGAAACAGTGTTCTTCCAAAAACCGTGTCCTCAGAATAACAAACAAAAAAAAATTATGAGAAAAGAAATGAAAGCGTTTGCCGAAAGAGAGGCAGAGACATATCTCACCGGTCTTTAAGGCAAATATGAGGTCATCAAACTCCTGGGATTCTTCGTCGGCCACCAGGGCAGTGTTGACGAAGCCCCCTTGGGTGGAGTAGGTTGTGCCATCTTGGGGCCCCTGTTTAAACACACTGCTTGGCTGGGTGTCTGGTCTCAGAGATGCCCGATCCCAATCTGTGGAAACCTGAAACACCAACAAACACCCACTTATAATTATCCACACTGAGATATACACACACTCACCCATACGCTCACATTATTTGTACACAAACCTAAAATACACATGCAGTATAACTGCCCATACAGAGAAATACATACATGCGGCCACACACATACAGCAATTCCGCAAGAACGCACACAGATTTACACAAACAGTGACACACACACACTCACACACATACGAACAAAATTAAATAACACAAACATAAAGAAAACATACACAAGACACATACACATAATTACACATACAGAAACACCAACGTAAAGACAAACAGACAAAAACATGCGTTACAAATATGTGGGTGTTGAGAACTTTTGACCGTTAATTTAAACAGATAGAGTGGCTACATTGGAAAAAAAATCAAGAATGGAAGGCAGCGTCCTTGACAGAGTGTCACCTCCACTTTACCCACTTGGTCTAGAAATTAAGAAAAAGAAATTGCACATGCAACAAGATGTTCCCATTTCTTTCTTTGAAAATCCTGTGCCCAAGTTGGGATTTAATTCCCCAGCCATTACAGCCTTACACCTCAGCAGTGCAGCAATCCAGATAACCTTACCCCAGACATGGAGGGGTCATTTGGAGTTCAGGTTGTCATGGCACTTCAGAGGTTAGTACAAAATCCAAGGGTGAGGGTGAGGTCAGTAACTGCCCTCGGTTCATAATCTTTGATTCAATGAGACAAGCCAGTTTCATGGGTGAGAAACACTGGGGAGCTGAATGATCTGAGACTAGCCACAGAACATGTGGACAAAACTCATTGGTGGCAGTAAAGTTCAGAGTCTTGGAAATGGACACAGACCCTAGACCACAACACTGTCATACATAGCTGCAAGTGATGTGCAGATAATGCATATGGAAGACTGACCCTGGATCAGCACAGTATGAACATGCCGACTCCTAGGGAGAGCAAAACAGCAGTCTGTCAGTTGGTCTGTCCTTTGGCCGGTCTGTCTGTCTATCAACGGGAGGGTATTTCAACCGTGTGATAAAATGGCTCTATTCTTAAGAGCATCTACACATTACAAATACTTTTTTTAGAGCTATAAACTGCAATGTAATAATGTCCCCCTCTGAAATTGAAAGTTGTCAGTCATATACAGGTATTCAACATTTGAACAAATATGTGCAGGCACTGATTTTCTCTTCAAAAAATAGAGCTCAACATCCATAAGTGCGGTCACTTTGAGATTCTCAGCACATTAATCCTTTCATGTGAATGCTTATAGAAATGATTGCAGTCCAGCAAGAGTTGGGCTGTGGTGCTGAGCAGTTAAATTTCAATATTTTTCCTACGCATTTTGGAACAAGCACAATACATGCCATCCAGATGTCGTCTTTTTCAGGGAAACCCCTGCTTGTTCCAGTAAGACAACACCAAGCCACACATATTATAACAGCGTGGTAATACATGAGGTCAGAGTGCAGGTACAGCCACCAGCAAGGACCTGTCTCCCGCAGAAAACATGTAGTGGATTATAAAACGCTTAATACAACAAGAGACCCTGGACTGTTGACCAAATGAGGTCCAGCATCAGGCAAGAATGGGAACAAAGTACACTTTCGAAACTCTGACAATTAGTGTCCTCAGTTCCAAAATGATTGCAGAGGAGAGACGATGTAACATGGTTGTGGACACGCACCTGTCTCAACACTGGAAAGTGTTGCAGACATCCCATTTTAAAATTGCTATTATCTTCTAAACCCAATGAAGTTGCTGAGTTACAACACAGCTTATTTCATCTTTGTTGCATTTTTCAGTTGAATACAGGTTAAGAGGGATTAGATAATTATTGAATGCTGTATTATTTACATTTTACACATTGCCCTAATTCTGAAATTGACATTGCATTTCGTCTTTATCGCAAAGTTTCCACTGTCTAATGTAAGTGCTCTTGCTGATAGTGAGTAGATAGGCCCACAGGATTAGCATTAGATCATGCTAGTTTGAGCTTTTGTTTGTAAGCCCATTTCACCTGATAGAAGTAAGCAACCAAAGCCAACTTGATGTACTCCCTAGTGAGGCTCAAACCCAATGATATACTACTATCAACGAACTTAAAAAAATCATGAGTGCTCAACAGCAAAAGCTCACATTGAGTACATTTATATAGCTGGTGATTGCTAAGTCATTTTGTCTCAGATGAACCTGCATCATTCTGCTCACAATTCATCAACTTTTACGACTACACTCTTCAAAGAGCTAACTTAGGAGAGGCAGACAGCAGAGAGATATTGGCTCTGTGGGTTGTGATTAATTGCAGCGGTCTGTGCCCCCTATCTGCAGTCATCAGAGATAAAACTGGAGTAACCCTGCCTCAATGGGAAAGGCCAGCCAGCAAAAAAAAAAAAAAAAGTGATCTGGATTGTGGCTGAAGCATGACTGGAACCGGGAACTTTTGCCACAATAACAACATAACACTCACAAACTGAGCGATCAAAAATCAAACATTGCTTCGCTCAGTGTGATCTCCCATTCACATACTGTCTTCGCTGACTGCTTACCATGTCTCTGCGGTCAAGCATATTATACACACGCCAGCTTATGAGCCACATCTCTACACTGACTTACTTTTGCTCCTTACTTTGCCCATCCGTACACTGCCTAACCCACTTATGCCTGGCCAGAGTTTTGGGTGGGCTGGAAGATCCAAATGGGGACTGGCTATTCCTCATCACAGAGGCCCACCCTCCAGGATCCGAAAATGCGCTCTAACAGGTGAAAATTGATAACAGGAGCCTCTGTAGAGCCTCAGACTGTAGGAGCAAGAGTAAATTAACGCTATCTTGGACTCTGTATGAGCTATGCTCACAGCCAAAGGGCTTTGAGATGAGCTTGATTAGTCATAAGTTATTCGGAATTAATCAGATTCTCTGGGGATGGTGCAATGCAAGAGGTAGCTTCTCAGCTTTTTGGCAAACATGTAGGCAGAATGATGCTTCGTGACAAAAGGGCCATTTTGCGGAAGACCCTCCTGGATTATGGCGAGCAGTTATACGGTAAAAAAAACTGATGACAGCGGCAGTGGGACTTGTACTCCAAAGTCTGCAGGTTCATTTGCCATGGAGCACATCAGTCTGCTATATCCAACCTGGGTAGCTTCAGTATGTGTCCCTTTATAAATGGATACAACATGAGGAGTTAGGAAAAATGTATACACTTTGGATAAGCGCCTCTGTTGAATGCCAGTAATGTAATGTGAGAAAACACTTATTGGTGGTGGCCGACAAGTTACATATTTCAGACAGGAGTGACAGTCAGTAACAAGGTGGGTTCTGTCCTACCTCCTCCATGGCGCTGATGAGGTTCTGGGTGGACTTGCTGATCTCCCCGCCTACTGTGGGTGTGGCACCAGCCTGGAAGGAGGAGTCTGGCCCACCATGGCCGTTCATCTCCACGGTGTAGCTGGCCTTCACTGGCCAGCACAGCTGGTTGTGCATGATGACATACACCACCAGGACATATAGGCCCTACAAGCCAACAGGAACCAGGGTTGGAGGTCAACAACCGTCAAGATGAAATGAAAATGTGGCCACAGGGTCTAGCACAGTAGATTTTCAACCATTTAAGGAAGAAGCATTTTAAAAGGTTTTCTTGATACATTAGCACCAGAAAAACATGTTAGAATCCCATATTAGTAAAACCTTGATAATAATAATACATAATAATTGTGCTCACTACAGCAACAATGTTGTCATCTTGGAAAAATAGTGGTCAATATCTATATTTTGTTTTGGGTGCGAGCTCTGGTTGTGTGAGTCACTCCTTTTCCTCGGTACTCAGTCGCTTTTATGTCTCTCTTATGACCCAAAGATGCTAAAACGGATTTTCCCCATGGCTTCCTCCAGACAGGGTTCACCCCGCACCCCCCACCAAGGGACGGGATGTGTCTGACTCCCATAGTCTCAGTACAAATCTCCATGGCAATGGAAAAGATGTCACAGTCAGTTTCATGACAGGGAGGGGCAGGGGGTCAAAAGTGGAAAGTTAAGGGAAGGATACTCTGTGTGTGTGAGCGAGCGCGCGCGCGCGCGCGCGTGTGTGTGTGTGTGTGTGTGTGTGTGTGTATACATAGACCTGCTTCTGAATCAAACCACTCTTGCATTTATAATATGCTTGATTTCAGACACTGCGTAAATACGCATCTGCTTGCCTTTTCAAGGGCCCCACTAGATGTACAGGCACCCCCACTCACTCAGGCACAGCCTTGTGTCATGTGACCCACCCACTGCTGAGCATCAGCACAGACCACTACCCAGCAGCATGCAAAGCAGGTAGACGGAAATGGAATGACAACCTCACAAAAACAACCAGTCACCCAACCCCCATACCTTCCCCTGTGGGTACTGTACACTCCACTGCACAAACATGTCTGCTTTGCTCATGGCAAGCTGGGGTCATTTCCACCAAACGAGAACAGGTCCTAAACATTGGGATCACCACAGATTTTCAACGGTAAATCTATACCTTGCATCCACAAAGAAGCATCAATCACCAATGACCCTTACTCACTGAACAGAGTAGTTTGGTGTAGGAGTCAGTTATTGAAACATTACTAAACTTGCTTAATGACCAGCACCATTATTCCACAACTAAACCTAGGCAATGTTCTATGTAGGCTCCAACGGTGAGGGCAACACATCTATCAAATGCACATTCTCCATTACTTCCCTCAATTGAGTTTATTAAATAACAACCTACCCTGTTCTTTGAAATATTCCATGCAGTCTGTTTCCCACCCCCTAATTTAGCACACCTGATTCTACTACAACTACCAGCTCAATGAGATTTCTAGCAGTTGGATATGGTATGCTTTGTAAGGGATGGGGTGAATGACTACAGGGAAGTGCAGCTGTCACAACCCTCATCCTTTTGTGTCTCCTCCCATCCAGCAGCTTGCATGTCTTTTGGATATATTGTCTCTTCTGATTGGTTTACGTCCCACATGCCTTCCACACCAGCTGTTATACATTCGTGTTTTTCCATTTCCTCACGTGTGTTTGCGTATATATATATATTCCTTTCTTTGAGCGTGCAAGTCGCTGGATTGTCGCTTGCTATGCTCTTCAGAAATCAGAAATTCTTCCTAGTAAAAGTTTATCGTCTTCAGAAATGACTTGTAACCTTTAATGATATTTAAATACCGAAGTTCTCTTCCTCGTTCCATTACAAGGAACAAGCTTTCAAGCCTTGCTCTTGGTCTCCAGGATTGGGATCATGATCCTATTAATCATCCTTCAGTCTGTTCCTCTGCCCAGTTTATTAGGAACACCTCCCAAGCCTTCTGTGGTACAAGGATTGGGACTGCATTCCTGTTAAACTCTCTGGTTCTGCCATCTGACAGTTTGGCTCGGTGAAGCGTGCATTTCATCTGGCAGCTGTCCCGGAACACCTCTGGCTGGGCACGGACATGCATCTGGACTCAAGCCTGTCGCATCTAACTGAACAGTGTCATTCTGCTCTGGACTCCGTCCCTCTGTCAATACCGCATTTATATAAACTCTGCTATTGGATTGTACGATATCTCCGCATTTGGTTCCCCTTCTGGATCACACCATGCAGTAGACTGCCAAAAACAGGGTGGGTTACCACTGTGTTAATGACTTAATGTCACAGTAGCATCAGATAACCCAGGATGGCTCTCACAAGTGTGGAAATACTGATTTGACTTGAAAAGCTCACATAAAACAACAGTGAAGAGAGAGTGGTGAAATAAATTACAGTCCAGCAGTTAAAGAGGGAGACTGATACATCACTACAAGGTCAGGGATCCAAATGCACACTGATATGGCACCTATGACAGCACGTTTATGGCCTGAATGATGGACCATTACGGCCTTATAATCTGAATCTGATAAGGACAGTTTAGCTCTGTCATTTTGAGAAGTAAGTTTCGTCACAAAGCTGAGACTGGTGGAGCTGGCTGAACATATTTTATTGCTTTGTGCTGGTTATATAAGTGTTCCAGGCTCCGCACCTTAGCTATCAGAAATTCTGCAAGACAGGAAAAGGGCGCCATTGTCAGTGATTTTGTGTGAGTCAACAGGGTCTGAAACGTGTGTGTGGGCCAAGGCTAATATGTGCAACTGTGTTTGAGTGCAGATGTCTGAGTGCATGTGTTGCAAGTGTGTCCGCGTACGCGTCCATGTGTGTGTCCATACAATGTTTGATTGGCTCCCTTCGCAGTTTTGCTATAAGGCATCAGGAGCAAGATTCCAAAAATAGGTCATATTTGTTTTTCCATTTCTAATCTGTTTATGTGATCATTCTAAAGTGGATGATGGGCAAACAACAGCAGAAAATAATGACCTGCGCTCAGTGCCACGCTTTTCTCTCGCTTGTGACTGCCAAATACATTCACAGAGTGGAAATTTCAATTACAATAAGTAGATCTAATTTACAACGAGTGGTTCTTTCAGGTTATAGAAAAGCCACTCTTAGGCTGTCCAGTACTCCATTGTTTAAAAAGAGCATTTAGTTGACCAGAAGGAAACAACACTAGAACATTTACTGGCAGTGGCAATCTCAGCCAGACTGTCGCCTGAAGAGGTAAACACGGTCGTGGAGACGTGATTATTTTAATATTTGTTACAGAAAAAAAAGGTCCAGCTAAAATGAGGGTGTTCCATCCTGAGCACGGGATATATGACGGAGTGGGGGGTGCAGGTCAGATTTCTTGACGGATGAGGGGGTTGGCTGCTTCCAAGACACTCCCAGCTAAGGTTCTGAAGACATAGATGGTCTGAATGTTTCATTAAAATCTTCAAGTGTCAGAACCAGTATCAGACTCATTAATCCACAAGCCGTGTGCATACTGTGTGGTCTATGGCCTTAAGTGATTGATCCAATGGCAAGTAACAGCAAATACAGCAGACCCTGTGGCTCTTGTGGATTGTGGCAGGCGATTACTGCATTAGCTGTTCAATAGAAGACTACAAAAATGCCACACATGTGCAAACGTAAGCACACACATACATACACAAACACCCAGCCCCCCACAAACACACACACAACTCACAGCAGTGCGACAATAGTCCCCTCAATCTCTAGCCAGCACTGCACAGTTCGCATGAAATGAGACATCTGTGTCTGTTTACCTCTTTTCCATAGCCAGGTGTGGTTAAAACCCAAAGCCAAGCACACCATTACAGTAAATGCCACAGCAGTGCCAGCAATGCTAGCATGGAAAATCAGCATCACGGAAAACAAACTAGAAAATAAGACATCACAAAAAAGGTTTCTCAGAAGAGAGACAACATGCTGAAAGAATGCCCCAACAAAATAAACACATACAGAAATAATTCAGCAATAACTAACACAGCACATTTTAACCTGCAGAATCGTTCTGCAGAAATAGCTTTTTTTGGGAACATGCACTCCAGTCCTTCTCACATTGGTGATATACGCAGATCAATAACTGATTTGTGGTGGATCACTCCCTTGTTGGTGTTGAGTGTGTCCCCTGGGATTATCTGGTATCTTCTATGGATGTAGCCTGAGCAACCACATGTGATTTTTGGGCTACTGTATTTGGATCAGGAGTGATTCAGAATTTTACAAGGACAGGATTTGATGACATACCGTGGCCATTTTTACCTAGAGGTTGGTCTCCTATAAGGCAATTTATATGAAGAAATTAGATGATTACAGAACAGTCCCCATGTAGGTTAGCACTGGATCATAATTATTCAAGGGCTCCATTCACAAAGAACCTTTTCTTAGCACTCTGAGTACTAATGTGGTGCTAAATATTTCTAACTAAGAAATATCTCTTACAAGTGATTCACAAAAATACTAAGAGCAACTCTAACTACGGTCTTGAGAAAACTCCTGCATCGAGAGTGGGGGATGGGTGATGATTTTCCAAACAAACTTCAAAATTTCATGAACTGTTTAATATTTTGGGGTCTGGAGGGTGCATCGACGGTTTAGTGAATGATCATTCCACGAATGCCAGAGATGTGCCCAGTTTTGGAGGTCATTCTTTTCCTGATGCGCACCATAATCTCAAGCATTTAAGTTCGAGTTGGGAAGAGAAATAACACTGATGATAATGATTGCTGATGGTAAACATCACCAAATTGAGCTCTGATTGAACAACCATCCATGAAGTTGGACTTTGGAAAGTGAACAGTTGCTGGTAATCATTAGGACTGATTGCAACGACAAAGGTAATGGAGTGACGGAACTCAACTCCTATCATCACTGAGTCATGCCTGATGCTACTTAAGTGTAGTTTTAAACAGCAATTTGTAGTTCTAGTAAAAGACTTGATGTTTGATGACCATAAGAAAGTACTAAATGAGGCTGAACTGTCATCAAGTGAACCTGAGGTTGATAACTCACATATGAATGCTGAAAAAAACAAAAAACTGCTTCAAGGCTGTACTTGATTACACTTACATTATCATCAATGCTGTCCCCATTTATCAGTTCAGTGGTTCAAAGACAAGTGATTTTATTTTGTCACTGCTGTAAACATTAGTTCCCATCATCTAAAAGTCACAAGTTTTTTTGCTCCATGCATCAAATGATTTCTGTAAAGGATGATCTTTAGGACAATTTGGATATAAACCTTGGGTCACACTTTAGATGAAGGGTTGCTCATAATTTAAGGCTTTATACAGTATGTATAATTCCTTCATAAATGAGCCATAATGTCTTCATAAATCATACATAAGCAAATGTCATGCTTTATAAAGGGTGAAATAACACATCCTTATTCAGCATGTGATGCCAGATGTGACAATGGCAATGTCTATAAGCTGACAATGTCACCCTTTATAGCAGGGATGGGGAACTTTTTCCAGAAAGGGCCGGTGTGGGTGCAGGCTTTCATTCCAACCAGGGAATTACACACCTGAGTCTACTAATCAAGGTCCCTCGCAAAGATTCCAGAGCTTGATTAGTAGAATCAGGTGTGTAGCTGCTTGGTTGGAATGAGAGCCTGCACCCACACTGGCCCTTTCTGGATAAGGTTCCCCACCTCTGCTTTATAGCATTTAGCCTCAAGCTAAGTGACATTGTCAGTTATATCACATCTGGCATCACATGCTGAATAAGGATGTGTTATTTCACCCTTTACAAAGCTTGACATTTGCTTATGTATGATTCATGATGTAAGATTTCAGGGTTTGCACAGTTTTTCCAAACACACATGGGTTAGCCTTGATGAAGACCATTGGTTTCAGTCAATAGGCTGATTGCCTTCTCCTGGCTTTCCCTGTGGAGGCATGCAAATCAATTGGGCACCTGAGGACAGTCACCATTGTCTTGCTAAGTAAGGGTGAGGGGTTTGGACATCCTGTCAAGCATCTAGGCCAGGCTTACCTATGAATACTGTGAATAGAGAGCCATCTCCTTAGGACGGGCCAGGTGGGGGTGACTGACTGGCTGGGTGTTATTTCTCCCCACCTCACATCATATATACTGCTTGTCTTTGTTCTGTGTGTGATGTTGACCTCTCGCGTGAGCACGTCTGTTTTTCCACCGCAACAGAGCTTGTAATAGAGTGCTTCATGTGTACCACTGACTCCGTCTTCAAGTTTTTCCCATCTGGGATTTATCGCAAATAAACAGCCTGTTTTGGAATTGTCGAATCGGCAATTTAAGAAGAAACTAAACAACAGAGATTTTCTTCAATGAAGACATTATGTCTCATTTATGAAGGCATTATACATGCTGTATAAAGCCTTTAAGAGCAACACTTCATCTTAAGTGTGACCAAACCTTGGAATCTATTCTGAAAAATGAGGCACAGCATACAAAATACATGTAAAACCGAAAAGGGTGATCTGCAAAGTCCATTCACCCTTTACTATATTGATAATACTCCAGCTGCACATTATTTGATGCTTTATCTTAAGAATTGAATTGTTTATTGCAAATATGAAGCTCTGTGTAGGTTCTGACAGGCCACGACATCAAGCTATCTGATCAGCAGTTTCTGCCAGTCAGAAGGTCATCTGAGAACACCTGTCACCTCACTTTGACCCGTCAGACAATAGCTTGATTGTCAAAAGTCTTGTTGAGGCTTTCAATCTAAAGAAGCAGCTTCTCAGCACGCTCATTCCACAAACCCTCCACCACCTCAGCTCCACCCGCCTAAAATAACATTCATTAATTTTGTTTCACAGCTGAGTCACACGGATCTATGTCAATGTCTCTTCTTTGAGGTCATCGTTGCTGTAGGCCGTGTTCTATGGCAGGGTGGGGTTAGCCGCCTCCAGCCTTTGGTTCCAAACACGGATAGGCAGAAATCTCCCAAAACAGAGCAATGTCGCCAAACTCAGTACAGTGTCGTGAAAAAGTATTTGCCCCCTTCTTGATTTCTTCTATTTTTGCTTATCAGTCATATCTAAATGTTTCAGCTCATCCATCTAATTTTAATGTAAGACAAAAGAATACATGAGTAAATCAAAATGCATTTTTAAATGATCATCTCATTTTTTGAAGGTTATCAACCGTTTGACCTCAAAACTGGTGGCAACTGTGATCAAATGTGTGCCATAATTGGCAATCATTTTTTTATATTGCTGTAGGGGAATTTGGCCCACTCTTTATTGCAAAGATGTTTTAATTCAGCCTAATTGTACGGTTTCTGAGCATGAACTGCCTGTTTAAGGTCATGCCACATCATCTCAATAGGATTCAAGTTAGGACTCTGACTAGGCCACTCAAACCTTCATTTTGTTTCATTTAAGCCATTCAGAGGTGGACTTGCTTTTGAACTTTGGATCATTGTCCTGCAGCGTAACCCAATTGCGCTCAAGCTTTAGGTCACAAGCAGCCCCAGACCAGTACCACAACCATATTTGAATGTTGGTGTGATGTTCTCATTGTGAAATGCTGTGTTAGCTTTACGCCAGATGTAATGAGACCTATGCTTCCAAAAACTTCCACTTTTGACTCATCAATTTATACAATATTATCCCAAAGGTCAGGTTTTTTTTTGACAAATGTGAGAAGAGCCTTTCAGTTCTTTTTGGTCAGCAGTGGTTTTTGCCTTGCAGCTCTCCCATGGATGCATTTTTCACAGTCTCTTTGTTATTGTGGAATAGAGAACAATGACGTTGGAACAATACTGACCTGTGGAACACTGAACATTGTGGCAGATAAGGCTTGTATTTCTTTAGATGTGACCTCTTGGATGAGTCGTTGATGCAATTCTGGAGGAATTTTGGCAGGCCAGTCACTCCTGGGAAGGTTCACCACTACACCAATTTTTTTTTCATTTGTAGATAATGGCTCTCACCATAGTTTGTTGGAGTCCCAGAGCATTAAAAATGGTGTTGTAAGACTTTCCAGACTGACAGATGCCAACAACATTGTTTCTCATCTGTTCTTGAATTTCTGTAGTTTGCGGCATCATATGCTGCTTTTTTTCCTACTTCACATTACCAGACAGGTTCTATTAAAGTGATGTTTACATTCAACAGGGTGGAAGAAATCATGCCTGGATGTTTGTTTTATGAAATTGAACTCAGTGATCAATTTAATTTGTTTAATTGATTGATTTAGTACCTAAGTGGGAATTACTTTTTCACATGGGGCCAAGTTGGGTTGGATAGCTTTTTTCCATCATGAATGAAATCATCATTTAAAAACTGCATTTTCTGTGTCATTGGGTTATCTCTGTCAAATATTAAAATTATTTTGATTCTGTGAAACATTTAAGTGTGACTATTTTGCAAAAATAGAAGAAATCAGGAAAGGGTGGAATGGGTAAAAATACTTCTTCACAGCACTGCATGCTCATATGCTCTCCAAATGGTAGTGGACCAGTCACTAATACACTCATTTTAAATCTGATAACTAGAACGGACTAAAGGAAAATAGTTGGCACAGTGGCAATTTAGGTCAAACTGCAATAATGTGACAAGTTGCAATGATAAAATATTCTGAAACAGGTGCTGTTAAACTGGTGATCTTATCATGTAATAGTATAAAAGGAGCAGCCAAAAAAGACCCAGTCTCTTAAGATCAAGATGGGTTGACGCTCACCAATTTGGCAACGGATACCTTCTCCAAGGACAAATCAGTCAAATTTAAGGCATTTCACCCTCAGCAGAGCTTAATACTTAATAATTAATAAATGGAAGGAATTCAATCAAATCATGGGGAGGAGAGGACAAAGCTGAAAATCACCTCCAAATGGGAGTGATCTCCAGTTCCTCAGACGTCTTTGTCGTAAGACCCATCATGTGACTGTAATGGATATCAGGACGTGAGCTCAGAGATACTTCGGAAAGCTTTTGTCAGCCAACACCATTTGCTGGTGCATTCATACATAAAAATTAAAACTTTACAATACAAAGATAAAGCCATACATCAATGCTGCCCGAAAGCGCCGCCGATTTCTCTGTGCTTTGTGCCATATGAGGCGGACAGTAGCACAGTGGAAGTGCACTTTGCGGTCCAGCGAATAAACATTTCAAGTAGCCTTTGAAAAAACACAGCTGCCATATTCTCCATACCAAAGACGACCAGGACAACCCACGCTGTTATCAGAGTCAGTTCCAAAAGCCAGCCTCTGTTGTGGTATGGGGGCGTGTCAGTGCGCATGGCATGAGTGCCTTTCATTTCTGTGAGGACACCAATAATGCAGAGATACAGTAGTGTGTTGCCATGAGAACAAATAAATAATTCCCACAAGTATATTGAGGTAAAAAATATGGGTAATAAAAAAAAACACTGAAAACATCAATTTTTTAAAACAATTGAAAGGTGTCGCAATTTTTTTTGTGACACTTGCATAGCATGAATGCATGTTTGAAGGCTTATTCCATGATTACTGAGGCTAAGAAATTTGTTCAAACTAGTTTGAGGCAACATTATTCTGCAAAATTACTTCTGATGGTCAGTTGTTCCAGTATATCAGGTGACATGAACTTTGAGCAGTATCACAGTGTTAAACACAATGGCATGAAGGAAGGAGCTCTCTGAGATTGTCTGTAGCCACACTGTGGCCTTACATGATGCTGAAGACTTTAAATGCTGCCATGGCACTGTAAGAAATGCCACCAAGCGTTTCGAAGAGACTGGTTTGCTGAACACTAGTGGCAACAGAGGTGCAAAACTGGAGTGCCTCTGATGTTCGTTATCTGTGTATGACGTAAAAAAAAAAAATATATATATATTTAGCGGTTGACAGCACGACAACTCTGTGATGAAATTAGTGGTGCCAAAAGTGAAGAGATGAAAGTATCAAGATCTACTATTTCCACACACCTTAGTGTAAGTGGTCTGATTGGTTGAGTTGCTGCCAAGAGCTGGCAACATCAAAAAAGACTTGAGTTTGCCAAGAAATTCAAGGACAACTACACATGGGGTCGGTGTTCGAAGGGAAAAATTTCTGCTCCGAACTTCCATGACTCTTCTGGGAAATCAGGGAGGGCTTCAAAGGTGATTGATATATGAAATTAAATTTCAAAGTGTGCCCTTTTTGGGAAAATCTACTCCAGGCTTCACCTAGGTTTCCCTTTAAATTCACATGTTCAAACATCAAAAAATGTGTTGTTGTCCTGCTTCAAACACAGTAGAGGGTGAATGGACTATTAAAATCAGCCCTTTTTGATTTTATTAACACTTTCTGTGATGTGCCACCTTTTTTGGAAGTGGGTTTACATACAACCGCTTCAGGGTCAAACCTGTAGCATGTCTTAGATTACAGATGATGGCATCATGTTTGAGATGTTTTAAATATGAATGTTCCGCATTGTTCAGTGGTGTGCTCTTACACTGGACTCACGGGAAGCGGCTGCTCCCTCTATTGGTTGAAAAGGCCTCTCGTGATTCTCAGGGGCGGATACGGCTGGTGTGGAGGTAACTGCTGTATTTGCTTTTGGTGCGGTTGCTAGTTGGGGCAGGAATCCGAGAGAAAACAACTGAGCCTTTAATTTAGAGGTTTCAGCAGATGCCCTCGGGACTTGGCCTGCCTCACAGTAGGGCATCTCAAAAAACCCTCACCCACAGCCCAGGACTGCCGCTCCATATCACCTGCTGACGGATGAGGGCCTCACCCTCACCACGCACATGCCCACACAATGTAACGAGGACACAATATGCCTGGAACACATTGAAATAGAAATAGCGGATTCCTTTCTCCCTTCTGAGATTCAGTTTCAGTGTTTTGCCCTACATGTTGGTTGACTGCTTTATACACTGATGAGCCAAAACATTATGACTACTTACAGATGCCGCAAATATTGTTCATTAGCTTGGAACAACAACCCATGTCAAGGTTTGGGATATATGAGATGGTAAGTGAAGAGCTGGTTCTTGTAGTTATGTTGACAGTGGGAGAAATTGGCAGGCACAAAGACCTCAACGACGGGTAAAATTGTTACGGCAAGTCAGTTGGGTAGGAGCATCTCCAAAACAACAAGGGCGGTGGGGTGCTTCTCTGGTCAGCAGCCTAGTGCAACTACTGGCAATGGTCTTATGAGATACAACCAGGAACCGGCGACAGGGAGTTGGGCTCCCAAGACTCGCTCAAGCGCAAGGTCAACAAAGACTATCCCATCTGGTCAGAACCAGCTGAAGGGCTATTGTAGCTCAAGTAGCAGAAAATTTTATTGATATTTAAGATAGGACTGTGTCATAGGACACAGTATATTGTACCCAGTTGCTATAGGGCTGCTTGGTCACAGACTGGTCCGAGTGCCCAGGATGACCCCTGTCCACAGTCGAAGCCTCTCCTTGGCAATTTAAAGGGCGTAAAATATTTCCTGCAAACATCATGGTGCAAGATACCACGGGACACCTTTAGAGGTCTTGCAGAGTGCATGCCTTGGTAGTTTGGAGCTGTTTAGGTGGCAAGCGGAGGCACAACAGCATATTACTCAGGTGGTCATAATGTTTTTGCTCACTTCTAAATCTTTTAATTGGGATTTGGCAATCCAAATTAGTGGAAAAAAAGAGTCGCAAGGCAAAGCCAGAAAAAATTACACAACTCCAGCCCAGTTTGCCAAAATACAGTGCTCAATTTTTCTGAAGACAGGAATAACAAAATAGAAAGCATTACATTTCCCCTCAGTTCCTCACTCTGAACCCTTCCTTCCCAGCTTAACTTTACTAAGGAGGTCAAAATTAGATAAAATATGAAGGTATTTTGATCAATATATCAATGACCCTTTAAGTGAAGATTTAGCTTTTTTTGTAATTTAGTTTTTTTTTTTTACTTTTAAAAGATATGCTACTTGATATTTAGTGCCTCATTAAAATACTGAATCATTCAGCATATGTGCTCATTGATTTATAAAGACCCAATGGTACCGTTCATTGTGTTGCCTTCACTCTATTACAGTAGATTATCCTGCAGTTGATGATTATGCTGCTAGCTATCACAAGGTCAAGGTTTAAAAAATGCTCCAGACCACAGAACAAGGCTGACTGGCTGCTGTGGGGCAACATTTGACGAAAGCTGATTAATTGCACAAACTGAGATAAGGAAATTATATACTATGTGCTCTATATCTGGACATAAATGAATTTATTACTAGGTATTGCTCACTCACATTGATATTCTAGCACAAATATTGATATTCATGCATATTAGATGAGGTTTTTCATCACAAAATACTGGGTTCAGACTTCAGAACCATTTACCAGTTTGTCAGCAAGATTGATAGGGTGACGCTTTAGTGAGTTTTCGAAAATTACAAATGCAAAAAGCTTTGCAGAGTCTTAAAGAGAAAAGAAAACCAAAACTAGAGAAGATTAATTTTTTGATAGGACACCCTCTTTTCAGTAGAGTCTATGAGTGAATTGTTTTCAGAAATTTATTGTGGGAGACCATAAGAGGACAGTGTGCAGGAAGTTTGTTTCAAGGGAAAACTGTACATGAGTATTCCACAGGTTTCAGTCAAAGGATCTGTTTCTTCTGTTCAGAAAAGCATATACTGTCTTCATGAAAAAGGGATGTCCTTCATATTCTTAGAAGGTCCCGAGAGTTCAAAAGCTAACAATGCCACCTTCATTGATACAGACATGAGCACCATCATTGCATTATACTGTAACTGCCATTGCGAATCAATATCTTGAAACTTCCCCCAGCCCTTCAAAATCAGCTCTCATGATAGCTATTAGACAACGCGCTGACTCATAAAAACCATAGTATTACAGGGATATCATATCCACAAGCTTGTGCCATTGATATAATGCCCTGTCCATTGGGCGGCGAGAAGGTAAGCACAGATTCTGCAGTTTAGTGTCTGCTGTCTGTGCTGGATTTCACCGGCATCATGAAGGAGCACCCTTTATGCTCTTAAGCCAGGTGAGGGGTCACTGCTGCACAATCTTATTCTTGGTGTGCAACCACGTGATTAAATAGCACGCGCCGCCATGTTGGATGATATATAAATAAAAAATGGCATCTCATGCGAACAATAACAGTGATACATCTCCAAATTTTTCGAAATATTGTGACTCTCTGGAGTCCTCTGCCAAGTCAAGATACAGAGAAAAGGTTGAAATTTGTGGTTTTGACCCATATTATGTTAAAGCCGTCTGATTATATGGAGGATTTGGAAACATTACCAGTGATTGAATACCCCGATATCGTAAACTATCTCGTTATTCAATCATCGCGGGCAACCAACGCACAAATGAAGGCTTATAAGAGTCTAGATGCGTATAACTTTTTTGTGTCTGGCTGGGTTGGTATTCTTCTCACTAATACGAAGTGAAAGAGAACAGGGTGCTGGTTCATGCTCGGGTAAACCATTCTCAAAGAACTCGAGAAACACCGCTCAAGCTGTGGTTTGCGAGCGATAAGAATGGCGATGTGATCCTTGCACATTGTGATTGCATGGCTGGATTAAGCGAGGCTTGTTCCCACATTGGAGCTTTGCTCTTTGCGATTGAAGCTGGATATAGAATCAGGAACTCGAGAACATGTACGGAAGTAAAAAGCAAGTGGCTGCCAGCGCACGTAAACAAAGTGCCGTATTTGCCAGTAAGCAACATTGATTTCAATGAGATAGGATTCTGAAGAAACTCGTCTTTATCACGAGTAGCATTATTGCCGCAATTCCAAACCGCACACAAAGTAGGCATTGTTTTCTTTTAAAAGGAAGCGCAAATCCAAAGAAAATCACGAAGCGTTGCAGGAGCTCAATGGTGAAGTGCAGCTATCTTGGTTGTTGTTATCATCCACCATGGCGAACTTCCTGTTTGGAAATTATGCGTGACGTCATGTGCACACCAAGAACAGGGACAAACACCTCTTTCAACAAAAAGAAGACTTCACCCCCAGAGCAGTGATGGAGCAACAGTACAGACCTTCCTGAGACAGCAGTAGCAGAAAAAAATCAACATGATTAGCAGCAGTACTGTGAGAGGAAATTGGAATAGTGGGGGAACTTGGAATTATGAAAGGAAATGAGGGTCTAAATAGGAAAGGGGAATAGTCACAGTCAATAGGGATAGTGATAAAACATGGAGATAGTGACAGGAGGTACAAATCATGCCAGGAAATGGGAATAGTGGCAGGAAATGGGACAGCAAAAGCACATTAATGAGAGCACTTACCAGCAAGAAGTTGAATAAGACTAAGAGAATGAAAGTCCACAGGAATCTGTAGGCAATATGGAGTCCCGCCCACAACCAGACCAGGGTCACCAGGGCGTACAGGACCAGAACCATAGGCACTTCTGCAAAGCAACACATGAGTGACGGACCATTCTAGCAACAAATCAAATCTGATTCATGGCACATGTGTTACGAGTGTGATGTGTGTGCATTTTATGTCTTAATCAGGGATTGGAAAATTGAGAGCTGACCAGGGGTACTGAGATGGGTACTGGGATAAATATTCATATCATAATTATTTCATTTCTGTGCTGCCATCTTCTTGCTCCTTCCACTGGGAGAAAATAACTTCAGCATCACAAAAAAGGACCAGCTTCAGTCTTTCCCCCTGTCTAACATGCTGCCACCAGGTCTGACATCAATGAAAATGACAGATGTCAAACTCACCCAACTTCTAATGTAGAAAAGCAGATGTAAATTGTATCTTATCAGTGTTTTTGCCAGACCAGTTTACACAAGGAAGCTGTATGTGGATCTGGTGCCTTGTGCCGGAGGAGGAACAGTCAGATTTTTCCAGAATTTAGAGAATCCTGGAACATGCTGAGTTCCCTTTATTGCTTCAGTACAGTGAAAAAGCAGACATTTACTGAAACCTGCCGCACACGGCAGTGGCAGCGAGGAGCCGGCATGGTAGAATGGGATAGACTCCACCAGCCATCTCCACCCAGCTGTGTGAGTGAGGGGGCAGGGGTCACCCACACCCTACATAAACAGCATTCACTAGATTGTTCCAGGCAATTTCTCTGAGAATTAAAGCTGGAAAAAAAAAAAAAATGGAGACAACAGGCCCTGGCAGATATTGTGAGATCACTCGTTAACCTACTTTCTTTCTGAGCAAACCGGTTCCACTGCCTGCGGAGAGAGAACAAGACAAAGTAGCCTCAAATCAGGTCACCTCCCTGAGCAGCTAACTGACATGCATGTCTGTCTCAGCCCCCGGGCTAAGCGCAAGAACAATATCTCTTTATACTTCCATTGTACATGTAGTCTGAATTGACCATATCTTTTTTAGACAATTTCTGCTGAAAGTCTCTGAGAGTGTGTGACCTCCTGATGGAAAAGTCCTTTTCTAAACCTCCCCGGCTTCCAAACTGTGGTTCTACTGTTCAACATCTTCCTCACTTAAAGACTCTTGAACTGATTTAGCCATACACTGTCACTCAAAGGTTTGAATCGCTTGAAAAATTCCACGTTTTCAAAGTGAAATTTCATACTTTTATTCACTGAGTAGCAAAATGAATTGACAATACAGTAAACACATTGAAAAAGTGATAAATAATGATAATGATGAAATAATCTGTTAAGATAAGCTGCAGAAATGTAACCCCATGCTTCCTGCAGCACCTGCTACAGGTTGGATTGGCTTGATGGGCTTTCTTCATATCATATGGTCAAACATCTTCCCAAGATGTCTTGCGTAGTCTAAAGAAGAGCTTTAGGTCCTTGTCCTGTTGTAAGATGAAATTGACTTCAATCAAGCACCATCCACAGGGTATGGCATGGCTTTGAAAAATTGACTCATTGCCTTCCTTGTAAAAGATTTCATATACCTTTTTACACATTTTCCTCTTTACCAGCACCAAAGCACTCCCAGACCATCACACTTCCTCCACCATGCTTAACAGATGGCGTCACGCACTCCTCTACCATCTTTTCATGTGTTCCGTGCCTCGGAAATGCTCTTTGTGATCCAAATACCTTAGATCTGTCTGTCCATAACTTTTTCCAGTCCCTCTCCATCCAATGTCTGTGTTTTTCTTTTTTTCATACAACAGTATAAAAGACAGGAGGAAGAGTTCTGGGCTCTCAATACTAGAGCTCAACTAGGCAAAGCTGCTTTGCAATGGGCTTACTGAGAAGTACCGTCTCCTTGGAGAATGTAAATACCATACAGAAACAACGGCCTGACGGAAACATATTGGAATCTGTGTAACTTTGTTCATGTCTGGGGATAATTTGACCAGACCAACACCCCTACTTCAAAAGATAACAGAGGGAACATAGTGTCCATATTTTTAAATGACATTTGCAGTGGGAAAATATGCACCATTTTTGATTTTGAGAGCTTAAGAGGAGTATTATATTATGACGGAAGCATTTAGCCCCTTCAACTCAGGCGCACATCAGTGGTTGTCCTGGGGATAGTGTTGGGAGGTACAAACTGTCCCAGACTATTAAACATATAAGCATTCTTTTTTTCCTGGTGAAGCAGGGTTCTGATTTCTACTGCTTTTCAGTCAGTGTATACCAAATGGGCTAATTTGACCTCACGTCAATTCGCTGTTTCTCTGGCACTTGGCCCGAAGTGGCCTGAGAAACTAACAGCTGTTGATGATGAACAATACAGAGTGCCCTTAGAGTTCAGTATGCAGAGGCAAACAGCATGCAAAATGGGGAGAGGGCACATTCGTTCATGGGTGATGGAAAACAGAAGGTGGATCAAAATGACTTCTGGCTTGGACTGTATGCGCAAATGATGTCACGTCCCCTCCCCATTCCCTGATTTTTGTCCTGGTTGAGGCATGGTTGTTAAAGAACTCTCAAAGTGGCAGAATCCCAAAGGCTTTCATCAGGAGTGCTGGCCAGAAGGTTGGAAAAATGTCTTAAATGTGGATCTTGCCAAAAGGCGACATTAACAGCAGGCACTGACCCCAGCACACGCATCCTCATTCATCTCATACACACGTGACTGAGTGCAGGCTTCCAGGAATGCCCTGTGTTTACAGGGAAAACAGATAAAGTTTGCACAAGAAGAAGGGGAGATGATTTAGCAGTTTGGGTGAGATGGAACTGAAAGTGGGGAAGGCACAGAAGCACACATGCACAACTGCTTTAAAAACTGCAATCACTTGTCATTAAAGATCTTGTTATTTTATTCAATAACAGAGTTTGCATGATACTAATTCATATGAAACATACACCGGCAAGATATTTAGGATGTATTATTCATGATGTAAAGTATTTGGGGCAGTTTAATTTCAAATGATAAATGATCAGATATCAGTTTTTTTCTCATCAAAGTATCAATTGAGTTTAAATCACTGCTTTGGAATGTCTTTGCATTCAGGATATTAATATTTACCATGGAATCATTTAAAATTATTTCCTCATGGACTGTAATATCTCTCATAGGAGGGTCTTTGATGATGGGCACACTTCACAAAAAACAATCACGGAGATCCCTCAACTGCTGCACAGGGTCTACATCATGGGACTGAGCTTGCCATGACATATTTTGTAACTTCATATCTAGAAAGTCCACATGTTTTGGGCTGTAAAACAACGTGTCTTTAATTCATGTGAAAATCACAAGAGATTCCAATCTTTTGAGTGGTAGTGGATACGCAAACACACTTAAACAGACATACGGTCACACCTATACATAATAAAAAATGTAAATTATGATGTTTTATATACATTAACCTACATGAATTCATGATCACAAAAATTACAAAGAAACAGGGGGTTGAGTAAAAGAACTCTGAAACCCAGCTAACATTCACCCAGAACCATTGTCATGAAGACAAACAGAAAGAGTAGAAAACAGTAGCATGCACAACCCCAAGACCAAAGTAATGTGCAAGGGTGCACAGCTGTGGAAATAATGCAAAGAAAATGTACAGTGGCCAGAGTGCATTTTCTTTATGGAAACAAACAGTGCCTCATTTTTGGCTCACAAGCTGATGGCTCAGTTTAATCCAGTTGATTGATTATAATGTTAAGTCATTTGTGGCACTGGAGGTTCAATCATGGCGGAGTTGGATCAAAGATGAGGTATCCTCCTGCATCCTGATTGGCATCCAATTAAATACAAAAAAAAAAAAAAAAAACAGTTCCAGTTCAACAGTAAAACTGCCACAGTGAGAAGGTATGCTATTGAATGGCCCACTCAAAAAATAAATACGGACAGTGCCGCTTCGTATTTGGTTCTCATTTCCCACATCTTTTCATAAAAAACACATTTCCTAGTGAATGGACCTCTATCCTCACAAACAAGTAGATTTGTTCCCTCTTGAAAGAAGCCTTCCTGGCAGAGTCTGCCGAAGTCAGGTGCTTGTTCCTCACCTGACAAGATAAAATCGCTAGTTTGCTATGGCGTTAACACACTGGTTTTAAAGACAAAGACAGCACCTGATCAGATTGGCATAAAGAACCAGAAAACTATCATACCCACAGGTAATCAATTCATCTTAGACCAACCCTTTTGACAGCAGCACCACAGTTGTGCTAACGTGTCACGTCACAAATTTACCAGAATTGAGTAAGACATGCCCAGCTATGCTCTTACTGTTAGTACTTGCATTTGCAATTATGTTTAGCTCATCAAATTACGACCCAGAGTGTTAAATCTGGCCTGTCTGGCAACACCTGCCATAATGGGCTTAATCTGGGACGTCATAGCCCACTGTGAACCCCGTAGCTCGCCAGCAAGCCAATGCCCTCTCCATAACTCATCACAAACAACTGATGGGTGATTGACTTGCCTCCATAGGGCAGTAGGACACACCTCTGCCAATGCCGTCGAGGTTTGTCTTAAGAAACGCCACTCGCTAAAGCTGCACGAATAAAGCAGTAAAGCCTGCTGAATGACAAAAAGAGAAACTACTTTAATTTTCTAGCGATGAAAATAATCTCTTAAAGATTTGGATGTGTTACTGCCAAGGGTAATTCAGCTGTAGCCTAGAATCAGAACAAAAAGCATTGTTCTTTCATAGGTAAAATCTGCTCTCAAGTAAAAATAACGAAAATAAAGATGGGGTCCTAGCAAATTCTGCAAAGGGGCATATTTCTGACATTAGTTATATATCCAGAGTAAATAACTCAGCTTGTACAGCTGCAAACTTTCCAGTTGTCCTGAACAACAGGGTACTTACAGAAGTGATTCAGGTTAAGCTGCTTGCTAAAGGACACAGAAGTAGTGACCCACATGAAAATAAATATCGCAATTTCTGAGTTAGAAGCCTTGTTCATCATCTAATATGCTTAGAGAAAGTATTCTAGGAGAAATTAGGATGCTAATTTGTTCTTAAAAGAGCTGTGTCAAGATTACTGCGCATGTTCACAACTTTGAGCAAAGTAAATCTACCATCGTTTTCCACTGTATGTGTATATTTTAGTTACTTCAGCATTATGCTCTTTATATTAAGGTGTTTTCTTTGGAAATTCGAGGATTCAAAGCGCTATTTTCTTGCTTTAGCTGGAGTATAGAAAAATGTAAGTTGGTTTGCCAACCGCCATTAATCACAGAAGAGAGTATTTTTTTCTACTTCTATAATTATTGGCAATGGCAAAACAGCTCACATTCTTTGTATCTTTCAGTGAAAGTGAGAAAATAGCACTTTAAATCTTCAAATTTTCATAGAAATCTCATTAATATAAAAAGCATAATGCCTGAGTAACTAAAATAAAGAAATACAATGGAAAACAAAGACAGATTGGCAAGGATGAAATCAGATGCTGACTTGCAGTCAAGCAGATTGACTTTTGTGGGATGTAAGTTCTGAGCATGCACAGTAATCTTGACACAGCTTCTTTAAGTCCTCTCATCTGTCTGATGTTTTCAGTGCAGCCATCAAACACAAGATTTAGAATGTCTGTAGAAGGAGGCAAATTAGTCGTTGTCACTTCAGAAAGTTGGTGGCACTGTGAGTGTACATATGACATGGGAAGAGAGAAATTATCCTATTTCCATTAGCCCATTTCCAAAGAATTCATAAGTGCTGATTTGGAATCAGTTCAGCTTTTGAGCTCATAATGGATAAGTTTAAAATACACTTAGAGCAGACCTGATTAGCACGGATAATTGTGCAGACTATGATTGAACCAAGCCTGTTTTATTTACTCTTATCTCCAAATAGTGCAGGAAAGAGTAACTGCTCTTATCTGAAAACATCTGAGAGCGTGAATGGGGTCATGTGTGGCCACACTTTCATTGCTTCTTATCATATTACCCCACCAATATCAGCTGAGGATAAACTTAAACCCAAAATTGCATAACAATTGTCAAGTAAAGATCTCCTGTAAAGATCTCCTGTCATTCCTCGACAGTTTTAAAAGGCTTATGCTACAGTTAGACTGGCTATTGCTCAGATGCTTTCCCAGCAGTTTTGCAAGCCTGATAATTGTAATAAGTGACCTTGTGTTGAAATTCAAGAAGAGATAATAGCAGAGCACTGCAGCATATAAAGAAATGTGCAATATTTCATCCATAAAAAAATTACATTTGGATTTGATTGCTTATTATTAAAAGGAACATATTAAGGTAGCGTTTTGATAAACTTGGAGGGAAAAACAAAGGAAAGATATGTTATCTAAGGTAAGAAAGAATAGACTGTGAACTGTGAAACCAGAAGCCCACGGCACTTTTTTGGCCTAAAGACCATGACTATATAATCAATGGAAGCAACACCTCATGCCAGGCACGTCCCTTGGCATAGAGTGCAGAGTATTGGAATTATAATTAACCCTCCGATTATGTTCTGGGTCAAGTTGACCCGACTTAATGTTCAACATCTCTAAAAACATGGATCACATACTTTTTTTCTGCTAGTTGTTTTCCCCCTAACTTTACAGGTAGACCATGAATTTCACTGAAAAAATATTTCATATTCTGAACACACTTTGTAAGCATCAGTGTTGTTAGGGTCATTTTGACCCCAGGATCAATTATTACACAAAACCATAATTTTGATCTCGTTTTTGTAGTGTTGCCTGAGACTGAAGGCATGTTCAAATTAATTTCTCATTCATTTCATATTTGGTCCAATTCATTTTGCTATAATCATGTAAAATCAATGATTGATGTATAAGGGGAGGATGAGGTTAGTCATGTTTTATTTACTTGGCTATTGAAATGGTCAGTAGAGGGGCATAAATGAGCTGAGAGGAGATTGGGTAAAAATTTCAGCTACAAACATCTTTTTTTTCAGTTTTTTCAGTTTTTCACTGCGGGGATCAAACTGACTTCAACCAAAAATGGTTTATCAATCTGAACATAATAGGAGGGTTAAAAGTACTAAAATAGCGCTTGAATGTCAATGAGGTGGGAACACATAGCTCTAATTATAGCTGAATGGCAGATCAAGAAGGACAAAGTCAGCTTTTATATATGTCTTAACCTTGCTCACAGTATCAGGGCTACAATTTTGGATTACCAAGTGGGATGGCATATAGACAGGCCCACTCTGTCCACTAGGCATTTGAAGCTGAAGTGGGTCAGCACCCTAAACCCACTGGATGCCTTTTCCTAGAACAGGAAAAGGTATTGCGGGTAATGCAGGCCACGTATACACTGAAGAGTTAACCTTGTCTACATCATGTTGCACTGTAAACAGTCAAGGAAATTCCATTTTTAAACAGCAGAAAAAAAGCAGGGATGGAACACAAATATGAATACATCTCACCTCATGTTCACCTTCAGTGGGAGGGTGTACTAACCAAAAGTGCACTGAGCACCGTGTCTTGAAACTAACATTGCTTGTGAACACAACTGTGTGGGTGCACTTCAGGATATAGATATATGCCGGTGCAATTCTCTGTACTCCTACATGCAACCAAAGCCAACGCAGTAGAGCAGTGCAGAGTGTCTGCAGGTGAGTGCAGGTGTCTGGCTTAATTTTACATCCTGAGGCAAGGTGCTGATAGGCACAAAGCTCAGCCAAATAAAGCTCTTTGTTTGCTAACTGCTAACATTCTGCGACTGCGGTGTGCGACAGTACGACTGCTTATCAGCCAAGCCAATCAGTCAGCTCGGCTGTATCTCAAACAAGTACGTGCAGAATACTGGCATGACGTTTAGCCAGCTCATTTCAAAAAATGCATCTGCTTTGGTGTAGTCAGGTGTTGAGTAACCGACAAGAACAAAATCTAAGGGTGAAGGGAAAAACTCGACCGACAGCAGATTTCACCTCATAAAAGGTGAAAGGTCATGCAGGTTGGCTGCATGATGGCAGCTGCTCAAATATAACCTAAAACATGCTAAAACAATGAATAAAAATTTTCAAAATAACTAAGCACAGGTCCTAACTGAAGAAAAAACCAAACATTTTAAAGACTCATCAGAATTCTACCACGTGGCAAAACAGACTGTTTGAAGTGTTGACCTGATTGATAGGTGGCTGTTAGCCACCTGCAATACGTAGCCTGCTGGTCGGCGAAATTCTTGCACCAACGAGAGCCACCACAGCCCTCTATAAAGTACCGCAGAGCTGGCATAGCAGAGGACGCGGCAGCATTACTAATCTCCCGCTTCTCTCTGTGCTATAAATAGCAGGCTCAGATTTGTTTCTGCTTTTTCAGCATTTGGCAAGAGGCTTTATACACTGATGGCTGGTACCAAGCAACACAGTGTGCCTGCAAAGTGAGCCCAGTGAATTCACGCACTGATCGTTCATTCAGTTAAACATCCAGTTTATGTCTTTCCCCTTATCTCTGCCCTGTACATTATCAGCCAGCACTGGCTAGAGAAGTATACCACCAACAAATAGCCTGAAAAGTGCACCATAAAAACACACTGCAGCCCCCATTAAATGAAATGTACTATTTTATACTCTTTTACTTGATCTACAAGGAGAGATCTCAGACCAGTGTTGGGCCCATTTATTTAGGTTTAAAAAGAATGGCTAATAAATGGCTGAAGTCCAACAAATTAGCATTGCACACATTCAACTTGCAAACTTATATGTAGAGGCATTTTAGTGGACCCACGTCACAAGACATCAGTGGCATGCTATCAGAGGTATAGAAGCCATTCAGTAATCACACCTTTCAATGCATGAGTGCTCTCAAACTGTTCCCATTTATGATTGTCTGATTAACAATCAAAAAATGTATTTACTGAATAATCAAGACCAATACACACGCCTATAATGATTAAGAAATTATCAAGTAAGAAATGACATAGAAGTCACCAATAGGCTACATTTACAACATAGTATATCCAATAAAAGTGATATTGTAAAGGCTGGCAATAATCAAATACAACCCCAATTCTGAAATAGTTGGGATGAAGTGTAAATTGTGAATAAAATCAAAATGCAATGACTTTCAGATCACATGAGCCAATATGTTATTTACAATAGAACATAAATAACATTTTAAATGTTGAAACTGAGACATTTTACATTTTTATTCACAAAATTTCAAATTTGATGGCTGCAACAGGTCTCAGGAAAGTTGGGACACAGGCAAAAAAGGGCTGAAAAAGCTATTAATATAAGAGAATCAGTTGAAAAAACATTTAGCAAATACTTAAGTTTACTGGCATCAGATGTGTAACATGATTGGCTATAAAACAGATGTTTTAGAGAGGCTGAGTCTCTCAGAAATAAAGATGGCCAGAGGCTCTCCAACCTGTGAAGGCTTGTGTAAGAAAAATTGTGGAATACTTCAAAAACAATGTTCCTCAACGTCAAATTGCAATGGCTTTGAAGGTCCCATCATCGACAGTGCATAACATCATCAAAAAATTCAGAGAAACTGGAAAAATCTCTGTGGGTAAGGGACATGGCCGAGGACCTTTACTGGATGCCCATGATCTTTGGGCCCTCAGGCGCCACTGCATCACTCACCGGCATGATTCTGTCATTGTCATAAGTAAATGGGCCCAGGAATACTTCAAGAAACCACTGTCTGTAAACACAGTCTGCCGTGCCATCCACAGATGCCACCTAAAACTCTATCAGGCAAAAAGGAAGACATTATTAAGCATGATCCAAAGCGCCGCCATGTTCTGTGGGCCGAGGCTCATTTAAAATGGACTGTAGCAAAGTGGCAAAGTGTCCTGTGGTCAGACGAGTCCAAACTTGACATTCTTGTTGGAAATCATGGGCGTTGTGTCCTCCGGGCTAAAGAGGAGAAAGACCACCCCTCCTGTTATCAGCGTTCAGTTCAAAAGCCAGCATCTCTGACGGTATGGGGATGCATTAGTGCACATGGTGTGGGACACTTGCATGTTTTAAAAAGCATCATAAATGCTGAAAGGTATATAAAGGTCTCAGAGCAACATATGCTCCCCTCCAGATGGAATCTATTCCAGGGAAGGCCTTGTGTATTTCAGCAGGACAATGCAAAACCACATACTGCAGCTATTACAACAGCATGGCTTCGTAGTAGAAGAGTCTGTGTGCTGAACTGGCCTGCCAGCAGTCCTGATCTTTCACCGATTGAGAACATTTGGTGCATAATTAAATGAAAAGACCGTCAAAGGAGACCCAAAACTCTCCAGCAGCTGGAAGCCCGTATTAAACAAGAGTGGGATCAAATTCCAATGGCTAAACACAAGAAACTTGTCTCCTCAATGCCCAGACGCCTCCACTCTGTGTAAAAACAAGAGGGGATGCTACACCATGGGAAACAGGCCCCTGTCCCAACTTTTTTGAGACCTGTAGCAGCCATCAAATTTGAAATGAGCTCATTTTGTGGATAAAATTGTAAAATTTCTCAGTTTCATTACATTTGCTATGTAATCTCTGTTCTATTGTGAATAAAATACTGGCTGGTGTGATTTGAAAGTCCTTGCATTTTGATTTTATTCACAATTTACATTTTGTCCCAACTTTTTCAGAATTGGAGTTGTAGTAATTAATCCAGAACATTCTTTGAATCCATTCTCTCGGTTAGCATTTTTTCAGCAGTGTAATTTATTTAAAGACAGCACATAACTTATTCATAATGTTTTTAGTGTTAAAAAGAATTTTTTTTAAATGGGAAACATCATAGTACCCCTGCGAACCATGACCGTGGTTGACCTTGGTTGACCCTGGTTCAAGTAACCGTGGTCAACCCTGGTCAAACCACGGTTTTGACATTTTTGTTAAATGGAACACCATGGTTGACCTTGGTTGACCTCGGTTCACCATGGTCAACCATGGTTATAGCATGGTTAAAAATGGTCAACCATGGTTAACCATGGTGCAAAAACTCCCCAAGCGGGTGCAACCATGCTTCAACCATGGTCGGCCATTTTTAACCATGCTTTAACCATGGTTGACCATGGCGAACCGAGGTCAACCAAGGTCAACCATGGTCACGGTTCGCAGGGGAAGGTATATTGAATTGAGCACTGGCGCAAAAGGATGTTAGCCTAAAAAATGTTTGCCTTTTCATGAGCTACATGTGCTCAGAATCTTCTAAAGCCATATTAATGTTTGATGTCATCACGGTTAACGTAGATAGGAAAATGCGTGATAACCTAGGTATGCAATCAACAATAATGCCAGCTCAAAACAAACCGGCCAGTCATTTGTCCCGATTAGTCTTTGCAACTCAGTAAACTCATGTTTCATTGCTAAAAAATGCAGAAAAAAAGAAAGAAGTTTGGTTACTAATTAAGAAAAGTATATGGGAACCAGTTTCGAGTAATCGTGTCATGAGGTGAAGGGCTTTTTTCCCCGTTTTTATGCTGCAGCTACACATACACTGAGACACAAATTTCAATTTGAAAAGCATTCAGCTCCACTCTTAAAGTATTGTAAAATGGAATATCCTGTGCTTTGCAGCAAGAATAAGAGTGTTTGCTTGTAGAGGGGTTGGCCTGGATACACCAAACATTGCCTTTAAGAGGCCTGTTCCTCCATTCCTTTACAGGATTTTAGATACTGATAAGGTGAAGCATTACAAATGCTGCAGGAAAACAACGTTGTTGTTTATGCCATGAAAGCGTCACACTGCGGTAAGTGGTCAATTACACAGCTGGATAATTAATCCTCTGAGGTGGTGCTCTCTTTTTATTAGCTCACAGGCTCTTTCTCCTGTCCTGTCTCATCAGGGACCGCCATGTAGCAGCTCTCCATATCGACTGCCAGCCCCAGAGACACAGTTTCCGTGGGCAGGGGGACTTTGCAGAAATTCTGACCCACTCCCTGCTGCATGAGCCCTCATGTGCGCCTGTTCCTTGTCCTGCCGTCCGTCAGAGGTTTGAATTTGTCCGCGGCCTCTCCGCCCTTTAGGAGCTCAGAGAAATGAATGAGGAGGTTAAGTGTTTACTGATGGGCGGCTGGGGGCTCCTTTACCAACACGGTGTCAAGTAGCGGCTCTCCAGCCAACAGGCAGAGGACGGCTCAATGTCAGCCCTATGTCGGGTTCTCTTCATCTGACCAGAAAAAAAGAAGTCAAACATTAACTGCCTCTCCTGCTGGAACCCACAGAAACAATGATCTATGCCCCCTGAAATCCAGGAGGGATTTATGAGGGCCATACTGCCCCTCACCTCTGCATGAAACTAACAAAGTCCCCCTTCCCAAAATTTTCGGCCTAAGTAATATTCAGGTGTGATGGTATTTGGGAAGAACTTACAGCGGATTATAAACACAGAAAAAAGCCCAGATACCTCAAAAAATGATGTTCCAAATGGTATTTTTAATCTTGTGCACAAAGACTGGTGACCGTCCCTTGCTCTTGTATGACTGAACACTGCCTCCCACTGGTGCCACCTTAAAACACTGTATCTGCTGTTTCTGGGACACTGGCGTCTTTTTCCAGCTGCGGACCTGAGCTTAGTTACAGAGCCAAAGGCACATGCTGGGATCAGCGGAAGAGTATCATGATCCTTGTGAAGCTGCAGGAACTGTTCTAGAAGCTTCTCTTTCACAAAACACTGAATGCTGCATTAAATGATGCAGAGGATTGTATTTATTATATAAAACTGCTGGTATCAGTTAATCCACAGCCACACTTTTTTCACTCATTCACTCAAATTCTTTTTTTTCGATGGGACAGAGGACAATGTCCATCCAGTGCTGTGGGGTTGCTGGTCTGACTTTCCAGTTGAACCCCTGACATGGCAGATACAAAGGCCCAGGGGCCTGATAGGTAAGGTCAAATCTCTGTTTCTTTCTTTGTGAAATCGGGGATATGTAACAAGCTTTATAAATAACCCTATGGTGCAAGCAGCAAGATAACACAAAGTGTGTAAATTTCCTCACTACTCCGTCTGATTACCAGGCTAGGCTAAAGTTCACCAGAACATTAGATGAACAACATGCGCTTTTGTGTGTGGGAGTGCATAAGATACTGCATGTATATGGGTCATTCCATACTAATCAGTACAAATGTGTTACAATGGTGATGAAAATTCAAATACATCTTTTCCAAAGTTTTTCATTGCAGTGGTGAAACCCCATCCATGGGCATCACAAAGAAGCAAGCAAGAAGATAAACCGAGTGATCACTTCATTTCAGTGACCCCATAATATACTAAGGTGGTAGGCGTTGTGGGTGTAACGAGGACACAAAACAGATACTGAATTCCTGAAAATCAGACACATTTCAAAGTCAATTCTTTTGTATGGTAAATGGCCTCAGTCTATCCATAACATTTATGGACAATTACGGCCAGTCAATGTTTTTCATGTCTATTGTCCTCAATGTTTGTATTCCATTCACCTGGCTTCAGTGCAAAGCATTGTTAAAATTTTGTAACTGGTTACCTGTTGCTCTAAATCACCAAAGGAATATATTATTTTATTCACAAGAAGGCATTTCAAAGAATAAGAATGAAATAATAAATCAGGTGGCAAAGTAGGGTCATTTTCTCATAGACTTCAGTATCATTGAACTTCTTTCT
This sequence comes from Gymnothorax javanicus, assembly GCA_029692085.1. Lineage (NCBI taxonomy): Eukaryota > Metazoa > Chordata > Actinopteri > Anguilliformes > Muraenidae > Gymnothorax > Gymnothorax javanicus. The sequence goes on along the minus strand of CM056194.1, from coordinate 33,947,184 downwards.
GCAACCACCGACGTCGCCATCTGCTGGCCATTAAATATAATGCAATTTTTTGAGATTTCCACATCGGCCTCACTTTTTAGATCAGGGTGCTGCGTCCATCTTTTTATACAGTCTATGCACAGGACACGATCTCCGCATATTTCTTGATGTTGTTATGGACGTAAGACGATATTAGGACACGGAAAAATTTTCTTTTTTCAATCATTATTTTTAAAAGCATGGTATATATGATTGTCTGACGCCTTGTGAAATTTTGATGCAGGAAGTGAATACCTCAGTTTGCCGCGGTCATCTTTACGCCATTTGCATACATTATGCAAATTAACCCACAGGTCTGGACGTCACACGAGGACGCGACTGGTTACGCCCACAATGGTCATTTCAAATTGCATTTCTGATCAGACGAGTCCTGGTAATTTAGTGCAGACAATTGAAACCGTTATTATGGGTATTTCTCTGCAATATTTCATTTTACTTTGTTTCGAAGTATCAACAGACATGTCATGAGCGTTTCATGAAGTTGGCTGCCAAATTTTGTAACAAAATATGGCTTTCACAATGCCTTGGCTGACATCAGGACACCACTTTTTCTGCAGTGTTGTTGGACCGATGACTCTGTTTTTTTCTTATGTATATCTTCAATCCGGGAGTGAATAAATATGAACAATGCAAATCATTTAATTCTCTTCGAAAAAAATTTATTGATCATTCTTATGCAACACAGTGAATTGTACAGTTTAGTATGGAATGACCAATATATGTGTATATGGGTGTGCAAGTTTGTGCCTGTGTGCAAGCGCAGTGTGTGTGTGGGAGTACCTCAACCAGTACCCCAATGACTGCTATAATGCCAACATGGCAGGAGTTACTGCAGAGTACAGAGGCTGGTAAATAAATCATGACATTCATGTTAAATTATGCTTTCACAATGTTCGGGGACCAGTTACCAGAGGTCAGCTAACTGTCAGCCAATCAGATGATCTTGGTTGGGGTCAGGAAGGTGGCGGAATGAGTGGAAGAGGTGACCTACCTGAGCTGTTTGTCCGTCCCCTGAAGAGGTCATCATAGGCCTTCCACTGATGAGTGACCATGTAGGCATGAATAAAGACCACGAACACGGCCACCAGGCAGATGAGGGGGACCAGAGCGGCGGTACAGAGGGCTGCATACACATTTGGGATGAAACACCTGAGGAAGGGAGCAAGGCATACATGCAGGTGAGGGAGCGGAGCATGGAGATGTGTCCACCATCCAAGGAAACATGAACACCATGGTGCTGAGTATTTCAAATGTATGCCATTGGCCGATGTAGTATATCAAGTGTACCACGGGCCTGTGTAAATCACATATATACCATGGGCCTGCGTATATCTCGTAGACCACGGGCCTATATAAGGTCAGGTGATAAATTAAAGGAAAAAAACCTGAATACATTTGTGGACAAACATAAAAAAATGCAGATGCTTCTGTTCATTTTCCTTGCATGGTTTGGGTCCACTCGACATCTTAAAGGAGGAAAGGTCACGGCAAATGTATGCAAAGTTATGCTGCAAGATCACCTTTACAGTATATTGCGCATTCCAACCATGACGGGAGTGGTCTCTTCCAGTATGAAAATGGCCCAAGTCACAAAATGGTTTTTTGAATATGAGAATAGTCCCAGCCATATGCAACCATGTCCACAGTTACCATAGTCACAGTCATATAGCGCTCTTCGTCACTATAACCAAATTACAGAATATCTCTTGGAAGAAAGGTACTCCATCCCTCCAGTAAAGTTTTACATTTGTAGACTCTGTGCCAAGGAGTGTTGAAGCTGGTCTGGCAGCTTGTAGAGGCCCAACACTAAACCAAGACAATTAGGTTGATTTTTCTATTAATTTTTCACCCGTCTATATCAAATCTATACCATGGCCTTACATGTATCACAAAACAACTGCACCTTGTTAGCAGGATACCTGCAATGACTAAATCTTGGAACCCAAAACAACTGAAACATGAATTGAGATAAAATGTTCTGGGTTTTACTCGGTGCCATTATATATCTTGTGGTTATTCAATGATCCTGCTTTATAATACAGATCCTCACTCTGCTCACTAGTGTTTCTGCCTGTCCTGGTGTTCTTCACTCCCACTAGTTGAGATACTACTTAGTACAGTCATGTATCTGCAGTCTCAAAGATTTTCAGTTGTTCTCCACTATGTGGTATTTTGAGCTAATTTGCACAATTTATATAGTATTTATTATGACTTTGCATTAAAATATGAAGTAATCTATTGATTTATAATGTTGGATGTATGTTTGACTCAGTTTCCCATCGTGCATGTAACATGTCACTTCCTGTAAAATGTTTTATGAATGAACGGATGTCCGTGTGAGTTCTAAGGATTGAGCGACTCGGTGAAGACGATTCAAGCTATATTCTCTCCAGTTTATCATTATGAACTACAAGTTGTAACCTCCTCTTATACTCACGAAAGAAGTGCAAGCTGTAAAATCCTCTCTTAGTCCACAAGCAGGCAAAAGTGGTATGTCATGTCTTGTTTGGCTATTATTTTAATAATATTCAAAGTTGTTTTGTTGTGTACAAATGTACGATTGATTGATGTATGTCTTCGATTTATTTCTGTCTAGTTCAATGTTGTTTCTGTGTTTGTTGGCGCAATAAAACATCAGTGTTAAGAACCTGGCCTTGGATGTGTGACTAAGGGCGGCATAGTAGAACACTTGCTGAATCGGTGAAGTCGAGGACCAGAAATTACCTGCACGTTGAAGTCGGCAAGCAATTAAGAGATTTTTCCTGTTCGGCAAAGACGTACTACGTTTTACGGGATCGATTCCGTTTGAAGGACTGAAGCAGCAAGCAGTCAAGTAAGGCTAAGCAAACAAGCAAGCACTTAAGGTTGGTGTCTTGGAAGTCGCGCAAGCCGATCTGTGAACTGTTGTTTGAACTTTCAATCGCGCGTACTCCGGCGCGTTCTAAAGATTTATGGACATTTGCGTTTATCAACTTGTTTCAAGGGTAAACTATTACGACTGGATAATGATTTAGGTATATGTATGTCTTAATAACGATTGCCATTTTAATTGTTGAGCGCCATATTTGAGTTAATTTTTATCCAAGTCAAGGGTATTTCTAATACCCTTTTTTTTAAGTTTCATTGATTCATGTGGTTTGAATATTGAATGTCAGTAAGCCTAGCTATTGTGTTGCACATAGCAAAGGTTGTGCTGCAACACTGAGTTTTAATTAAGTCTAAGCCCACTTACTCACATTGTTGGACTATAGTCTGATCTAAATGCTACATCTTAATTTTGAATTATTGCATTGCATTGCAAATTGCATTGTAGCCTAGTCTAACACTGATTTTGTGCTTGTACACTATTGCAATTCTGAAATCATTTATCTCTCAATTCACGTAGTCTTAACTGACATGTTCTCATAATATTTAAGTTTAATGTTCAAACACATTACATCCCAGTTCACTGCACTGTTAAATACTGATGCAACATATTATCGGCTATTTTAATTGCAAATTACCTTAATCCTAAAGCATAATTCTGACATGATATAGTAGGCCTAATATAACATGTCAAACATTAGTGAAAGGACCTTACAATACACACAAGGAAAGACAGATCTTCCTGACCAAGAAGACCTAAGTAAAGAACAAATTGATGAAGATAAACAATTGGAAGAGTCTACACAATGTCAGCAGCCGACAGAAATTCAACAGGCACACAAAAGCACAGATGTCGGTGATTCAATTGAACCCCCAGACATTCGTAGAAGTCAACGCTCACGACGCACACTCACTGAAAAAGGAAAGGTCTTGCCAGATGCTAAACTGATTGATCTAAGAAGAGCCTTTGAACGTATGTATAAAAGGTGGAAGTACCATATTAATGGACTGAAAAGATCGATTAAACACAAAGAGGATCCAGAGTTTATTGCTGAAGTTGTCAATGCTATTAATGCCCATCTGGTTGATTTAAATGTCATTTTTGATCGAATCAGAGCTATTGCAGTGCCTGACCTAGAAATTAGGAGGAAAAATGATTCATGTTATGCCATCACCAAGACTGCAAACGAAAAGGCTCAGTGCTTCATTACTGCTGCAGGTGATCCAGAAGATATACCCTGGCCTGAGACTGATTCAGTGTTTGATCGCACAGAGTCTTCCATAGTTTCTTTGCAATCCCTTTCTGCTTCTAAGTTTTCTGATCGGACCTCTCTTGAGTCGGCACAGAAAAGACAACAAGCTGCAGCCGAAGTGGCAGCGACTCAAGAGGCGATTAAAATCATGAAATCTCAACATCAATGTGAAGATGAGATCCGAGAACTTGAAGCAGAGGAGAAAAGAATGACCGCTGAGCAAGAAGCACAAGAAAGAGCAATGGAGGCAGAGAAGGCAAGGCAACGAGCTCTGTTTGTAGCGGAAAGCACTGCAAGGAAAAGGAAATTGGAAGAGAAGAGAAAAGAAGTGGAGCGATTGGAGGAATTGAAAAGGCATAATGCTGCACAGGCCAGATTACAGGTTTATGCTGGGGAAGAGCCAGAAGACCCTCCTGCTTTAGCCCTTTTAGACAGACATGTCACTGCATTCAATGTGTCTGGCCCTCTTGTCCCTCCGCTTGTGCTCTCGCAAGGTAAGGTTCCATCAATTGGAGCATCTTCTCCCCTCCTACAAGGCCCCAGTATTGCAGCAGTTATACCTCAAGCAGACACACTAACCGCTTCACATGAAGCTACCAATGATCTTGTGAAGATGCTTGCAGAGGCAATAACGGCCAACAGGATTCCAATTCCAGAACCTCTTGTCTTCTTCGGAGATTCCTTGCACTACACAGACTGGAAGCTGTCTTTTCAGATATTAATTGATTGTAAGAATTTGCCAGCTCAAGAAAAACTTTTATTTCTGCGCAAGTATGTGGGGGGCTCGGCCAAGCGAGCTATTGAAGGATATTCCCTAGTCGGAACGGAAGATGCCCATCGTGCTGCCTGGGACACACTCGATGACCGCTTCGGAAATCCTTTCATAGTCAGCAAGGCATACCGAGATAAGATGCAGTCATGGCATAAGATTGCTTCTAAAGATAGAAAGGATCTTCGTGAGTTTGCAGACTTCTTAACTAGCGTCGAAACCGCCATGCCTTATGTTCAGGGCTTGCAAACTCTGAATGACTGTGTTGAAAACCAGAGAATCGCAGCCAAGTTACCTGACTGGTTGAGTTCCCTTTGTAACAGAACAGCCACAATTTTCCAAGATGAACACAAAACCTTTCCTGACTTTAGTTACTTTGTCCAGTTTCTTAACAAAGAGGCTAGGATTGCCTGTAATCCTATCACATCACTACAAGCGTTGAAGCCAGCAGAACAAGAAAGAGCTGGACAAAGTGATTCAGATCTCAAGCCTTATAGAAATCGTAACTCAAGCGCCAAGACCTTTACTACAAGTGTAAGTGAGAAGACCAACCCTATGTGTGTTTTCTGTAAAAGACATGGACATACTTTGCTTGAATGTCAAAAGATCATGGAAAGGCCAGTTGAAGAAAGAGTGAAATTCATTCAGACAGAGAAATTGTGCTTTGGCTGTCTCAAGATTGGTCATAGTTCCAAGCACTGCATCTTCAGAAGTGTCCGCGAGAAATGCGACAAACGTCATCCAACCTGTTTGCATCAAGACCGTGAGAAAAACCCAAGACTCAAAACTCAAACGCAGTCTGTGGTCAGCCAAGGATCTGCAGAAAGAAGGCCTGAGCAACCCAATGACCATCTAGAGACACAGCAAGCAATCTCCAATAGAGTCATTCAAAGGAAGAAAACCACTCACACGTCGTCAATCCTTCCTGTGTACGTGTCAACAGCAGCTGATCCGGAGGAAGAGATTTTGGTATATGCTTTGCTCAACACTCAGAGCGACACTTCTTTTATTCTAAAGGGTATAGCTGATCTGTTGCACACCAAGCAAGATCCTGTGAGACTCAAGATCTCCACAATCACGTCAAGGACAAAGGTTGTGTCAAGTCACAAGCTGTATGGACTACAAGTCTGAAGAAAGAATCAAACTCCCTGTAACATACACCAGAGAATACATACCTGCCAATAAATCTGACGTACCCACATGCAAAACTGCAAAAGGTTGGCCTCATCTAGAACATCTAGCTGATGAGATGCCATCCAAACTTGACTGTGAAGTGGGATTGTTGATTGGTTATAACTGTCCCCAAATCTTGCTTCCCAGAAATGTGGTTAGTGGTGAAGAAGGCCAGCCATGTGCTCAGAAATCTGTGTTGGGGTGGAGTATCATTGGTTATATCAACTTTGATGGTGATTTTGAAGATGAAATTGGAGTCAGTCATCGAATCATCTCAAGAGAAGTCTTTCCAGCCACTCAACCATCTCACAGACTCAAGTCTGAGGTTCGCTTTGTGTGTCGGACTAAAGTGAAGGAAATGCTTACTCCAGCAGACATGGTGAAGATCTTTGAGTCAGATTTCACAGAGAGGATTGGCGAAGATGTAGCCATGTCCCAAGAAGACCTTCGCTTTTTAGCCAAGCTGAAACAAGGCATCAAGCAGAAGAAGGATGGGCATTTTGAGATGCCGCTGCCTTTTAAAGAAGAAAGGCCAGCTCTGCTAAACAATAGGGCTTGTGCAGAACACCGCCTCCAGTGTTCAAAGAGACGCTTCAGGAAAGATGAACAGTACTACAAAGACTACATGGCCTTTATGATGATATTACTGCCCGAGGCGACGCAGAAAAGGTTCCCGAAGGGGAGATCAGCAATCAGCCAGCCTGGTACATCCCTCACCATGGGGTTTATCACCCGCAGAAGCCTGGCAAGATCCGCATAGTCTCTGCAAGATATCAGGGTACTCACCTGAATGAACATCTACTGACTGGACCAGACCTTACAAACACCCTTGTAGGAGTCCTGTGTCGTTTCCGTAAGGGTCAAGTGGCCATCATGTGCGATGTGGAGCGCATGTGCCATCAATTCCACGTCACACAGGAAAATCAGGACTACCTCAGATTCTTGTGGTGGGAAGAGGGTGAGCTGGAAGCTCAGCCATCAGTATTCCGAATGAGAGTTCACCTGTTTGGAGCCGCCTCCTCGCCTGGGTGCGCAAACTTCGGACTCAAGCATCTTGCTGCTCAAGGCGAGGGCACATTCAGTCAAGCTGCAGTAAGATTCATCCAATGCAACTTCTATGTCGATGATGGGTTTACCAGTGTCAAAAATGAAGCAGAGGCTATCCAGTTGGTGAGGGAAGCCAGAGACCTTTGCAACTTTGGGAAGCTCCACTTGCACAAATTCATCTCCAACAGCAAGCAGGTGGTTGCTTCCCTCCCAAGAGAAGAATGCGCTGAAGGTGCAGTCGACTTTGACCTTACCCTAGGAGAGTCCAAGGTAGAACGGGTGCTCGGAGTACAGTGGTGCGTGGCATCTGACACATTCCAATTCCGAGTTACTGTGAAGGAAAACCCGTTCACTAGAAGAGGCGTTCTGTCCACAGTGGCATCAATTTTTGACCCACTAGGATTTGTGGCACCCTTCATCCTCGTCGGGAAAAGGATACTACAAACCACATGTAGAGACAAGGTAGGCTGGGACGAGCCTCTTCCAGATGACCTCAGGCCGCATTGGGAAGCTTGGCTTCGAGACCTCCTCAATCTTTCATCAATAAAGATATCCCGTTGTTATGAGCCACCAGCATTTAAAGATGTCCAGTGTCATGAACTGCATAATTTTTCTGACGCCAGTGTGACCGGCTATGGAGTCTGTTCTTACCTCAGGACTGTGACCTGGAGTGGGGAGGTGCATTGTATGCTTGTCATGGGGAAGGCCAGAGTGGTCCCAACAAAAGTGACAACCATTCTTAGATTAGAGCTCTCTGCTGCCGTCGTGGCCACCAGAACAGGTGATCTGCTTAAAGGAGAACTGGAATTTGATCAGCTCAGTGAATTCTATTGGACCGATTCTAAGGTCGTTCTTGGCTACATTAACAATGAGGCAAGACGGTTTCATGTCTTTGTGGCTAATAGAATTGAACAGATCAAATCAAGAACAGAACCTTATCAATGGAGATATGTGGCAACAGAACATAACCCAGCAGACCACGTCTCTTGTGGGCTCACAGCAAAGGAGCTCATGGAGTCAAATTGGTTCACTGGGCCAAGTTTCCTGTGGCAAAGAGAACTCCCCAAAGAAGACGTCAAGGTGGGAGTGAACGACTGTGACCCAGAGCTCAAAAGGGCTCAAGTCCACACAACTAAAGCAATGGAGCAGGTATCCCTGTTGGATCGCTTGCAAAGGTTCTCAGACTGGGGAAGAATGGTGAAGGCCATAGCGAGACTCAAGCGATGTGCAAAGAATGTGATGGGGCTGAAAGAAAGACCGGAGTCCACAGCGCTTGAAGAAAGAAAAGATGCTGAACAATTCATAATTTGCTTAGTCCAAGAAGAGGTCTTTAGTGAAGAAATCAAGGCTCTTAAGCAAGGGGGAGAGGTGAAATCAAATCAGTCTTCCAGATTGCACAGATTATGTCCATTTGTGGATGACTGCAATGTTCTGAGGGTGGGACGAAGATTGACTCAAGCAGCATTCCATCCCTATGTTAAGCACCCTGCCATTCTTCCAAAGGCACATCATGTATCCCGTCTACTTATAAAACAAAACATTTTCATGAAAGGATTTGCCATCAAGGTCGTGGCATGACCACGAATGAGATTCGTTCTAATGGTATTGGGATTCTGGGATGCAGTAGTGAAGTGTCCTCCACCATGTACAAATGTGTGAAATGCAGGAAGTATCGCAAATGCACTCAAGAACAAATTATGGCTGATCTACCACTTGAAAGATTAGAATCTACCCCTCCATTTACATACAGTGGAATGGACTGTTTTGGACCATTCTATGTGAAGGATGAAAGGAAAGAATTGAAAAGATATGGCCTTTTGTTCACTTGTATGTGTTTGAGAGCTGTTCATATTGAAGTGCTGGACGATCTCAGTTCTGACGCATTCCTCAATGCATTGCGTTGCTTCATTTCCATCTGTTAGCTCCACAGTGACTAAGGCACTAACTTTGTTGGTGCGAAGAAAGAGTTCATGGAACTAATGAAGGGATTCACTCAAGAGCGCGTGAAAGAGCTGGGTTGTCGCTTCATCCTGAATCCGCCTTCTTCTAGTCACATGGTCGGAGTCTGGGAGCGACAGATCCGAACAGTGAGGAGCGTCTTAAAAGCCATTTTAGATCAGTCGGCCAGAACGCTTGACGGCTCTTCACTGAGAACTTTCATGTATGAAGCAATGGCAATAGTGAATAGTCGACCTTTGACCTCTGAACACCTCAATGATCCATTGGCACCAAATCAAATACTAACAATGAAGTCTGAGATTATTGCACCACCACCTGGAGAGTTCTCTCGAGAAGATCTCTACCTAAAGAAGAGATGGAAGAGAGTCCAATTTTTGGCCAATGAGTTCTGGACCAGGTGGAAGAAGGAGTATCTCTCGAATTTACAACAGAGGAGTAAGAGGAATAAGAACCGAAGAGACGCAAAGGTCAATGATATTGTCCTACTTCAAGATGACCTAGCACCATGGAACAGTTGGAGGCTTGCCAAAGTGGTTGAAGTCTTCCCAGGATCTGATGGGCGGGTCAGGAAGGTCAAACTTCTAGTTAGTGATGCAACACTAGACGGCAAAGGTGCATGCACCACTAAACCAGTGTATTTAGAAAGACCCGTACACAAAACAGTACTTTTACTTGAGTCTGATTAAGGTGTGAATTTTAAAGTATTTCTCAAATGCAAATGAAATGTGTTTATGCAGTATGCGTCCTTCGATATCTGTGTGAAAGATTATATGTGTGAACTAAACTTTGGGTCTTTCAAATCACACCTTGTGTGATGGTGGGAGTGTATCTGCAGTCACAAAGATTTTCAGTTGTTCTCCACTATGTTGTATTTTGAGCTAATTTGCATAATTTATATAGTATTTATTATGAGTTTGCATTAAAATATGAAGTAATCTATTGATTTATAATGTTGGATGTATGTTTGACTCAATTTCCCATCATGCATGTAACATGCCCCTTCCTGTAAAATGTTTTATGAATGAACAGATGTCCATGTGAGTTCTAAGGATTGAGCGATTCGGTGAAGACGATTAAAGCTATATTCTCTCCAGTTTATTATTATGAACTACAAGTTGTAACCTCTTCTTATACTCACGGAAGAAGTGCAAGCTGTAAAATCCTCTCTTAGTCCACAAGCAGGCAAAAGTGGCATGTCATGTCTTGTTTGGTTATTATTTTAATAATATTCAAAGTTGTTTTGTTGTGTACAAATGTATGATTGATTGATGCATGTCTTCGATTTATTTCTGTCTAGTTCTACGGTATTTCTGTGTTTGTCGGCGCAATAAAACATCAGTGTTAAGAACCTGGCCTTGGATGTGTGACTAAGGGCGGCATAAGTCATGTGTGTTAACTTGGGGCTGGAAGGAAAACCTGCTGAATGTCTCCATAGTGATATAAACTATGACGCCTCATGCATACTACACTGACGGGTGCTAAGTGCACGTCGTTTTTTTTTTTTTTTTTACAATAAATGTGATCACTATACCAATGAATTTTACAACCAACCATTTATAGGAGCCATCTGGAAAGGGACAAAGCAGTCCTAAACCTGGTGGTGGTGAGCGCTTGTTTGCACACCATGGGGGGCTTATTATTATAAGGGTCCAAGGAACAATGGAGGTGAGTTCACCCAAGCTGAACAATTTGATCACTTAAAGCCTATCCATTAATTTTCAACAAGTGGGTTTAATTGCTTTTTTTCCCCCTCCTTCTCTCTGCCTTGCAGACAGTGAGATATTTTGGATCAACAAGAGCAGAGAGGTCAGCCATGAAAACCGTCATCAGTGTGAACACTGCCCTTCATTACGGCATGACGCAACCGTGGAGGAGAAATATACCTGCTTTCAGCACATTCATCGACTAGATTGAGCTTGAGTATTTTTACCTTCCCCCTTATTCTAAATCACACTCCACTACCCATGTGGGTATAGGGCCATTATCAGTTTCATATCAGCTGCCCATTATTACAGTGATTTGTGAGTGAGCAATTCATTTGTAATCAAAAATTTTCATTTCAATATATTACTTCCATCGGAAAGCTCTTTAGCATACGAGTAAACTGCAGATGAGAGCTACTGTGGAAATTACAGACTAATTATACCACGATCAGTTTACAACACTTTAAATAAGACCTTCAAAAACCATTAAGTGACGAGGAATGTGCAACGGTATATGTACCTTTGAATGTCATGCATGGAATACCCCAGGAAAACAACATTTATGACATATTAACATAATTTTTCTGAATGCAGTGTATCCCTTATAAAAATTGAAATTGAGCACTTATACAAACACATTTCTTACCTTAGTAGAGCATCTAAAGGTGCAATATGTAACACTGACTGCAAGCAGCAGTCTAAATTCTAAACAATGGCGAGTTGTTTACACTGCTCACGCGATTGCCTGGTTGAGGACCCTGACCCAATGTGGACAAGTGCTGGCCACATTAATTCTGTATTGATCAATATAAACTCATCTGTGTTTATTATTTACAATAACCCATTAAGCTGCATAAACTGCACATAGCAAGAAGCTTTAATTCTCGTAATGTTCCTTTTAAACATTCAGCTAGTCAGCAGTAAACACGGTCATTCAAGAAACTGAACCACCAGTCCAACAACAAAGAAAAACATGGCTTGAGATAAACCTAACAACGCAAGCCGTGTGCTGAGGCTCAGTGCATACCTGCTTATGAGAACATTATCTAGCAAACCCGGGGTCCATCTTAAAATCTTTATGGGCACTAAGCTATCTCCATCTCCAGTATTTTCCCACATTTTACGAAGTCTCTGGTCATGGAACTTTTTAGTAGGATACTGAGGCATTTTCGGTTGTGTAGAATCAATTAGCCCTGTTGAACTAGTTCACTTGCTTGCTTACATACAGTAGCTGCAGCATGCTGTGTTTGCCTGTCAAGTTGTATCTAGTAGCCTAGGTTGTCAAAATGGGCAAGTGGGCAGGATCACACAGGCCAAAATATAAACAAATGGTCCGTACCGGAACATAATTCTATAGGTGAATACACTGGTTGTAGCCTTGTTATAGGAGATGCCAGTATTTCAAATTAGCATGTTTTCTAAAATCTCTGATGATATATCATGGCCATTTTATGATTTAGTACAGTATGTATATTGCATATTTCTCCTTTAATATCATCATTATTTATGAGCTGACAAGCTCATTAATGGACTTAGTGGTAGATGTTTGCCACTTAGGTTAAGATTCATCAATCAATATACATAAACCTCATTCAGTTCTGTTTTCTTACACACCAGAACAGTTTTTTCCTTTCTAATGTCAAAAGTTGTGGATGGTACTGTCATGGTTCTTGATGTTTGTGTGGTTAAGGACTTTTCTTTGTGGCTCTCATCCCGGGACCATATCAAATTCCTTTTCCATCGGATTCTTTACCCAGCTGGCTGATTGAACTTGGGGGGCGCCTTCCCACTCTATATAAGCCAGAAGTCCGCCACGCCTCCTTCGCTAGAGTGTTGTTTGTAGTTATGCACGATAGCCGAAGATATCTGTAGTCAAGATTTATTTGACTTTATACCTTCTCGTTATTTTTGAGTTTCTATATAGACTCAAAATTTGATAGGGATCATGGGAATTTTTTTGTGAAATGACATGCAAATTTGGTAACTGCCACTGATGAACAATATATTGGATAAATGACATGCAGTCAGACACAAAACACATTTGCACGTGCATTTCATGACATTAAATGAGCGTGCAGCCTCACATTTTGGCTTTGACTAACACTTCACCATTTCAACTCAGACGTGTGTGTTGCTTGTTGGTGAAAATTTGGAAGTTCCCAAATTTTTTGCATTACATTTAGCAATAACAATGTCTCCTCAACGTCTTAGACGTCGATTGACTTCAGAGCAATTGGGAAGATGCATCGGAATGCTTGACTCTGGCTTCTCCTCACAACGCCACGCTGCTAATGCACTTAACGTCAGCCAAAGCGTTGTGAACAGAGCGTGGAACCGCATCAAACGTTTGGTACAGCAGCACACCGTCATGGGGGTGGTCGTCAGAGATCGACTACACAACGACAAGACCATTTTCTCACACTTCAGGCACGACGTCATCTTTTCTGGACAGCCGCCACCCTACGAAATGACCTTCATAACGCCTCGGGGGTCAGGGTATCCACTCAGACGATACGGAATCGTCCTCATACTGCCGGCCTCAACTCAAGAAGGCCATGTGTTCGAATCCCACTGACCGTGCGTCATAGGCGTGACCGTTTGGATTGGGCTCACGATCAAGTCACATGGACACACAACGATTGGGCTCCAGTTCTCTTTACTGATGAGTCCCGATATTGCTTGGACTTTACTGACAGGAGGCAACGGGTGTGGCGAAGACAACGTGAGCGATTTAATGATGCCTACATCAACGAACACGACCGTTATGGTGGCGGATCAATTATGGTCTGTGGAGGAATGAGCAGGAACGGCAGAACGGACCTGCATGTCATGGGGAGAGGAACGATGACAGGGGTACGGTACAGGCATGAGATCCTCAATGTGTACGCAAGACCATACGCTGGTGCTGTTGGCCCTGATTTCATATTGATGGATGATAACGCCCGTCCCCATCGTGCTAGGGTGGTGAATCAATTTCTAGAGCAGGAGACAACTGTCCGCATGGACTGGCTCGCGCGTTCGCCGGACCTAAACCCTATCGAGCATGTGTGGAACATGCTGCAGGTCACCATTTCCAGTCGTAGGACACAACCCACAACTCTAGAAGAGCTCGGAAATGCCCTTGTTGAAGAATGGAACAACATTCCAATTGCAAGCATCCGGGTTCTGATTGACAGTATGACCCGACGTTGTCAAGCCGTCATTCAAGCTAGGGGAGGCCATACCCATTATTGACATTAACTGTGGTAATGAAACATCAAACGAACACTGTCTGTTTTCACTTTACATGTCAGAGGTGAAACCATGAAGTGTTCGTGAAAGCCAAAAGTGTGAGGCTGCACGCTCATTTAATGTCACTAAATGCACTTGCAAATGTGTTTTGTGTCTGACTGCATGTCATTTATCCAATATATTGTTCATCAGTGGCAGTTACCAAATTTGCATGTCATTTCACAGAAAAATTCCTATGATCCCTATCAAATTTTGAGTAGTATATTTCTCTAGGGTTATTCCCTTTTCCTCTTTTCCTCTCTAATCTTTGTATCGCCCTATTTTAGGGGCTTTGTTTAACTCGGTTCCCGAGATACTTCTACTTTCTCTCTCTCTCGCTTTGCTTCCGTGTTGTCGGATGGTTGGACGTCCTTGGAAAGCGTGAGAACTGTTCCTGTCGTGTGGTCTGTATCATTCTCTGTGTTTGTATTGAGTCTGTGCTGCTCTGTTTCCCTCTTGCCGCTGCACTTGGCCTCTCAATTCAATCGGCCATTACAGAACACTCTAGCCAGACATGGAGTCGCCAGCAGCAGATAGGCCAGAGAAGATTGTTGCTAACCAACAGTCAGTTCTAGCTGGGTATGGCAAGGGCCTTACTAGCCTAGGCAATCAACAAGCAGAGTTGGCGGAGAGAATTTGCCTACAGGCGAATGCCATGCAGAAACAGGAAACCCTTCTAATAAGTCTCTCCGAGAGTCTTAGAGCGTTGTCTGCTCAAATCACACAAAATGTTTCACAAGCACAATCAGTACACCTTCCCCGAGAGCCTAAACTCCAGTTACCCCCAAGATATGGAGGCGAGGCGGGAAAATGTAAAGATTTCATTGCTCAATGTGAAATATTTTTTAAAGCGCAACCCTCATGGTTCTCGATGAAGAATCACGGGTTTCGTTTATTTTATCACTGTTGACCGGCACAGCTCTCACTTGGGTGGGGCCACTCATTCGAGCTAGGTCGCCCGTAGTAAATTCAGTGGAAACTCTCATGAGAGAAATGATTTATGGTTTTGATCAGGATGTTTGTGGTCAGGACGCAGCTACGCGTCTAATGCATTTGAAGCAGGGCTCTGAGAGTGTAGCGGTGTTTTCTATTTCTTTTCGCTCCCTGGCCACAGAGACAGGGTGGCCAGAGACACCTCTTATGACAGTGTTTATTCATGCTTTGGCGGAGGTGGTTAAGGAGGCCCTGGCTACATTAGAGCCTTGTGTTTCTTTAGATTCGTTGGTTCGTACTGCGGTGCGAGTTGATAATCGCATCCGCGAACGAAACAAGGAGAAACGTACTGCATTGGCTCTTGCTAGCAACGAGGTTAATGTTCCGTACAACATGCATACAGCCCCAACTCCGCCCACTGAAATTTCCACTTCTAGTGAGCCCATGCAGGTTGATGGCTCATATGAGAGCCGGGCTCGTAAGCCTGTTCACAGACAAATAATTTGTCATCATTGTAGCGAACCGGGACATATCCATCCACGTTGCCCCGAGCTTAAAGGGAGACGGGAAGCCCCTCTGGCGGTAGGGGGGGGGCGCTAGAGGGACAGACCCAATCTCCCGCTCGAACTCTTATTTCAGTAAAGTTGACAATGGGGAAAAAGAGAATATTGGTTAAGGCCTTTTTTTTTTGGACTCGGGGGCTGTTGATTGTTTTATGGATGCGGAGTGGGCTAGAAAACATTCCATTCCCATTCGCACTTGATCAAAGCTTTGGATGGTCGACCGTTGGGAGATAGGCTTATAACTGAGGTCTCGGATTTTTTGACTATGTTTATCCCTTTTGGCGGTCATTCAGAGAAGATTAGTTTTTTCTTAATCAATTCCCCGGTTTGTCCTGTGGTTTTAGGTCATTCGTGGTTGCTTAAACATAGGCCACAGATCTTTTGGGGCAGTCAAAATAACCCAATCGTCCAGTGGGGCTCTGACTGTATGTCTCACTGTAGTGAGATTCTGGCAAGTCGCCCCGAATTTCAACCCATGGGGGAGGTGTCGGGTTCTGAACAAGATTGGTGTGTAGGAGCCGCGCTGAACCTTGGTTTACTTCCCAACGTTCCAGATGATTATGTTGATCTCGCGGAGGATTTTGGCAAACAACGAGCTTCGTCTTTGCCTCCGCATCATGATTACGATTGTGAGATCAAACTATTCCCTGAGAAAGTGGCAGCAGTTAGGAATTGGCCTGCCTCTCAGAATGTTAAGGAGGTTCAACGATTTTTGGGCTTTGCTAATTTTTATAGGAGGTTTATTCGCAACTTTAGCGCTGCGGTTGTCCCCATCATTGCGCTTTCTAAGAGGAATTCCTCCTCCTCATTTGCTTGGTCTCCAGCAGCTGAGGCTGCCTTTCAGGAGTTGAAGAAACGATTTAGCTCTGAACCTTTTGTCGTTTTGCCCGACCCCTCCCTCCCATTTGTGGTGGAGGTTGATGCTTCGGAGGTCGGGGTGGGTGCCATTTTGTCCCAGCGCCCGCTTCGGGACAATAAGTTGCACCCATGCGCCTACTTCTCCCGGTCATTGTCGCCAGCTGAACGAAATTACAGTATTGGTGGCTGGGAGTTGTTAGCTGTTAATTTGGCGTTAGAAGAGTGGCGCCATTGGTTAGAGGGGGCCGAACATCCATTTGTGGTTTGGACGGATCACAGGAATCTCCAGTGTGTCCAGCAGACTAGGCGACGTGAGTCCTGGCAGGCGCTGTGGGCATTGTTTTTCAATCGCTTTGACTTTACGTTAACTTATCGCCCCAGCTTCAAAAACATCAAGCCTGGCGCCTTGTCACAGATTTATGACCGCTCGGGCCGTGATCCCATTTCTGAACTGGTTATTCCGGCAGCTCGGATTGAGGCTCCCATGCAGTGGGAAACTGAGTCTGTTGTGTGGGAGGCCTTGCGGCCCGACCCTGGCTCTGGTGGGGAGTCGTCTGGCTGTTTGTCTGCCCCCATGGCGGTGCACACAAGGAAGGCTGCCACTGATAGGAGGCGCCGTTTTGCACCTGCTTATCGGGTTGGCTCGAGGGTTTGGTTTTCTGCTAAGGACTTTCCGTTGAGAGTGGAGTCACGGAGGTTGGCCCCACGTTTCACTGGCCAATTTTAGACCGTGCGTCGCGTTCTGGCTGAGAGGCATGTTGGTCACGGGGTCCAGTTTTTTGAATTGGGAGGGCTGTGGTCCTGAGGAGCGGTGCTGGGTCCCTTCTCGGGATATCTTTGGTCCCACCCTTATTTCGGAGTTCCGTGCACGGGGTTCTTTGGGAACGTCTGGGGCCGTCCCTTGGGGGGGGGGGGTCCTGTCATGGTTCTGGATGTTTGTGTGGTTAAGGACTTTTCTTTGTGGCTCTCGTCCCGGGACGATATCGAATTCCTTTTCCATCGGATTCTTTACCCAGCTGGCTGATTGAACTTGGGCGGCTCCTTTCCACTCTATATAAGCCGGAAGTCCGCCACGCCTCCTTCGCTAGAGTGTTGTTTGTAGTTATGCACGATAGCCGAAGATATCTGTGGTCATGATTTATTTGACTTTATATCCTCTCGTTATTTTTGAGTTTCTATTTCTCTAGGGTTATTCCCTTTTCCTTTTTTCCTCTCTAATCTTTTTATCGCCCTATTTTAGGGGCTTTGTTTATCTCGGTTCCCGAGATACTTCTCCTTTCCCTCTCTCGCTTTGCTTCCATGCTGTCGGATGGTTGGACGTCCTTTGGAAGCGCGAGAACTGTTCCTGTCGTGTGGTCTGTATCATTCTCTGTGTTTGTATTAAGTCCGTGCTGCGCTGTTTCCCTCTTGCTGCTGCACTTCACCTCTCAATTCAATCGGCCCTTACAGGCACCAAAAGAACCGTTCCAATCTGTCCCATGTTTTTGTTACCCCTCTTCTGAGGCAACTAACACACTGACCTGATACTAAAAGGCAGAGCTAGGAACACAGCAATTTGTTTATTGTTCAAGAGAGCATCGCCACTCTTGCTTGACAAGGATTACACAAAAATCTGCCATTTAGGAGGTACAAAGGATGTAACCATTACAGTCCAGTTAAAACCCCGCCAACATGAAAGAGCACTGTCCAAGGTCGAAACGGGAACCAGTTTAGTTCAGTCTAGGGTTGAGGTACCCATCCGTATAGGTAACATAGCAGTTCTTACACCGAAAGTGTTCGGTGGAAACCCAACAATACAGTATCTCTCACTGAATTGTGGGAGGAACTCAGAGGATGGGGAGAACGTGTGAGTTCCACACAGAGAGGATCCAGGCTGGGACTCAAACCAAGAACCACCCTCATGTGAGAAAGCAGTGCAAACCACGGCGCAAACATGTATTTAAACGTGTTGAAATGGGAGTACAGGCAGCTGCTTTTTTGCTGCCAGTGTGAGACCGCACTCCATCTCATGCTGAAGACGCGGACTTGAGTCCAAGTCCTCGCTCTCCCACACACATTTTATCTGGGCTGTTCCCATCAGCCGGGGTTCTGTGCACCCCCACCACCCTTTGTTTTTGAGCTCTGGGAATCAGGTCTGGCTGTTTCGCCTGTTAATCTAAGGAATTCATTCCCATCAACAGGATGTTCCTGTCATTCTCCCGCCAGCTAATTAAGACGGCAAACATGGCTGTTTTTGCGATGTGAACTGTGAAGGAAAACATTTTGTTATGACCCCTCCAATATCACATTATTCAAGAGTCACTCTGGTTCACAGGGCAGCTCCCGCACAGCAGCCTGATGCTAAAGCACAAACATAATGGGAAGAAATAACTCCAAATGTGCAACAAAACAGACTGAAGACATAATAAAATGCCAAGTATGCAAATCCCGCATTCTCCTGACCTACTTTCCACAAAAGCAAAAAGCTGGTTTGCATTGTGCATGATTTGACGTTAATACAGCCTCGGTTTTCATGCATGAATGCGGTCAACTGCAGGGAATTTACTGAAGCTTAAGACCACCAAGGAGAAAGCCACTAAAATTAAAGTAACACTATCGTTAACTCCTGGATAAGCTTTTTGTGAATCTTACTGCCCGTGGTCGTGCTAAAGGCAAATCGATTGATTGATTGATTCGTGAGTGACACTCAAGTCTCATCACAACACTCCTTCCTAAGCTTCGCTTATCCAGGAGTAAAAATGAGCAATAAAATTCCTGCAGCTGCATTTGCGGTATGTTCAACGCACTTTTCAATCAATTTGTCGCAAATTATAGCAGTGATTCTGTAGGGCCCCTTAAAGATAAACTGCACTACCCTGTGCAATGCATTCAGCCGTATTTTAGTTCATTGAAAAAAAAAAAAAAAAACCAATAACAAGACACTAATGAACCAAGGTTTAAAATGCTTCAAGGTCCCAATAAAAATGAATAATAAATCAAGAGGTGTATTGTCATGTGGGTTGATACAGTCATAAAAACAAATACAACACACACAGCGTTAGACGGCTCTAAGGATATAACAGAACTTCACTCCAAACACTTATCTTGATCTATTCATGGACAATGTAAAGGCCAATGTTTTATGGAATGCGAATTTAGGTATGCAGATGGAAGAAACCCGACATTAGAGCATTAGCTGTAACAGGCAGACGTCCAACTGGCAGCTGTAATGAGCCCGTGATATTCAAGACATTCTGGCTAAATGCCAAGTGATAAATAACAGCTACAGGTTACCTACAACACAGTAAACAGCCTTATAAAACTGTCACGCTCAGCAACTTGCTGAGAAAGTTAAGTGTCTAAAGAGCACAACTCTCTCGTACGCTTCAGAGAATGATAATTTTCCTTAAGGAGGTAAGACTAGCATTCAGACTAATTACAGGATCGTAAGCAATGATTATTTTTTCCAACCATCTTGCTATGAATGCTGCTGTCATGCAAGCTATGTGTTGTAATTGAACAACATGTCTGATATACGGCACTGACATAATTAATGGGATTGTTCCAGAATATAGTGCTCAAATTAGGGTTTATGGAGTGGAGAAAGAGGAGAGATTAAGACAGGTGCAGATGGAGTTCCATTGAAGAGCAAGGCAGTGCACAAAGGAAACAGGAAATACATTACTCATTATATATATATATATTTTTTTTTTTTTTAAACCCACATATTTAGTGCTCATTGCAGTACAATTATTATCTGGGAGTCCCCCTCATCTGTAGGCGGAGCTAAAAACTAACCTCTCGTCATTTTGGATTAAGCTCCAAAATCCCTTTCGTCATACCCACTATTACAGTGTTTGAAATGTAATGATCTTGTTCGTCACGGTGAGCTCAGCGCCAAACTTGCCCCTGCCTCCCCTCAGAGTCAGGAGCTAGCAGTCGCACCTCTACCCCACTTCGTCCTGTCACACAGAGTTCATCATCGACTTTGGCTACGACGCAGAGACTTAACAGCCACCCACTCTCCCAATTATCCTTAAATCACCAGGCCTTCACCACCAGCAGCACCTACCTCACTGTTACTGCCCTCAGTGATTGAGCAAAGATATCACAAGGTGTATCAATGACCTAGGACTTTTCTACATGAATCTACCTACCTATAAAATGGTCAGTCAGCACTGCTTTGTGTAGCAATTACCACAAAAAAGCACTTTATGTGTTTACTAATTTTACAGGAGTGGGTGAACCAAAGCAGGAAAAGTACCAAGCCTGAGGGCATAACTAGACCTCACCATAGCCTTAGCTCTCGGATAAAAGTTTCATCTTAATATCTGCAACAGAGGGCTGATTGTGTGACTCTATGAAGCCAAGTGTTTACCTGTGAATTAGCGCTGTATCAAACAGGCCAGACTATTTACCAAGTGCCAGTCAGAGTCTTCAAGCAGACATGTCAGAGCCCACACCCTAACCACCGGAAACAGAAAGCTAACAGCCAGGCTCACGGACTGGTGAAGAACTCGGTTTTTTGTTGCCTCAGGAAGGAACTCAGCACCCCACCCCACCTCCACCCCAAATATCGGCTAAAAACAGTTTCTGCATGAATGGCTCAACAGTAGTTTTGATGACCTAATCTTCACGTGTTCTAGTTCACTATAAACATCTTAGTGAGGGTGGAACTACAGTCAACCGCCCTTAAAACTGCACTTCATATCGGAGTAAGATATTTTCAAATGGAACACAGGTGACAGAATTTATCGGAACAGAAATGTCTTTTTCCATAGACAACTGGTCCAGGCTTGTGGCAAGTACAATGCAGTGAAATATATTCTTTTAGTGACATATCAGAAAACCTTAAGAGTACCGAAAAATGGTTTGATGAAAAAATCATAAAAAACCTGTCCATCTTCTGGAATAAAGCGCTGCAGTCTGATTTATCAGGAGGTTCAAAGTGAAAAAAAACAACAAAAAAGTTCTCTTCGCTACTTAGAATATCGGTCAGCAATACACCACACCACCACAGAAAGGAACCATAATAGAAGCTGAGGTGACTCCTCAAGCTATGACCTGCACACGGCACTATGTAGACAGTCTGCTGCTTGCATGGGTCTTACAGGACTCACAGAGGAACAAGGAGTGCATACATGACGTGCAGCTCTAATTTTATTGAATCATTCATGTGGAACCACTAAAGAAATAAGGGAGCCATTCCATTAAGGTGGCCAACAGGAGATGACTTCATCATGAGTCTGCAGATATGAGCAACAGGTTCACTGTGCAAGTCTCAGTTAACCTGACACACAAATAAAGTGTCATTGGAAAGGTGTGGTCTCCGCTGCAGGGAGGGAGGGCTGGTATGGTAGAGCTGAGGCCCTAGTGGGGTGAGGGATGTTGGTATGGAGATTTTGGGGCAGGGGGTGGTTCGAAGGTTTCAGTCCTGTTTTCAGGTACTTACAAATCTCCATTCACCAGGCCATAGACACGGTGGATGCTCCAGTTGTATCCGCCGAGCAGGACGATGACCAGAATGATGATGACCAGGGCGGGTAGACCCCAGCTTAGCAGGAAGTACAGCAGGTAGCGTCGCTCCGTGTGCTCATCGTTCATCACTAGCACCTGCCAGAAGTTAACCGCCTGCAGGCAGGAAACAGAGAAACAGGTGCAGAGTTACAGAGGCCACAGAAGAGTCTCATCCCGCTTCGTCAAGATGGCGAACCATATCCAGCCAAAAATGTCTGAGAAAATGTGTTTTTATGAAGAGAAACCCCTTCATGAATAAATTAAACACCTCACTGCTAAGCGCATTGATGAACACACTCTACCGGAGGAGACGCTGTCTTGGATGACAGAGAAAACGGCGTTTCTCCCTAAATAGCGCAGTTATAATACATAAACCTTCACCAGTTTAGCTAGCTAAATATCCTCCCAGTTCATATAATCAACTGTTTATGGAGTGTTTTAGGGCGAAATGGCCACAAACTGATTGCAATTGCAGTGTGCATGCCCTTCAGAACAGGTGATTGAAGATGCTAAAAGGCGTAATATGATTGAAATCCATAATTAATATTTAGCAGAAGAATGTGCATCCGTAAGACTGTTGACGAACCTCGCTTCCTGCAATGTAGCATCAGTTCAGACGAAGAGAGGCATCTTAACATCATTAATTTTCCAGAAATAGCGCATAATTAGTTTGATCTTGAGTATGCACGATCTCTCCATAAGAGGATTATGGGCTTATTATGCGGATGAGAGGTAGTATTAGTGGATGGGGTGCTGGCGGCTGTCGGTGAGCTGTGATGTAACATTTGGAAGCAGGGGTGGTGACGAGGAGAGGAGAGTGGTGTGCTTGATGCAGTCTCCTGGCTCTGATTTCATTAAGAGGAGGCTGGCAGCGGCCCAGACTCAATCCCCTCATTTGATTGGGTAGCTGGGGCTCCGATAGAATCAGCAGAGGGATTCTACAGTGTCAGCGCAGGTAAAGAAAGAGGATCGCTGGCGCCCGCAGTTCGGCCACTTAGCAGAAACCCAGTACGCACAGCAAGGGCCTTTTCCCAGATCAATAACATCCAGCCCTCAGTTTTCAGTTAACATCACCATAGAGATCAAAAATGTGTTTTCAAGAGTAACAGAGAGACTGAAATAGATGCTACCAACGCAGAAGGGATGTGCGGGTGAAATAGTAGAGGCATAGGAGCGTGTGCATGCGCGTAGTACATGGGTGTGCGCGTGCGTGTGGGTGCCTAGGCACAGTAGGCACCCATACGTACGCGCACACCCACGTACTACACACACACACACACACGCTCCTATGCCTCACACAAAGGCTTTGTGTGTGTGTGTGTGTGTGTGTGTGAGGGAATGAGAGAGAGACAACATAAAAGAGAAATTGTTAACCTCGACTGAAATCTGAACGTCAGCCACTGGAAGTTTCAGCCACACGGCGGGTTTCCTTTTGAGACACAAATACTTTCCACTGTGAATCATCACTCTTCCACAGGAAAACATCCCAATCAATTCCACATTTCAGATTTCACAGCATTCAAAAACAACTTCAAGTCAAAAGCTTCTCGATTCCAACATTCTAGACCACTGACCTGCGAACAACCTTCAACAATTTATTATTATTTTTAACCTCTCATTGCCTAAAAACATAACCAAACAGAATATTTAATTATGCATTATTACAAAGTACTGTATACCTAACCTTACTGTGAAAACAGGATAAAGGCAAATGCAAATAATAAAGTTTAGTTTTCAGAGTATAAACAGCGCTCTAATTTCTTCTAACAACGTCAGAGGGTGCATCATTTAAACCCAGTAAAAGCATGTGTGGTTCTGGAAAGAGGCCAGTGGGGGGGGGGGGGATTGAGGTCAGAGTCAAAAAATGTTGCTTAAACCACAGATCCCAGGCCAGGTGTGCGTTGAGGCACGTCCCGTATTCGAACGTGACCTATTAAATCAGGAAATACAGTTCTAGCCAGTACTCTACATGAAGAAAAGAGCTGCTACACTGAATCAGCCTCCAGTTACACCAGGGTGAGTATCTGTGGTTTCAAAATGAGCTCCTGGGCTTAAGCTGTTACATCACCAGAAGGGGTTTGCGGAGGCGGGGCGGGGGGTGTAATTTGGGGGAATGGGGAAAGCTGTACCAGGGATTTATTAGAGGTGACCGAGCACGGATCACCAACACTGGACATGAGCTTTCATCTTAACAGGAATCACAGAAAAAAAGCATGAGAACACTCATATTTCACCAAGGTCCTCTCTGTAAGTTATATAAAAAAAGTGTTACAGAAAATGGAGTATGATATTGTTCTTTCTTCTTAAGGGAGATGCGAACATCAAAAAAAAAAAAAAAAAAAAAACAAATTTATAACTAGAGGGCACTCAGTAGAGTGCATATCTCTGCCACGCCATATTCTGTATCTATTCTTTTGGTGACAGAATATGTTCCAGATCACTTCCAAAATTGAATAAACTCATCCTCAAACTACCACCCATCATCCTACCAAATTTCGTGCCAAACCGTTCATAACCCTTTGAGTTATCCTGTTAACGGACAGACAGACAGACAGACGAGTGACAACATCCTTGGTGGATATAATGAGAATTACAGTATATTTGCTCCATATGACAGTCACTGAATCTTCATTATCAGTAAAAAATTACTGAACCATACCATGAAGACACCCAAACACACCATGAAGCCAAAACACTCTTTGTAATAACCAGATATACACGCCTGATTGTCAGGAAAAAAAAAAAAAAACACATTCTGCGAGAAATTCATTTCTTATCTCTTGATTCATCGCATAAAACTGGTCCATCTGCATAAACATGTCTTCAGAAGATGTGATAAAAACTAGGTTAAAACATTCAATACGCACACAGGGAATGAATATTTCATAACTTTCTAGCAGCACTGCTTAAAACACAGCAGTATTACTTGAGTCATTATGTATGACCCATTGTCAGTACCTCCCACTGTGAGACTGTCTCCGATGAAAACCTCTCACTATGTGCTCAGCTGAAATATGGGCCACTCTGCCAACTCATGACTTCTCATGGGCCTTTAACATGATTTTACAGACTCCACAAGCCCATCTTTATTCAAGCACTTCTTCCCACGCTTCATCAGTGATACAAAAATTCACCAGACATCCTATTTATCTCTCTGAAGAAATATGCAGTAGTTCGCCATCCCAAAAATACCAGACACTGTTCAATGTAAAGTGGAGCAAGTGCCAGCTACTACTGCATATGTATGGCCTTTGTCACAAACACAAAATATGATGTGCTATCAATAATCATATATTTTTGGAGTCCTACGTGGTCAGGTTCTGAGTCATTCTATATTCGGAAGGCAACGCATTTTTCTCTGAAGTTCAGTGATCATGTAATGTTTTCAACCTTTATCAACTCTCTGGTCTGCTGGATGTAATGCTGAAACACTCTTATTTGCTCCAGTGCATGTAATTTCTGAACCTGTTTAGTTTATCTTTTCCTTCCATTTCTTGTGACAGAACAAAACTTCTTCATAATGGAGACCTGCTAAAACATGTATTGCAAGAACATGGCTACTTTCTCAAGATGGCAGAGACTGTCTGTATCGGTACACTGCCCATAAAGTGCATTCCCGACAGCGAGAGGATATTTTTAATACGGAGCTCAATAATTTTTTCCTGGAATTGTTTTTCCAGAATGCGCAGTGAGGACACGCTCTGCCAGAACACTGAGCACTCTATCAGGGGAGAGAGAGAGCATCGTCTGATTTACCAGCGCAGGCTGAGTGTACAGCAGAACTTACACTCCCTGTTTGTCAAAACCCCATTCAGGGATCAGAGCTGGGACCTCCTCATCCACTCAGCATTGCTTAATCCCAAGTTTACTACTAATCTGCAATTAGCACAATTTTCCACGAGTTTGTCGCATAAATGATTAGCCGGGAAAAGCAGCAATACAATGCACACATAGGTGAGGTCATTTGTTTGGTGACCCGCATTGGTGACAAACTAGCCACAGGCCCTCCAGGTCTAATTCCTAGTTTGCATTGACAAATAAATTCAGTGCTTTTCTTCCTCATGAAAATAGGGCAAGGGGTAAGTGTTGTGTAAAATCCCATCACACTATACATACACGTTAAAAGAAAGATGCCAAAAAAGCTAGTATTTTGTCCCTTTTCATTTCGGCCATCACTACTTACTAGTTTTAGTAGTCACACAACGTAATATTTCAATAAACAGATGAATTTCTGGAATTTAGACATTTTTCTCACACCATTACTTTCACTTCATTACAGCTGAAATACATATGTATATTTTTTGCTTTGTGAAAGAAGCCCAAACAATAATAGCCAGTGGCTGTTTTCTCTGTGGGCTGTTTTTTCTGTTTTCTGTGGCTTGTTCAGGGACAGACTCCAGCAGATCAGGGCCAGGGTAACACAGCCTCAGTGCTGTGGCCTTGGGCCCAGGGGCGCCAGGGCCGTCTGGCTCACAAAATGAACGACAAAACCCTGAAGGA
Organism: Gymnothorax javanicus; assembly: GCA_029692085.1. Taxonomy (NCBI): domain Eukaryota; kingdom Metazoa; phylum Chordata; class Actinopteri; order Anguilliformes; family Muraenidae; genus Gymnothorax; species Gymnothorax javanicus. Next base: position 33,920,756 of record CM056194.1, on the reverse strand, counting down.
GCGAAATAAAAATGGGCCAGAGAACGAGAGACTCCACAGCCCCTTAACTGCCCAACAAGTCCCGGCTGACTGGTGATTATGAGCTCCGCCAAACACTCGACATCAGCCAAGTGTTTTGTACATTTACTGTGCCCGGTTTCCCTCTATGTGGAATCATTTTTAAATGTTACACCAAAATTACAGCACAGGCAACTTCAGTGGTGCAATGCAATGAAACTAGCTTTTTCTTTGAGGTTGAGGAGGTGATTCCAAAATAAAGGCTGCGATGAAACCTTGCAATTTTGGCCAACGACAAATTCCAAAATCGCTAAGTTAGTCCTTGCAATGTTTGAGTACAAAGTTCCCCAAACTTTTTCCCTTAACAGTATGCTTTATTTTTTTTACAGATTCCCTTTGCATTATACTCTCAAAATTGAGCGATGTACTGGCTTTTATGTGATGTGCTGTGTCCATGGTTAATGTTCACTCAGGGACATAATTAAGTGACATGCACTTAATTATGGATTCACTGCATGGGACTTGTGAATATGAGGTTTTTTGTTTTTTTTTTTTAAATTGAACTTCAAAAATTGTTAAAATGATTGTTTATGAGGCACAGCTGATGGCATGTTGGTTATTAAACCGAACTTCAGTAAATGAACGTCGCACAGAGGGAACTGAAGGCATGTTATCATGATTCTGAACAGGCAATGGTGTGGATATTCCAGCACTTCCTGTTACCAGTGTCTTACCTGCAGGAGCATCCAGCTGAACTGGCTGAGGTGGAAGTAATGAGAGAAGAGGCCCAGGGTGGCACAGCTCTCGTCTGAGAGCAGCCGGCCACGAAACACCGACACCAGGAAGCAAATCTGCCGAAACAGGAGGGAACATGAGTCAGTGGAGCCAGAAAAATGAGCAAAAATAACTCTCCATCGTGGCCCCAGCCCCAATCCTGAGAAACACCACCGACCTAACATTTACTGAACAGCCAGCATTCAGACTGATTGTGCAGGGTTGGATAGGTGTCTGTTACACAATGTGGGAAAAATTATCCAGAGAGGATTTAAAAGATGACAGATAAAGTAATTCAGGAGTAGATGAGGCAACAGAGGTGGGATTTCAAAGAGCACAGAGTGAATTGGGGGCAGTGAAGCAGGGGAGTGAGATATGGAGCTGTGCAGAACTCACTCAAGAACCCCGACTGTGACTGAGCTGGCTTACAGCTCCTCGCTCTCGCCGCTCAGTACATTCGATTACCCCCTGGGAGTGTGGCCCTGAGCAGGGTGGCGCCCTGTTACATAACAGAGGTCAAACACCCTCTGCCCCTCTCAAAGTGGGTCAGGGCAGGGTAACTCTCCCTCCGGAGTCTGGGATAAGACACTGCAGTGTCCTCAGGTCCGAACAGGAGAACTGCAGCCAAAACCACACTTTTCACCCTCTGTCGTCGACCATCTCATTATGTGGAGTGCTGGTCGCTGTCATACAAGCACAACCCCAAATTCGACCCCTCCCACCCACCCCTACTGACTTTTGGCTGCCCTCTCACTGCTAGTCCAGCTCAGTGTCTTCCTCCAGATAGCAGGCACTCACACCACACTTCAGCTGTCTGTAATACTAATGAAACAGCACCTACACACTGAGCATACTCAGCTGAACTGCGAGAGAGAAAGAGAGAGAGCTTGTGAAAGAGGAAGAGAGACAGAGTGAAAAATGAAAGAAAGAGTGTTCTGATGGCTGTGTTTGAACACCTGGCAGATAAACACCCACAAATCACTTCATGTTTTCTCAGTTGTACACTACTGAACTACATTCCCCATGAAGAACAACCATAGTTTTACACTGCAGTTCTCACACACGCATAACATACAAACTGCTGTGCGATAATTACATGCCTGTGTGGTGCTCTGTAAACAGTACCAAGTTTGTGGGCTGCACAGTAAACTGCCATTACAATCAAGAAAACAGTAATTTTGGGACTTGTTAAAAAAAAAAATATATTTTCAAAATCAACAATGAGATTTCACTAAATGTAGGTATCACATTATAAAATGGACCAAACATTTTCAGAGTCAGTACACAACACACATTAAAGATACTTGTTAAGGCTTAGGTAATGTACTCAAAATTGACTTTCTTTCTGTAATGTGAATGTGTGTAAGTGTGTGTGCGTAATGCGAATGTGTGTGTGTGTATGTGTGGGGGTGTGTGTGTGTATAGTTAGGTCCACAAATATTTGGACATGAACAATGTTATTATTATTTTAGCTGTCAACCATAGCAAATTAGAGTTGAAATTAAATAATAAATATGAGTTCAAAGTGAGGATGTTCTGCTTCAGTTTGAGAGACTACACATCAGAAATAGGGTAAATGGTGCAGGAATTACAGCATTTTTCAAGAGTTCCTCCCTTTTTTAGGGACAAAAAATATTTGGACTATTGGATGATCAGCTGTCCTAAGGCCAGGTGTGTCTTATTCCCAAATGATTTCATTTAAAAGTGAACATATAAAAGGTCAACAGTTGATTTCAAGAATTACATTTAATTTTGGAATCTTTTACTGTTAACTCTCAACATGAAATCTAAAGAGCTATTGTCAGTACCAGTAAAGCAAATTATTATTTGCCTCAAAAATTGAAAGAAACCCATCAGAGGAAAAGAGAAGCCGCTTGGTGCGGCCAACTAACAGAAGGAAAGCACTGGTGAGTTCAGGAATACAAAAATTCCAGGAAGACCAAAGTCAGCAATCAAGAGAAGGCTTCACCAGAGGGTCGATTTTAACACGTAAATCATTGGTAAGGCTCAAAAACGAGAAATTACCTCAAAAAAAAAATCTAAAAACGTAGATCAAGACTAATGAAAGTTCTGGAACAACATCCTACAGACAAATGAGACAAAGATCATCTTATATTACAAACATGGGAAAAGAAGGATATGAAGAAAGAAAAGAACCGCTCATGATCTGAGGTAAACCACCTCATCTGTGAAGCACGGTTATGTATGGGCGTGTCTACAGAAGGTTCCACATTTCAGACAGTCATTGAATGCACACGGTTTGTCACTGGATACTAAAAATTACAATTTAATTTTTGATTATGTCACTTTGTCAAATTACTGTTAAGCCCCTAAAACTGAAAGGACTGTAGATAAAATGAGTGCAATTCATACATGGTTCAGACAATTAAAATAAATAAATGAAAAAAATTTCAACTTGAAAGTCTGCACATAAAGCCCATCTTCGTTGTTTTTCTCAAATTCATTGTGGTGGTGTGCAAAATTAAAATAATGAAAATTGTGTCTCTGTCCACATATTTACGGATCTAACTGTATCCACACACACACACACACACACACACACACACACACACATGCATTTTCATATGTACTTCTTTGGTCGTGGTTGTACTTCTAATGAGCCTCTGCCAAGGCAGAAGCATAGTCGACTCTTTGAAGCATTTTTACAGAAATAGTTTCTGCTGTGACCATCTTCGCTTTGTCTCTTTGCTACTCAGTTTAATGGTGTAAACAAGAAAGGCCAGCCATAAAGAGATATATTTTCAGAGGTCCTGAAAATGAAATAGATATATCCTATTTTGCTTGCTGTCCAAACAGTGACCATAGTCCTTTTCCTTCAATCACATAGGCCTGAATTAACCCACTCTTCCAATGATCCACTCAAAGTTGGGGTGAAGAGATGCATACACTTGTTTCAGCAGTATCGTAGAAAGCTTTTTTCCCATATCTAATATAATTCTGATCTCTACAAACATGGTAGCTCACCACAACTGCTATCGTGATATCAAACAGCAGGGGCTTTAGTGCTAGACTAAAACAAAGAAGACGACATGGTCATCACTATCCCATGCCACGATCAAGAGCCATTACTCCGTAAATAAATACACTTCGACATCCATTTCTAAACTCAACGTAGATCAAGACTTGTTTATTGAGCATACAAAATTTGACCCATGTATCTCTCATAGTTTTTGAGAAAACTTGTCACAATCGAAAGTGTGATGGATGGAAGGAAGGACAGATGTATCCCGATCCTACATCCCCCACAGCAATTCAGGGCAGGAGATAAAAATCTGCAGCCAAAATATCCCTTTCAGATAAGAGTGGACACCCATATCATAAAGAAACAGAAATACAATGAACTCTTGAACAACTGATAACTGACGTCTAAAAGGGATTATAGAGGGAATCTCTAAGGAAATATATCAGCCAGGGGAAAAATTACACTCACACAACAGAGTTGGAGACTCTGGCCCTGACAGACAGACCCTGTTTTATGGCTGAAGCTAAATGCACCATTTACAAGAGGGTCCGGATGACCATCAGGAACTAGCAAGCTACAACTGCTACTACTCTGCATTTGCTTAATTAAACAGCTAAAATGGAAATTCCAGTGTGTGAAATTGGACTCTTATTGAGCAAGGAAGGCCTGTTAAAAAATTAAACATTGACATCAAAAGTCAAAATGAAAATAACCATCCAAATGAAAAACAGAGGGAAAATAGTTTTTCAGGTTTCCAGTCATTAATAAAGTTGGGGTTTAATATTGCATTTTAAATTCATATCCTTCGATGTCTGAGGAGCTCTAGAGGCAGAAGGCAGGCAAGAGATGCCTTAGAACGTTTCCTGGCCAGGTGTCCTCTGATACTGTATGTGTGACTTCCTGGTTTGGGTACTCTGACATAGAAAAACTTTAGAGTGGCCAAGGGCATAAACAATCACTTATTCATGACAAACTACAGACACCACATCAGATCTGGTGTCCACATGAACTCGGGGTAATAATCTAATAATCACTAATCTGCATTCTGAACCTTCTTTTGCACAGGGTCTATCATGAGTAAATCAAGATCAGGAACTTCTCAGACAAAAACACAAATAAAAATGATGAAATTATTAGACCTTTAAATTATAAAATGCAAGATCTCATTCTTTTGATACAGACCTTACAAAAATATGACAAAACACACAAACACACAAATGTGCAACATTTGCTCTTCAAAGGAAAATCTTAATAGCAGGATTTTGATCTAATCTCCACCTACTCCATATATCTTTTAGACAGCAGCTAGGCAGCAAAGCCTAGCACCCACATTGAAAGCAGACGTATCCTGAACTGGTCTGTTGATCACGTGTGACGGGCAACATGGTTTCCTGAGCTTCAGCTGACCATCTCCTGTCTGATCCCTTTCAGACCTCAACATGCTAACGCAGCTCCAGAGGGGCGTGAAGAACAGAGCTGTATTTAGCTAGCCTGCCAGTAAGAGAAACACTTTTAGGTCAGGATAATTAAGGACTCTGCGGCAAGACTCAAGTGTCTCCTCTGGCCCTATTGTTTTCCATTTACAAATGGCCTTTAAGATTTACATGAGAATATGTATGAATAAATACAAAAAAATGGAGCTCTAAAACATCTGGCAGATAAGCCATTGGGCTGGCCAGGCCTTTACAGTGAGGTACAATGTCACTGTAGTTTCACAAGGTTATGACCACTGAGAGGTATTCTGACTCTCCTGTCCCTCTGCCCTCCACCCACATCTCAAGGCACTGCCTAAAATGAGTCTTCTAGGGCCAGACTCTTCAATGCCTTTTCAGAACCCCATGAACAACCAATCAGAGTAAGAACCTGCTGACCAATGACAACGATCTCCATGCATGTGTCCAACTTTTAAGGCAGAACATTGTTTTAACTAAGCAAACTTGGTATTTCACACAATTACATCCATTTTAACAAAAATCCATCAACAAATCTTGTGAAATGAAACATAAACTTTACAAAATTAAACGTGAAATCACTGTAAGGCCAATAAATCCATGACGGTTTTGTCACAATTCAAACTGTAATCAGATGAGTCGTCTAGCTAATAACCATCTCCTTCCAAATTGGGTTTAATGGCAAAAAATTAATATGATAAATAAAATGAAAGCTGTGGTATTTAGAGCAACCACACTTCCCTTGATCACTGTTATTCAGGGAGGAAAAACAGGACAGAGCCTGAGAGAGGAAAGATACTTGCTTCTTCCAATGGACCCTCCAAAACAAGAAAACAAAAAAGAGAACACGCAGCACAAAAGCGGTGCATGAATTGCCACACAGCAACATTCTACATCAAGAAAACACATCTTTCCTGATTACTCTTTTTCAAGAAAGCTTCCACCTTGTGTACTGCTTGGACTTATCAATATTTTCAAAAACTTGCTCACCACAGCACAGTCATGTGTTCCAAAAATATACATTTTTTTAAATTTCAATTTGGCACTTTAGTTCTAGGAACCGCCCATCCTGTTTAGATTGAAGAAATAGAAGGAAAAAATAAGTTCAGACTGTCTGGATTCTTGGCCCCTCATCCTAGCAACACAGAGGCCCCCACCCATTACTGCAGATACAAGTTAATGCTGTGAGGGGGGAGGCAGACAATGAGGGACAGGCAAAGCACGTCTCATTTCGAACATTCCTGGGACACTGCCCTGGGTGCATCTCAGTGTGAGTGAATGAGAAAGGGCCAGCCTAGCAGCTGTTTCCCATCAGGCTATTCAAACACAAACACCTGAAGGCAGTGGAAATATGGGCCCCTCCCTTAATGCGTCTGAAATTTTACTCATTACCACTAAAGTACCAATGATTCCTCTGCAACCCATCAAGGTGTGGCTGCTCAGGTATATTCAGGAGGATTGTTGGGATATGAATGACAATGCTCATCTTTTTAAATAAAGCGACTGATTTACAGAAAATAGGCCATAAACATTCAGTACAGATAGACCCTGTAGTAAACTCATGCACATAATTCACTCCCAAAAGACAACATTCGTTTTTATATATTTATGTATCATAACAGACAAATTCTAAATGAAACAGGAAATGGGCTACAGTCAAACAAAAGAAAGACTCACAATTCTGTTGTAGCACAATATCATGCACTTTGAGGCTATTTTATGAAGACCATCAGAACTGAAAAAAAAAATGCCGAAGAAATGATTGCTCTTATTTTTAAAGCTCTGTCTGGTGAAGGCATAGAGGCTACCAACATCTTAAATGAATTTTAAAGGAAAAGCATATATAATAGAGCTCATGTTCTCAACAAACGGAACTGACAAAGAGATCGTATGTAAAAAACATCAGCATACTAAGTGGGGCCCAAGGAGCAAGTATGGCAACCACTGTGAAAAGAGCAGAGGAGAGGGAATGAATCCTCCAGCCAATGACCTGCCGAGTCGTGTAAGAAACACAGAACTGGATCAATTTGGAAATCAGTGTATTCTATAAGGTACTTTGACAACGCTCAAATAAGAGTGACACAAAAAGGGAATGTGATGCCATAACGAATTATCTCTAAATCAGCTGCTTCCATTAAAATATTGTAATACTTGCTACAGATGCCAAAACTTTGAAGGGCATCTAAAACTCCCAAAGAGCACAAATAGCAGCCAACAACACACATGCCCAGACGACTGTGGCACAAAGTCAGTGCCAACCCCAGTTATCTCGGGACTTCTGCGGTGAGATTGCTTTACAAAAAAGCCTTTAAACCCCTTGTCTGGCCATACTTCTGTAGACTGCTCTGTGTTTACTATTAAGATCCAAGGTCAGGGTATTCAATTCAAGGCTTTTCATTGGGTAGGCCATCTGAAAACCACCCAATCAGACCTGCTTCTTTGTCCCAATCGTTCTTTGTTGGGTTGTCATTCTGCTCCAAGTCAGTACAATGCCAGAGAAGTCTGACTTCATGCTTGTAATCGGTTTTTAAAACCACTTAAGTTTTTTTTCCAAACAGGAAAATAGACAGGTAGTTTCTGCTATTTATCTGAGACACATACATCTAATAGCATGTGTTTCCTTCAAGAAATTATAAAGTTTAATTATAAAATTATAAAATTATAAACATCCCCCTCTGCTTTGAGACCAGAGTCCTTCTAAATAAAACAAGTGCATGAACAACATGTTTAAGAAGTTCAACAGGAGGTTTTTCCAAGTCATTTAGAGCAACATCAAATCTTGCTCACATAAAACAGATTTTGAGACATTCCTAAGTAACGATTTTAGGAGAACTAGAATCCAGAGTCACATCTTGTATAATTTATTGTTTACTGAAGACATTCTCAGTAACCCATGAAAAGATCATAACTATGTTCTAAGAATGTTCTAAAACTAACTTTATAATGCTGATGTAACATTCACTAATGGCGATGAACCCATTGGCATCCTGGAACACAGAGCTTCCAAAAACCCCTGACTGCAATAAAATAATAGAATTATTTTTTAAGCTTAACATGACACAATTCATAATGTAAATCCACAGTATGCTGCATATAATGCATTAATCCAGCTATTAAAAGGCTTTATAGGCAAATATAGCTAACGCTAATTAACCTCATACATGCATATATTTTTGCCTGAGAATGATATAATTGCTGGTACAGGCAGACGGGAGCATATAAGTGTTCTAATAATAGAGCACGAAGAAAAGATGACATCAGGAAGAGAGTACGTGCCTGCCAGACACTCTGCAGCTCTCTTCTGAATAGAGGAGCCAGACTCCCGTCAGAACAGCTTATCTGCCGCCCCCTCTCCTCCCCCCTTCCTCTGCTAACAGCTACCGGTCTGAACTAGATAGCTCCAGCCTCGGCAGCATCGCAGTCGTCTCCACAGCTGTTTTTACTGGGAATGAGACGGGGTGAGTCGAGAACTGCGCTGCCTCTCGCAGTCACTCCCGCAGGGAGACCTGGCCTTCTCCTCGTCCTCGCATAAGAACACGAGCCAGACATGGAAAAAAGAGAGAGCTTTGAAAGTGAACAGGCGGAAAAATATAGAACGATAACAACGTTAAGCAGGAAAATGCAAACATTGAAATGACAGGAGAAACAATTTTGAAGTTTCTCTGAGGCTAACAGCAGGCAACAAGCCTGGCTGCGTCCCAGATCTGAGACAGTCTCTCGACTCCGGTAAATTTACCGGGTCCTGCTCTCTTACATTTTCTCTTAAAATGTCTTCTGGAGCTGGTTACGCAGAAGCCTGTCTAAAATGCAGTACTCCACACTAGGCCCTGGATCGTCTCCTGCATTCTCCTCCCTGTGTTCTCCATGGGGAGACGGCGGGACGGTGCAGGTGGGACGATGGTACCACAATTAGGCGGAGGTGCACAGTGACGCACATTTAAGGCAAACAAACCTGATATAACAGCGAAACACGTTAATCACTGTTGAAATTTTCCTAATCAAACGGCTTGTTTGAACAGCGCTGCCTGATTACGATATTGTACCCAGAATGCCAATGAGCAATTCTGTGTGTTAATGTCATCAGTAAATGTGGCTAATAATTAGATTAGTGCCAAACAAGATGTGCACACAATAAATTCACTCCATTTCTTTCCTTCTTCCATTTATTAACCAAGATTTATGCAAATAGCCAGCCCAGAAATCCACACGGGGGTGGTGGGAGGGGGTCAGTATTATTTTACTAACAAGCTGCCGAAAAGGTCAATGAACTCTTCAGTAAATCTCAGCAAGGTTCCAGGCAAGAAATTCTCCTCATGTCTTCCTGAAGTTTCCACAGCCGCCAAAAAACACCAAACGATCATGTTTCGCTCCCAAACAGCAGCCACATTCCACTGTCTGTCACTACACCGCCACACTTCAGCACAGGTCCTGCAGTCCCGACAGTCACGGCAGCCAGGCCTGTACGAACTCCTGTTTCAGCTCCTTCATATTCATACTTACATGGGTCTCTTACACAATGCTTCTGACCGGGTTACAGCCTCAGCCATAAATTAATCATTTTTCATTACCTTGCTGTTCAGACACGGGCAATAAATACACTGTTCTTATTTAAAAACCCATCAAGGGCAGTTTTTTCCTAAAATTTTCTCAAGATTCAGGAACTCCATCACCTCTAATTACCAGTGTGATTGTGAAATGGGCACTAGAATGTTAAATTCGGAACGTCTGACCTCATAACATAAGGGTTGAAGTACATCGTGAATTGTTTCTCAAATTTGTCATCTCATTTAATTATGTTCTTACTGAAGGGCATGTTTTACAGTGCAGTGGTGAGACCACAGTTATCATACCAGCACAAGTATTTATTTAGACTCTCCCTCTGGACAGACCAAAGCCCACAGGGTAAAATTGTACAGTGTCATTTTCAGGACTGCTGGCAGTGGTAGCAGTACTGGTAATACAGTATTCACACGCACACACCACAGTAATCAGGACACACAGTAGCCCCAATTTATCTCAATACCATTGCCATGGTGCAAGTGAAGTCAATGCTATTCCTTCCGAATGAGTTTATTGTTACGAATTGGAATGGTTGTGAGCACATTTGTGTATGTGAGTCAGTGGACAAGTGTTTGTGAGCATGTGCATGTGTGTCAATGAGTGAACACGCATGTGTGTGTGTGTGTGTGTGTGTGTGTGTGTATGCGTATGAATAGGCATATGTGTGTGCCCTGCGCTCGGGGAGGCTGTAGGTTTAGCTGTACAAAAACAGGGCATGCAGGCTGGATTTATTCAGAGACCTGTGGGAGGTCTGTGATATGCAGGGTCTGTTGCGTGCTCGCTCTAAGAGAAAGAACACAGTGTGCTGCGATACAGGCTTTCCCCAGCCACCCACCACCTCTCCTGCTGCATGCAGCTCTCCAACATTTAAAACGCCCATACTTTCCATGTGCAAAAGGAAAACACAATTGCTGCAGCATTCTGCATGGGCATTATTAACCTGCGTGCACACAGAGAGGCATTCATGCACATTCACCAGGGGTTTTTAGCAAACAATTTGAACACCCATAATCCGATCACATGACAAAGAAAGCCAACTTTGTACCAGCACTGAGCTAAACATCCAGAAAGTACATGCGACAAATTACGATGTTCCCAAAATATAAACCAGGAGGCCAGCAGTACCAGCGGCACTAGGTCACTTTTTGTGCCTGCTCACTCATACAACAAGAAAAACATTTGATGCAGTCTATGCTGAACACCTGCCAAACCATGCCAACCTGGAATTTAGCCCTGTAATAGGCCCAGGTTTGAGTTCAAGCCCAGAACCCAATCCCTGTAGGCCAGGGGTCCTCAATCTAATCCAGAGGGGCAGGTGTGGATACAAGTGACTGTTTTAGCCCTGCACTATGACACCTGATTCCACTAATAATTTACAGATTAATAATGACGGTCTTCAACCAAGACCTTGATAAATACAGCCAGATGTCTTGGTTCTGGGCTAATACAAAAACCTGCACCCATGTCAGCCCCTTTCACACAGGTTTATGGACATTGTTCCTGAAGGACTCATTCATGCTGACATATATTAAATCTCGCTCCAGTTTTCTGTGCTCCAGGACCCTATGGCACATCTCAAATGGGGGCCCTTTTGGCAGCCTGTTTAATGTATAAAGTGATTTAGCACCAGCTTGTTTTCTGGGGACACTCTGACAAATATCCAGAGCACCACCCTCTTACGCATCCTCCCCCTGCAAGCGATAGCACAACCCCCCACTCCCCACTCTCAGAGGCCCTGTAAATATAGAGTGGCTTAATTACCGCTAATTTCCCTGCATTATGGCTAGTTGTCACTCTGGGCCCAGGTGCCGAGAAGGGCTGGCGGATGATGTCATACTGTGAGGTCATATGTGTCAAGAATGGCAGCACCTTAGCAACAAACAGAAAAGAGGAGGATGGCAAACAACACCTTGGCTCCTGGTGTAGTGACCTTCAGTTTCTATTTACTTATAGAAGTTGAGGCACTAACTTCAATAGTGATGGACAAATTGAGGTGCCTGCATTTGTTTATTTTCTTTTAACCCAATTTCCACTAATATGAATGACTTCGTCTGTATAATTGTGAGTGCCGGTTAAAATTGATAAACATTAGACTTCCTTTGTTAGTCAAGCAGCACACAGAACTCCAATGAACTTAACCAATGGCCAGAGTAACTTAATGTTTAAGCCACAATGTGAAACAACTAAGAGCTATTTGTCCAAAAAGGGTATTCCTTTCTCATTCAATGCTCATCCTCACTGCCAGCTGCCTATAGCTGTGGTGGCCAGTATCCTCTCAAACAAATCAATATGCTGTCGCGGCAAAATTGGACTGGCTCAAAATAGTTGAGCCTCGTATCTAAATAGATCGATTATGTCATGCGATTACATCATACACTTTTGGCTGAACTCCAACTGGGTCTTCCCACAAAATTGCATAACATTATAATTTGATTCAAAGTTTTTTTTTAGTAAGCTAATTGCACCCTCCTTAAAGGTAATTGACAAATGGGAGTTCTAAACGCCTCTCTGGTTGAGTGATCAGCAGGGAAAGAGGACTCTAAGGAGACTATGATCACAGAGATGCTTGGCCAATCAATGAAGGAATCAATATGGAGCTGGCTGCGTTTAGCTGATATGTCACCCCTTCCACTAGGATTTGACCAAGCTCTGTCTGCCACAGTAAAAGTGTTGTGCTCTCACACACATGGTTGTTGGTACAGTCTTTATGTGAAGGATTCAAACCCCCTTCTCTTGTCCATCATCACATAATGTACCTTGGAATCCCCAGGAAAAACATTGTCACACCTTTCAAAAACCAATCTGATATCCCAAAATGGCCACTAATATGATCAGAGCCTACTGGACAGTCCCTGGAAATGGGAAAAATCAAACTAATGGATTAATTCTGCAGGAGGGATGCGTGGTTAAAGCTGAAGGACTGCTCGTGCTGCTTTGGCATTCAGGACAGAATGGAGGAAACACAGAGTAATTCCTGAATGGCTGGGGAAAAAAAAAAAAAGACTTAATGTGAAATCTCATCAAGCAGCATGACTGCAAGCAAGGGATCATGGGAAAATATTGACCAGCAGATTCTGAGCTTTCATCAGGCTGCCTTTTTTCATTCATGAGGACGTGGTGGGCAGCCACTGACCCCAATTGGCCAGGCTGTGTTACTGCAACAGTAGATTCCCTGTCTCGGTTTTTGGGCTGAGCAGTACCTTTATAAACTCACTGGAATATGAGGATCACACATGCGTCATGACTTAACCCTGTCGCTGGTAATACTGTCACTCTATATATCCTAATAACATAAATGTGTTACAGAAGGCACAATACGTCTGAGAAGACATGTATACATTATACTGTATGTGAAAATCCTGGTTTGATCCAATACTTGTTAAAGACTTTCATGTGTAGATTGTCACAGGCAATCTCTTACATGAACACCAGTACGGGTTATTGGAAAAAGAAAAATGAAGCTGGAGGATGGCATATTACAGGAGCAGCCTATATAACTTTCTGCCAAAAAAAAAAAAAAAAAACACCTATACGATGGTTGCGATCACAATTCATTCTTTTACATTCCTTTCCCCCGAGCCAGGTCGTGGATATTACAGTATAAAAAGTTTTGCTCTCTTTTTTGGTCTGCTTGTAACTATAACAGATAGGAAGAGTGATGTCTCTGCTGCAGGCCAGTCACCCACAGTCATTTTGAAAACAGTTTTTCTGGATCTCCATAGCTTTGAGTAACCAGTGGTGATGGTAACGTATCAATTTCACTGGCTTGTAAGACTTTGAAATATGTTTTCCTTCTCTGCAAAACTAATTCTGACTATGCAGCATTTTTGAGTGTTCTTGCAATTTTAAATCTTGGTTGTTTTATTTAAATTTAGTCTGAATGATCACTAACTGTATGGCTTAATGGCTTTACTGGCTAGGTAGTGAACTTTTGGTGTAATCCCAAGCTTATAATAGAAATACTGTAGTAGGAGAAAGTATTAAGCGTGATTGCTGGTATCACAAAAATTAAACATAACCAACCAATAAGCAAGACTCCATGAAAATATTCAGAACTGACATTTTCCTCATGTCCAACATAAACCTTGCAGTGCATATCTAGGGCAGTTCCACCCATCCCTCTGAAAACTAGCGGCCCTGGAGTCCCCGAGGCTGAGGGGCCGCTGGGGTCGAGATGTTTTGGCAGGGCGACAGTAGTGCCACACAAGAGCAGAGGACAAATACTATGTGTGTCAGCCGAGTTCAATGCACTACAGCGGTGTCCTGTGTACTCACAAAAGTATAAGGCCGTGGGGAATGCTATAGAGCCTGATACCACAACACACATATAGGCTGCCAACTTAGCTGCCTCTATTGCCCATGAAGATAAAGTGATTTACATACCGTGCCCGGCCAAAAGGTGAGCTTTCTAGCCATTTTTGCAGCAGGTCAAGTGTGTAGTGGTGGAAAGTTGGGCCCCATATATCAATATTTTCGTCAAAGTGAGGGTGTAAAATTACCCATCAACAATTAAGCACTTACAAATTCCACAAGATTTATCAAACAAAACATTCATTTGTAGCCCTGTGTGCATGTCAATAAATATCTATCAATAGTAAATGAGAAGCATGTACGCAAAATGTTTGATTGGCATAAATCGATGCCCCCAAAATAACATACAAGATTGGAATATCTTTGATGTCAGTGTAAAGGGATGGTAGAGAAAAGGCAAAAGAAAAAATTTGAGGCGGTTGAAGTTAAGTTAATGAACGTAGAATCTGAAAAACATAATTTGTTCAGTAGTGTATGTAGTGAAGTCTCGGGGCCAAGGAAGACCAAACTCTGGAGGGAAAGGACTGTTGCAGTAAATCGGGTGTCAGAAGTTCAGTATGAACTGCAACTGGTTAAAAGAAAACAATTTGACATAAAACTGGAGGCAAAGAAAAAAATCCAAGTCCACAAAAGAAGCACGTCAGCCACAGGAGAAGGTCAGAATGTCACATCGGATGAACGCACTGGCCAAATTATTACAGTGACGTCATTGGCTGGAATTACCTTGGAATAGTGACAGCTTCATGTTTTCCCTCGTGTCTTACATTAACCACTCTCCTACTCTAATGTAAGTTATTGTACAACCCCAATTCCGAAATAGTTGGGACAAAGTGTAAATTGTGAATAAAATCAAAATGCAGTGACTTTCAAATCACACCAGCCAGTATTTTATTCACAATAGAACAGAGATAACATAGCAAATGTTGAAACTCAGAAATTTTACAATGTTATCCACAAAATGAGCTCATTTCAAATTTGATGGCTGCTACAGGTCTCAAAAAAGTTGGGACAGGGGCCTGTTTACCATGGTGTAACATCCCCTCTTGTTTTTAACACAGAGTGGAGGCGTCTGGGCATTGAGGAGACAAGTTTCTTGAGTTTAGCCATTGGAATTTGATCCCACTCTTGTCTAATACAGGCTTCCAGCTGCTGGAGAGTTTTTGGTCTCCTTTGACGGACTTTTTGTTTAATTATGCTCCAAATGTTCTCAATTGGAGAAAGATCAGGACTGCAGGCAGGCCAGTTCAGCACACGGACTCTTCTACTACATGGCCATGCTGTTGTAATAGCTGCAGTATGTGGTTTTGCATTGTCCTGCTGAAATACACAAAGGTCTTCCCGGAATAGATGTCGTCTGGAAGGGAGCATATGTTGCAAAACCTTTATATACCTTTCAACATTCATGGTGCTTTTTTAAAACATGCATGTGTCCCACACCATATGCACTAATGCATCTCCATACCATCAGTGATGCTGGCTTTTTTGAACTGAACGCAGATAACAGGAGGGGTGGTCTTTCTCCTTTTAGCCCAGAGGACACGACGCCCATGATTTCCAACAAGAATGTCAAATTTGGACTCGTCTGACCACAGGACGCTTTGCCACTTTGCTACAGTCCATTTTAAATGAGTCTTGGCCCATAGAACACGGCGGCGCTTCTGGATCATGCTAAACAATGGCCTCCTTTTTGCATGATAGGGTTTAGGTGGCATCTGTGGATGGCACGGCGAGCTGTGTTTACAGACAGTGGCTTCTTTAAGTATTCCTGGGCCCATTTAGTAATGTCAATGACAGAATCATGCCGGTGACTGATGCAGTGACGTCTGAGGGCCCGAAGATCACAGGCATCCAGTAAAGGTCTTCAGCCTTGTCCCTTACGCACAGAGATTTTTCCAGCTTCTCTGAATCTTTTGATGATGTTATGCACTGTCAACAATGAGACCTTCAAAGCCTTTGCAATTTGACGTTGAGGAACATTGTTTTTAAAGTATTCCACAATTTTTTTATGCAAGCTTTCACAGGTTGGAGAGCCTCTGGCCATCTTTACTTCTGAGAGACTCAGCCTCTCTAAGACATCCCTTTTATAGCCAATCATGTTACACACCTGATGCCAGTTAACTTAATTACTTGCTAAATGTTCTTTCAGCTGATTCTCTTATATATAAATTGCTTTTTCAGCCCTTTTTTGCCTGTGTCCCAACTTTTTTGAGACCTGTTGCAGCCAGAAAATCTGAAATAAACTCATTTTGTGGATAAAAATGTAAAATGTCTGTTTCAACATTTGAAATGTTATCTATGTTCTATTGTAAATAACATATTGGCTCATGTGATCTGAAAGTCATTGCATTTAGATTTTATTCACAATTAACACTTCGTCCCAACTATTTCGGAATTGGGGTTGTATACCAGTGTTATTGTTGGCATAAATCCCGCAGGACCACTGCACTCGGGCCTGTGGGGAGGCAGGCGTATAAAAATAATGACAACAATCATAATATTTTGATTTATTTCTGAGAGACAAGAAAAAATTATATTGCCAATTCCTGCCCAGTAAATGGCCAAATCAGCTGGCTATATTAGTCCAATAACATATGAACATAGTAAGAGGGTAAATGTGGCTTTTTTGAGTTTTGGCCATTATCTGTAGCAGAAACTCAGAGAGAGAGTGAGTTCTGAGAAGATGGAATCTATTCATGAGTCAGTTATCATTCTCCACAAACAGATCAGCTCTATTTTTGAAGATAAGCTCTCTGTTTTAGCATTTATGCAGACAATACGATCAGTTTAGAGCCCTCGTACAATTACTTTGGATTCAACAAAAACTGATGTACAAAAACTTTTGATGAATCCCACATTTCTTGCATAAATGCATTTGAAAGCAATTTTTGATCCAATTTGTTCAGCTCACATTTGACAAATGACACCAGCTGTGTTGTAAAACTCATTAAATTGTTTGCAGAAGTAAACAAAACAACTATTCATGGCCAGCAGACACAGACACAAGGACCTTTGGCTGCATTCCCAACATTTCCTCAATTATCAGGACACACTCAGTCACAGACACTCAAAGGTTTTTCTTCTGCAACCGCAAATGAAGATGGCCCCCTACAAAAGGTCCTGGTCATGGTAGGAATTGATAATACCGGCCCACACTTCAGTAGGTAAATAATGTCAAAGGCTGCTGCTCATGTTTGACCAGCCTTTTTTAGGAATGAAGGAAAAGTTCAAGGCCAACAGCTTCCCCACCTGAGCCAGCTGTAAGTGGGTCTCCACTGATCAGCCAAATGTTTAGCTGGGCTAAAAATAAGCCCGTGGTGACTAAACTCATTCAGGATCCAATAGAGCAAAGTTTAACCATCAGGTGAGCAGTCAAAAGCCTACAAACCCATGAGGTCAACTGCAATCCTGAACGGACATTGTTATTTAAAGCTATCCGGGCGTGAAAAGCTGACCTTCAGAACAATTTATGGGGTAACATTATCATGACTTCAGGGAATTGTGTCCACAATGGAGTCTGCAATGGCTTATTGAATAACAGACTGCTTGAGGGTCAGTGTTTGACAGGGTCAGAATATCCAGGTTTGCAAAGGAGGCTGTATTAGGTTTCTTATTACGTAACTGCCATTTCCATTGTACATTTACTTTACACGATATCGGTCAACAGTTCCTCCTCTATATCCAAAGTACAGATTTTTTCCCATTAGAATGTTGTTCCTTGCCAATATTAGAGGGCTTTCCTTCCCAAAGTGGAGTTTTTCCCTCCCTCTAGTATTTGCTATTTGGGGGTCCAGGCCCAGTATTTCCCTTATTTGCCCTTCTGTTTCTTTGCTATGTAACTTTGGTATTTGTTAATTATTGCAGTTCTTCAGGCAGGATGTAATAATCACTGGGGAAAATCAGCGGCCTCCGATCGCAAGAATTTTACTTTCTGACCCCAGGGATTTGCATCTCTGGCATTTAAGATACTGGATTTGGGAGCAATGAAGAAGCACAAGGCTGGGACATAGTTGGATGGTGTTTATAAGAGCATATCTCTCCACTTCGGTTCCTATTCTTCTTCCTCCATATTCTGTCCTTTTCCGTAATTGCGTCCATTGCTATCTGTTTATTTACATTATTACATGTCTGTTTTATCTACCAGTCTCACTATGTTTCTCCTCTTCACGTTTATCTGAAATCAATATTTCAACACCTCCCTGTCCATTGTACAGAGGCATCACTTTACATCGTTCATAGTATGTTTTAATTCGATGACTGATGTCCACGCCTTTGTTTCTAAGTCTTGATATCCATTTGTGCCTCTCTTGAATTCTGGGTCAGTGATG